>VZRF01006380.1:10137-45639 GCA_013396875.1 Vireo altiloquus
GTGTTTTTATTTGGGGTGAGATGTGGAGAGACCCCGGGAGCTGGGGAACCCCCAGGAGAGGGGACTGGGGTGGCTTGGGGTGCAGTCTCGTTTTTGGGGGCCTGGTTGGGCTTTGAGGCACGTTCTGGCACTCCTTTAGAGTTTTCTGGTTTTGGGATCCCAAAGGATTGGGGAGGGAGGGGTGGAGGGTGGGGGAGGGATGGACACAGGGATACCCTGGGGTGCAGCCCACCTGTGTCCTCCCAGCAGAAATTTGGGGAGGGGGTGATGCTGCACCTGAGGGAGGCCTGTTGGGTCCAACCCCTCCAATCCCAGTGGTTTTCCCTCAGAAACATGGAATCTTCCCATCTTAAACACCCACCCCGACCTTTTTACCCCTGAATTCACCCCATTTTGCTGTCCTTGTTTGCCCCCCATGTGGGAAGAAACAGGGGGACCTGGGTGTGTCCAGTGGGTGTTATTCCCACAGGATATTCACATGGATTCCCGTGGGACCCCCAGGGTCAGCCCTATTCCTGTGACCCCCAGAAGGGTCCTCACCCCCTCAGG
The DNA here is from genome assembly GCA_013396875.1 of Vireo altiloquus. Classification (NCBI taxonomy): domain Eukaryota; kingdom Metazoa; phylum Chordata; class Aves; order Passeriformes; family Vireonidae; genus Vireo; species Vireo altiloquus. Next base: position 10,687 of record VZRF01006380.1, read on the forward strand.
GGGATCCTGCAGGGGCTGTCAAGTCCAAGTGGATGCTCCTTCCTGGGGCTGCATCCCAGATGACCCCAAATCCTCATTCCCTGGGATCTGTTTCCCAGCACTGGGGCTGGGATGAGCTCTCCCTGTGCCTGGGCATGGTGTGGGGTCCCATCCCTGGGCAGTGGGACAGCGGGAGAGGTGACACCGATGGCACCACAACAGCGATGAGAGTCCATCCTGCTCCTGGGGGTTGTGAATCCTGGGGCTGGGGGTGCCAGGAGCTCCAGCTCTGCTCCAGCTGTGGATCCCAGGGCTCTGGGCAATCCTGGGGTGCCGCCCGTCTTCTGCAACACCTCCTTTGATCTCCCGGGGCCCCACCTTGTTGTTCCAGCCGTCACCATTCCCACTCCCAGCCCTGCAATTTCCCGGGTTGGTGGCTGCCAACGGAGCAGCCAAGAGTTTCCTGATCTGAGGTTTTCCCAGTTGAACTCAGTCCCAGGGCAGTTTTGGGGTGAAAACAGTTGTATTTGGGCTCTGGTTGTGCTACACATTTCTCTGGTTGGGGCTGCTGGGCACCTGTGCTGGTAGTCCCTGCTCCCGTGGGGTACAGCAGGAAGCTGGGATGTTGGGGTGCTGCATGGGTGATGGTGGCCAGCGTTGGGTGGGTGATGGTGGCCAAGACTGACCAGAGGATGGTGTCCAGTGTTGGGTAGGTGATGGTGGCCAGTGTCGGGTGGGTGATGGTGGCCAGTGTCGGGTGGGTGATGGTGGCCAGTGTCGGGTGGGTGATGGTGGCCAGTGTCGGGTGGGTGATGGTGGCCAGTGTCGGGTGGGTGATGGTGGCCAGTGTCGGGTGGGTGATGGTGGCCAGTGTCGGGTGGGTGATGGTGGCCAGTGTCGGGTGGGTGATGGTGGCCAGTGTCGGGTGGGTGATGGTGGCCAGTGTCGGGTGGGTGATGGTGGCCAGTGTCGGGTGGGTGATGGTGGCCAGTGTCGGGTGGGTGATGGTGGCCAGTGTCGGGTGGGTGATGGTGGCCAGTGTCGGGTGGGTGATGGTGGCCAGTGTTGGGTGGGTGACGGTGGCCAGGACTGACCAGAGGACCGTGTCCAGTGTTGGGTGGGTGGTGGTGCCAACACTGAGTGGGGGGATGGCCCTCCATGTTAGGTGGGTGATAGTCAACACTGGGGAGTGGTGGTGGCCAGTGTTAGGTGGTGACAGTGGCCAGCAGCAGGTGAGGGTTGGTGGGCAATGTTGGGTGGTGATGTTGCCCAGCATTGGGTGGGTGATGGTGGCAAGCACTGGCTGGGTGACAGTGGCCAACCTTGGGCCCTTGGCTTTGCTCCTGCTGCATTCCCATCTTGGCAAGAGCTGGAGCATCTGAGACACTCCACCTTGGGGTTCAGGAGGAATTTGGGAGCCAACCTCGTGTCCCAGTGAGTGTCTCCACCTCTTGGTGGCAGGGTGGGGCAGGGCTTTGCTGGCCCAGCAGCTGCTTGGGCAAGCGCCGGGCTGGCTGCGGGCCAGTGGCTGGGCCAGGAGCTGGTGCTGGAGCCACCCTGGGAACTCCCGGCAGGAACGCTCTCCGCCCGGGCTCCAACAGGTTCATTCAGTTTTGGGGCAGATCTGCCGGTTGCGTAAGGTCAGGAGACGCAGGCACCACCTCTTTCCCTCGGTTCAAACCACTTCTCTTCTCCAGCTGGAAAGTTGGAGAGCCCCGGAGGACAGCAGAGGGTTTCCAGGTGGGATTGGGGCGTGCAGGATGAGCATTGCCCAAGGGGAGCATCCTGTTCCCTGCTCCCTGCACTGCGAATCCCCTGGGGCTGAAAATCCTGGAGCTTCAGGAATCCCTGACGAGGTTCAGGAGGAAACACTGGGATGTGCACCCAGACCCAGATTTACATATTTTCAGTGAAATAAAAAGCCGAGGGGTGAACAGTCTCGGAGCTGAAACTGGTTCCACAAACCTCTCCCAATGAACGAGATAATGCAGAGCTGGATTTTATTGGCAGTGTGGGGTTGGGGGGAAGTTTTGGGGCTTTTTATTTGTTTTGATGGTGGGATACACCAGGATCCTCAATGGAGGCAGCTCAACACCTCATTAAAATAGAAATTAAAAGCAATTAAGCAATTAAATTGTGTCGTTTTAACAATGGGGTAGGAGGAGAGCGGCTCTGCTGAGCGCCACGTGCTGTGGAGGGGCTGGAGACCAAAAAGGACCCTCAGGAAACATCCCAAAATCCCTGTTAAGGTTCCTCAGAGGAGGGATGTGATCCCCCGGTCAAAGCTGTGGAGCAGGGAATGGTCCTGACCGTGCTGGGGTGTGGCCCAACACAGATCTGTTGGGATATTTCGATCTCTGCAAATCCCAGCGTGTCCCGCCCAGCTCAACCCATCACTCAGGGGGATCCAGAATGACTTTAAAACCCTTTCAGAAGGTTTAAGAAGGTTTTTAAATCATCTTTATTGACATAAAAGTAGCTTTGGAGCCCTGCCAAGCACTAATGCTCCCAGTTGTGAAACACTTTGGACAACCCACATCACCCCTCCTCGAAGCAGGAGGTTGAAACTGAGTGCATCCGAGGGTGTGCCTGGGAGCCTGGGGTTTTGTTGGAATTCAGTGAACCCAGCCCCTGGTGTCAGGCCGAAAATGACAGATTTAGCTAAAACCAGGTTTTCCCTTGAGGGCGTGACACATCAGAGAGTTCATGGGGCTTTGTGATGAGTGACGGCCTCGGCCCAGGGAATTTGAGTTGGAGTTTGGCTCCAACACCAACAATGCTTTTGTTTTTCTTTGCACTCTGGGGAGTGTTTGCAGGCAGGTCATGGTTGTGGCAAAGTGAGGAGGGCGTCCTTTCAATCCTGAAAACAATGGAGAGAATGAAACAACCCCCGAAAAAATGACATCTCCACTCCCCTGGCACCAACCAACTCCCTGCACCCATAAAAAGGGGGGACCCAGCGGCTGCTCCCACAGGACTCGGCTCCTCTCGCATCCCAAGCTCCAGCCTCAGCTCTTTGCTCAGAATTTTGGGGACCCCTCACCATGTCTCGCCAGTCCTGCGCTCTCGGCAAGGGCTTCAGCTCCAGCTCTGTGTGTTTTGGGGGCAAGAACAAGGTCACGTTCGGCTCCGTGTCCCGCGGAGGATGTCGGGCACCTGGCGGCTTCGGCAGCAGGAGCCTCTATTCCCTGGGAGGCAGTAAAAGCACCTCCCTGGGAGGATTTGGGGGTGCTGGTGGTGCCTGCAGAGGCTTCAGCGGCCAAGGAGGCTTCGGCTTTGGGGCCGGAGCAGGATTTGGGGGTGGCTACGGTGCGGGGTGCTTTGGTGGAGGCCTCGGCAGTGGCTTTGGTGGCTTTGGTGGAGGATTTGATGGTGGGATGGGGGGCCAGGGCTTCCCTCCGTGCCCCCCGGGCGGCATCAGGGAGGTGACCATCAACCAGAGCCTGCTGGCCCCCCTCAACCTGGAGATCGACCCCGAGATCCAGAAGGTTCGGACGCAGGAGCGGGAGGAGATAAAGAAACTCAACGATAAATTCGCCTCCTTCATTGACAAGGTTTGGAGGGGCTTCACCCTGGGGTCTGCTCCTGGCTACCCACGGCTCCGGAGGGTGGAAATGAGCGGGAGATGATCATCCAGTGCCACCTGGAGCTGGGAATTGCCCAAATCACCATAAAGTGAAGGTGTTTGGGGCTATATCTAAGGAGAAAATGGGCTACTTTAAGGGGAACATTGGGCTGTTCTGAAGGAGATATTTTGGGTGTTTGGGGCTATTTTTAGTGGGATTTTGGGTGCTTTAGGCTGCTTTTAAGGAGAAGATGTGATTTTTGGGTGATTTTGGCTATTTTAAAGGAGAAGGTGGGATTTTTTGGGGATTATTTTTAAGGAGATATTGGGATTTGGGATGTTTTGGGCTATTTTTAAGGAGAAGATGGGATATGCAGTGATTTAGGCTATTTTTAAGGAAATGATTGGACTTTTTGGGTGTTTTGGTATGTTTTGAAGATGTTCAGACTTTCTTGGCTATTTTGAACAAGCCAAAGCCATAAAGTTCATTGTGTTTCTCCTGCTTAGAGGGTCCAAAATTGGAGAGGGGAGGTGACCCCCTTGTGCCCACGCACCCCATCCGGTGTGGCTCCCCTGTCCCATAGGTCTGGGGAGTTATCACATGTTAAATGGGAATAAAATATGGAAAATGCGTGGGGAAATAAAAATCAGTAAAAAAGATCAGATTTTGAGGGAAGAATCTGACTCTTTCCCTACCTGTTTAGGTCAGGTTCCTGGAGCAGCAGAACCGAGTCCTGGAGACCAAGTGGAAGCTGCTGCAGGAGCAGGGGGGTGCAGGAACGGGGGGCAGGAACCTGGACCCTTTCTTTGAGACCTACATCAGTGGGCTGAGGAAGCAGCTGGATTGTCTCTCCAGCGAGAAGCACCAGCTGGAAACAGAGCTGAAGAGCTTCCAGGACATGGTGGAGGACTTCAAGACCAAGTAGGTTGTCTGGGGTGCCTCGTGGTGAATGAACAGAGAGAAAAACTCATTTCCAACAGACAAAAAATTAGAAATGTTGATAATAATTTCAATATTGATTGTTTTTGCGATGGTTAGAAAATGTAAAATGTTTTGGGGAAGGTGAGTTTGGATGAAAAATAATGCTTTTTCAAGGTATTTCTCAACTTTTCTCAGATTTTCTCAATATGTTGCTTGAATTGTGCTTCTCCCTGAAGGAGGATCCTCCACTCTTTGTCTTCCTCAGTTAAGAATCAGTGACATTACAGTTTAATGAATTAATCAGTTGCTAAACCCAGCTCTAATTTCCTTACGGATTTCCTCACAGATTCCTTCCCATAATATTCTTCAGGATTTAAGGATTTCTTTGGAAGGTAGACTAGAGGTAAAAAAAAGAAAGGAAACATAAAGATTATTTTCCTGCTGCTATAATATATAATTTATTGTAGTCTACAAATGCAAAGATAAAATGTGTCCAGTTGGAAAAAGTAGAACAAAGACTGGAGAAATGAATCCACTTGAGAAATTACAAAAAACAGTGGGAAAGGAAGTCTGGGAGTCATCATAATCAACAAGAGCTGGGATCAACCAGAGGTTGCTCGGTGAAAATTGACTTTATATTTGGAGATGAGCACCTGAAAAATTTGGGTCCATTTGGGATTTTGGGTTGTCCTGTGCAGGGCCAGGAGCTGAACTCGATGATCTCTGTAAGTCCCTTCCAAATCAGGAGATTCCATGATACCTGTGAGGAGCTGGAGGTTCTTGGATGTGTAGAAGGAACTTGGAGTGGCTGTAGGCACCTGGACTCGCTTTAGCAGAGCCAGAATTCCTCTTTCCAGGCTTTCCTCACCCAGGCGCTGGAGATGCAGGAGCTTGTCCCGAAAGGCGAAGTGAAATTCCCTGTCCATAAATCTCCCTTGTGGCAGATCTATTTTTGCCGAGTTCATGAGTCTGAGGCCAACAATGTTCATTAGTCTGAGCCAGAGCCAAAACAAGCAGCCAGATTCCATCTCCCTCCTTCCCATCCGCAGGTACGAGGAGGAGATAAACAAAAGGACAGCGGCTGAGAATGAATTCGTGCTCCTGAAGAAGGTCAAGTCCTTGTTTTTTACCTAAAGGGACTCCAGGAGAGCTGGAGAGGGACTTTGGACAACACCCTGGAGTGACAGGAGAAGGGGGAATGGCTTCCCAGAGGGCAGGGATAGATGGGATTTTGGGAAGAAGTTCTTCCCTATGAGGAGGCTGAGGGCCTGGAATGGATTTCTCAGAGCAGCTGTGGCTGCCCCCACCCCTGGAAGTGTCCAAGGCCAGGTTGGACAGGGCTTGGAGCACCCTGGGCTAGTGGAAGGTGTCCATGCCCATGGAAGGGGGTGGAATTGCATTTAAGGTCACTTCCAACTCAGGCCATTCCATGATTCCATGGAATTTTAGATTAACTGGTGTGTGCCGGGCAGGTTTTCTCATCCCTTCTCTGGTGCAGGATGTGGATGGAGTCTACATGAGCAAGGTGGAACTCCAGGGAAAATTAGATTCTCTGTCAGATGAGATCAACTTCCTCAAGTGTCTTTACGAGGCGGTGAGTGCTCCGGGGACACCGGGATGGGAGAGGGTTGTGCCACCATAAGGAAGCTCTGGAAGGGCTAATGCTGGGTTGGGCATCACCTGCAGGAGCTGTGCCAGATGCAGAAGACTGTGTCTGACACCTCGGTGGTTCTGTCCATGGACAACAACCGGAACCTGGACCTGGACAGCATCATCGCCGAGGTCAAGGCGCAGTACGAGGAGATCGCCAACCGGAGCCGGCTGGAGGCTGAGTCCTGGTACCGGTGCAAGGTGAATGTGGCACATGCTGTTGGGCTTCTCCAGTGTCCAGGGGGGTGGGAGAGCTACTGGTGTCAGCTCAGGCCATGGCAAGATCTGGAATGTTACTGGTGCTGGTCCATCCAAAGTGGACCTGGCACAGACTTGCTCTCCTTGGCTTCCCTGTGGTGATGTGGGAGCAACTTTGAGGTCACAACAGACCCAACATTCTCCTCCTGCTTCATCCCACCAGTATGAGGAGCTGCAGGCGACCGCGGGCAAGCACGGGGACAGCCTCAAGGACACCAAGATGGAGATCTCAGAGCTTAATCGCATGATCCAGAGGATCCGAGCTGAGATCGAGAGTGTGAAGAAGCAGGTGGGGGTTACGTTTTTTGAGTAATGGGGAGGACCCTTTAGAGCTTCCTGGAAGGGAAATAAATATGGTGGGAATTGTTTGGCATGGGAAGGACCTGAGGACAGCTGAGCCTGGTGGCTCTGGCACAAGTTGCCCAGAGAAGTTATGTTATACTCCATCCATGGAAGTGTCTAAGGCCAGCTTGGACATGGCTTGGAGCACCCTGGGATAGTGGAAGGTGTCTCTGCTCATGCTCCAGATCACCTTTAAGGTCCCATCCAACCCAAACCATTCCGTGTTTCTCTGACCTGGGATCATGGTTTCATATCCCACCTGTTGCCCCACCCCACTCATCCCACCCACGTCTTGCCCTCCAGTGTGAGACCCTTCAGACGTCCATTGCGGATGCAGAGCAGCGCGGGGAGGTGGCTCTCAAGGACGCCAGGGACAAACTGGCCGAGCTGGAGACAGCCCTGCAGAAAGCCAAGGCCGACATGGCCCGGCAGCTCCGGGAATACCAGGAGCTCATGAACGTCAAGCTGGCCCTGGATGTGGAGATTGCGACCTACAGGAAGCTGCTGGAGGGCGAGGAGTGCAGGTGGGCAGGATACAGTGAGAATTCCAATGTGTCCTGATCAATCAATGGCAAAAATGTGTCTCATCATCTCCATAAAATGTTAATGCCACAAGCTGTGGACCATGCTCCTGTGGCTGTGACAGTAGAGCAGTCCTGACTTCATGGAGCTGGACCACTCCAGATGCTCTGGCTGGATCTGACGCTCCATCTCTTTTCCTTGCAGGATGTCTGGAGAGTGCCAGAGCTCCGTCAGCATCTGTAAGTACTGTTCCCATGGGAGCGTGGGGGGCTGGGATCAGTGCTCCCAAACTTCACGGTGGCATCAGAAGTAACCTGGTGCCTTTTGTTCCTCTCCACAGCTGTGGTGGGCGGCGGCAGCTCCATGGGAGGTGGATATGGCAGCGGATTGTGCCTTGGAGGAGGAGGAATTGGCTTTGGAAGCGGGAAAGGCAGCTGCAGCACGGGTGGTGCTGGTTTATGCTTCAGCCTGGGAGGGGGCGGATTTGGTGCCGGGGGTGGATTCAGCTCTGGAGGGGCTGGATTTGGCTCCCTGGGTGGAGGATCTAACTCAGTGGTGGTGGGGGGATCTAGCACCATCCTGAAGAACAGCACTTCCACCAGCCGGAGGGCATAGGAAAGGAATCAACCCCCCTGGCCCCAGCACCCAGAGGAGAAAGGAAGCGAATTGCACAATGATCCCCCAATGACCACTGAGTGATGGACACTGACGGCACCTTAAACTACATCCCAAACTGTGGGTAGGAAACAAACATGGCCAAATCCACCTGCTAAGGACTGAGATTCCCAACAGCATCTGAGAACAGCTCAATCCTTTGTGGTCCCCTCCAGCTGCTGGACATCAGAGTGCCCAGGTCTCCTTTAGGAGTGGGACCTGCCCATTCATGGGGAGCCCCAAACCCGGCTGGGATCAGGTTGTGGAGCAGCACCCTCCAAGCAAGAGGTGCCCGACCACAGGCAGGAGCGGGGATGGATCCAAGTGCAGCTCCAAGTGCGGCAGGAAGCCTCAGCTTCTCTCAAGCTCTTGTGCTGGATTCAGCCGTGGTGCAACTTCAATCAGTGCCATGCATCAGCCACTGCTCGAGCTCTAAAACAGGAATTTCCTCCCGGTGCCTTGGCCCAGATGAAGATGTTTCTCACCCAACTTACTTTTAATTTGCTTTTGGAGGGGAAAAAGTGCTGTTGTAAAATGTTTATTTTCACTCAGAGTTCACCCTTTCCTTGGGACCATGGAAACAATCGTGTGTGTTTGCTTAAGCCTTTCTCCTTGGCATGTGCCGTCCCCCAATAAACACGAGAGGCAGAAACCTGGTGTGGTTTTCTCCCCGACCAAAGAGTTTCATGTTGTGACAAGTCTTGTCTTCTGACGAGATCTGAAAATGTTTCCTGACTTTCTCTTGCCCTTTGAAGTCTGAATTTAAAGGAACTCAGGTGAAGGTGCAACCGAGACTCCTCTCACTCCTCTCTGTCTCCAGAAATGTGGGGTTTGTGAGTTTGGCAGGAATGAGGAGGGTCTCACCAGGGAGGCTGTTGGTACATTGGGTGCAGTGGCAGTGGCACAGCTGGAGGTGTCTTGGTGACAGCCCTGGGAATGAGCCTGCTCCTGGCAAAGATAAAGAGGCAGCCCCTGGATCCTCCTCTCTGTCCTGAGGGGTCTCCGGACGTGGCAGAGACTGTTGTCCCCCCATTGTCCCCGCCAGATCTGAGCAGACTTTCAGACTCAGTGGATTTTAGGAGACTGTTCCCTTCCTCCTTCTCTTCCTAAGCCCTTTCCGTGCTGGAGTTAGCCAATTTGGGATGCTCCCCAGCTATCCCCTCTCTCCCTGGCCACTGTCCCTGACCACACGACTGCCCATCCTGTCTTCCGAGGCGGCCCCAGGACTGGGGTGCCACAGCTGGAGCTCCCAGGGCACTCTTTGCACAACTCCGAGTGCTTTAGGAGCATCCTACCATGGTTGATGTGGGAGAAGGAAGGGTGGTCATCACCCCTCCAAATAATTTGGAGCTAATTCCTCAGTATTCATGATTTTGGAGCCAGCCCTGCAGCTTTTCCTGCTGCCTGGACTCACCAGGGATCCATTGCTCTAAAGGCATCTTCAAAAGGTAACTGAGACCATGAGAAGAGCAAGACCTTCCCCCCCTGCTCCATCAAACCCCACCTGTCCCCAAAAGCAGAGTATTTAAATAAATTTTGATGCCCAAACTCCTGCTGTGGTTTGATCTCTTGCTCAGGAGACCTTGAATCAAATCGCTGGCCAACCACAGACTGTGCATGGTGTGACTCATCCCATTTCTCCGTGTTCCACTCTGAGCTGGTAAAGGCTGAAGACATCCAGCGCCAGCAGTGACAGGCGGAATGTCACAATGGAATGGCACAATGCTGCCAGCACGGGCTTGTCACTGCTTGGGTGGGGATATGGTTTGGGCGATGGTTAAACATTTGGGGAGTTGTAAAAGTGACCTGAAGTGGTGTTGAATGAAAAGGCATTGACTTCCCTCGGAGTCACCCCAATCCCTCGGAGTCACCCCAATCTAAACTTGCTTCCAGCGGTGACTCCTGCCTAAGTAGAGACAAAGGGCTTCTCCAGGAACACAAAGGCTGTTGCTAAAACAAACATACGCCAAAACCCCTCCCCTTCTGTTCCTGGGATCGCACCAGCAATTAGGGGAAAATTCTCCCAGGCCGGACACAGAGGTGATATAATTCCTGCCTTCTGTTGGAGGACAGAAAACATTTTCCATGGTCTGAAAATAGGATTGGATTCATCAGGGTTAGTCCCTGCCCAGGGCAGGGGATGGACCAATATGAGCTTTAAGGTCCCTTCCAACCCAAACCATTCCATGATTCTGTGATTTCATGGTTTCCTCTCAGTTATTCAAGGCTTGTTTATTTTCACAGCATCATGGAAGAGTTTGGATGGGAAGTGACCTCTAAAGGTCATTTTCCTTCACTGGGGGCTCCAGAGAGCTGTAGAGGGACTTGGAAAGGGCCTGAAATGAAGGGACAAGGAATAATGGCTTCCAGCTGGAAGTCGGCAGGATTAGATTGAATATCGGGAAGGAATTGCTCCCTCTGAGGGTGAGGTCCTGGAATGGATTTCCCAGAGCATCTGTGGCTGCCTCGCTTCTGGAAGGGTCCAAAGCTGCGTTGGACAAGGCTTGGAGCACCCTGGGGTAGTGGAAGGTGTCTCTGCCCATGGCAGGGGTGGGATGGGATGATCTTTCCACTCCTTTCCCACCCAAACCATTTCACTTCTGCCCACCATGTTTGAACCGAGAGGTGATGTCGATACCCAATCCCAGTTCGATTTCCTAAGCTTGGCTGGAGCTGTGACCATGACTCACTGCTCTGAGTTATCTCTCCATGGGCGCTTGGGGCTCTGCCGTTTGCTGACTCGGGAATTCTCCTCCCCTGGGAATGGGAGAACTTTCGGATCGTGTCATCCCGCCCACAGAAGGAGGAAAAAATCCCAACAAAATTGCCCCAGGAAAGCGTAACCAGGGGTTTGATAATGCTGAGGGAGGAGGGTCTTGCCTGGGCCATTGGGGGACAGTGCCTCAGTCCCCATTTTTATTGTCTGCGTATTGATTTCTTTTCTATTTTTTGATTTTTTGCCTGTAAACTCCTCTGTCCAACCCCCAACTCCCCCAGTCCTTTGCTCTCACAGTGATGTTTTGATATTATATATATTTATTTTTTCTAAACTAGGACTTGATGATCTTGAAGGTTTTTTCTAGTCTTAATAATTCTATGATTCTGTGATTTTTCTTAGCCTTATCTACCCCCTGCAATCCACCTCCCTGAGTCCTCCCAGATCCGCACAGGTCCTGGAGGTGGGATAAACACAGGGAATGTTATGTTTTCCAGTGGAAATGCCAGTTTAGCTGCACGTCCGGGTCCCAAGGCACTTCTGGAAAAGGGTGTCTAGGTGATATTTTTAGCAGTATTTAAACATCTGATGATACCAGAAGTTGCTGGTGTGGATTTTCCAGAAGCTCTTAATTAACGTGCGTCCTGTGGGAATTCCGAGACCTGCACCAGCTGTCTGCCAGCACAGTTAGGTGCCTCCAGAGCTGTGGGTTTCAGCTTCAATATGTCCTAGGTGGCTTTAAAATGTTGAAAAGCAATAAAAAAATTGAGTTTCTCCATAAAAAAAGAAAATGAGACTAATTGTTATTTGATAAGCAAGGCAAAAGATTTTTGGATTAAATGACTTACAGAATCAACCCAAATCATTCCATGACTCTGTGAAGAGCGGTGCATGCCCAATCCCTGGAAGTATCCCAGGTCAGGTTGGACAGGGCTTGGAGCCACCTGGGATAGTGGAAGCTGTCCCTGCCCATGGCTGGCAGTGGAACGAGATTGGTTTTAAGGTCCTTTCCAACCCAAGCCATTCTGGAATTCTCTGATGGATCATAGTCTGAATCCATCCTCAGGCTGGGATCGGAACTGGAGGATTCCGACAAACTCCTGCCTTTCTAAAATCTACATCTGCCAAAGATATATTTGCAGATAAACACCAAAATAAGCGAAACAGCTGAAAAAAGTGGTGATTCCTCCAAGCCCTGTGCTCTCCATTTCCATATCTCTACAAATGAGTTGAGCTCTGTTAATTGCATTTAAATTGTTCCAGGGTGTGTGATGTGGGCAGCAAGGTTTGGGATTCCTCCTCCCACTGTGTTTCTGGGGCTGTCCCTCCGTCTGCCCTCACATCCCGCCACGGCAGCCAGAGCCTGGTGTCTCTATGGTCCTGAAGCCTTCAGAAAATCCTACACAGGTTTCCCAGATGGGATATTTCCTCACCAGTGATGAGATTATCTTGGCGTGAAGACAGTGGGACATGCTTTAGTCCAACAATAAATGAATTTCCAGCGCCAGCAGTGACGTCTCGTCACCGGTGAGGTTTTATTTATCAAAAAGGTGCAGAGCCTCATCAAAATGCAATTTGCTGAGCCCTGGCTGTAGATTGAGAAACTCAATTCTCCAAGCCAAAGGCAATTTTCCAAGTAAAAAGAAGGCTGAGGGTGTAACTCAGGTGTGTTTTAGGAATTGTGAAAGCCAGGTTACAACTTGGCATGAGCTTTAGTACCTGCCTGCAATGGCTTTGGAGTGGGAGATTTAAAGATAAACATGAGCAGGGAAAAAATCCCAGTGGATGAAAGGTGGAAAAAAATGCCCAGTGTATCCTAGGGAGGCTCTTGCTGCTCCACAAGGTGTACTATTCCTTAGTCATGGAGTGCTGAGAGCCCCAGTTAGATCTTTTTGCCTTTTCTCCTGTATTAGAGGGTGTGTTTCTGGGTAGGGTCAATGTTTGGCAAATTGGAGATGGAAATCTTTAGCCACGCCACGCTGATGAAGACAGGAGCTGTCTCCTCCTTCACGCCCATGCAGACCCAGCCCACCTCCAAAAACACATAAAAGGGAGCATCTGCTGCCCTCCAGCCAGAGGGACTGACTTCCCTTCTTCCACCCAGCTCCTCACCCACAACCCGCAGAGCTCCTCAGCTTCTCCTTCTTGGCCCTTTTGAGGATAAGCAGCCATGTCTCGTCAGTCTGTCTGCAGGAGCTTCGGAGGGGGGAGCAGAAGGGGCTTCAGCTCCTGCTCTGCGATTGGTGGTGGTTTTGGAGGCGGCAGCCGGAGCAGGAGCAGCTACAGCTCGTACTCAGTGTCCAGGGGCTTTGGAGGAGGAGGACGGTGCGGGGGCTTCGGCAGCCGCAGCCTCCACAACCTGGGGGGCAGCGCCAGGATGTCCATGGGCGGGTGCTACGGTGGTGGGTATGGCAGCAGGATGGGAGGCTTCGGCGGGAGCTACGGGGGTCTTGGCAGCTTCGGGGGTGGAATGGGTGGAGGAGGAGGAGGAATGTGTGGCTTTGGAGGGATGGGTGGAGGTGGAATGGGTGGTGGAGGAGGAATGGGTGGCTTCAGTGGAGGAATGGGTGGCTTTGGTGGCGGGATGGGAGGTGGAGGAATGGGTGGCTTTGCTGGCCCAGGCTTTGGCATGGGTGGCCCTGGGAGAGGTGGCCCCGGGATCCAGCCAGTGCAGATTGACACAACCCTCCTGCGTCCGGTCCATGTTGAGATTGACCCCCAGATCCAGCAAGTTAAAAACCAGGAGAAGGAGCAGATCAAGACCCTGAACAACCAGTTTGCCTCCTTCATCGACAAGGTGAGAGATTGTGCCTGATTAAGGTCAAAATTAGGAGGAACTTCCCAGTTGTGCCGAAATGTCCTTTTGGAGCTAAATCCCAGCAGGCAGAGAAGCTTGAGCAGAGCCTTTTCATTAAGAGAAGAGATGGGAATCTCTCCTCCACATGAGATCAAAGCAATGTCTCCAGGGCTTTCATCTTCCCTGTTGCACCAAGCTCTGCTCTGAGGTTATTCTTGCAAGCAGGTTCAACACCTCCAACCTCCGCAGGTTTCGGGTACAGATTCTCCCTCCTCCACCACTCTCTGCCCAAACAACCTCCCATTTAAGTATTAATTTATATATTTTTCTCTTTGTTTTCAAATCCCCAGGCTTTAGAATCTAGGCTAGAGATCAGATTTCCACACTGCCTGCGATGGGGATGGACTTGGAGTAAGGGCAGTGTGTAAGAGCTCCTTTGAGTAGACAATTATTAGAAATTTCCTTATTTTCCCAATTTTGCAGCTTAGGCATCAACAGAATTTAAAAAAAAAACAGAGTTAATTGGTTCTCATCACCATGCAAATCTTTCTGAGTGATGCAAGAGATGTGTTGGTGGGAGCTGTGCCCGTGTGATGGTGGGTCCTCCGTGTCTTGGCCGTAGGTCCGATTCCTGGAGCAGCAGAACAAGGTGCTCTCCACCAAGTGGGAGCTGCTCCAGCAGCAAGGGCCATCGGGGCCAAGGAAGAACCTGGATGTGATCTTTGAGAATTACATCCAGAACCTGCGGAGGAGGCTGGACTCAATCCTGGCACAGCGAGGGCAGCTGGAGTCGGAGCTGCAGAACATGCAGCAGTACGTGGAGGAGTTCAAAACCAAGTGAGTTGGAGCCAGGAGCAGCTCAAGTAGCTTTTTGGTCACTTTAATTCCCTCCACTGCTTTTTATTTTGATGGTGGAGATAGTTTTTCAGCCTAAATATTTTAATTTAGTGTTTTTTCCCTTTTAGTTTGTTTCTCATGGCCTCAGGCAGGAGAATCCAGGATCTCAGTTTGTACTTTTCCTCTCCATAGGTATGAGGAAGAGATCAATCGGCGCACTTCGGCTGAGAACGAGTTCGTGGTGCTGAAGAAGGTGAGTCACAGGCAACACAAAGTAATCCCTCAATATTTGGCTTTATCCGTGCTTGAATGGGAATTGTGGAGTTTTTAAGATCTCCCAGCTGATATCTGGAATCCCTTATATTCAATTTGCATAACCGAATGACACCACAACATTATCAACTTTTAATTATTTATATTTATGGTTATAAAATTATATATAAAAATAATGCTGTCCCAGTGAATAACACCTAACCCTCAGCACAGATGGCGATTCCTACAAACCTGAAGGATTCCCAAGAGGAAACAAAATGATTTTCTGTGGGATCTTTCCTTTAGGACGTGGACAGTGCCTACATGACCAAAGTCGAGCTGGAAGCCAGGGTGGGAGCTTTGACTGACGAAATCAACTTCCTGAGGTGCATCTACGAGGAGGTAGGAGAGCTCTCTTCTCCAGGGGGGCTGGAGTTGCAATGAGGAGGCCAAATGTTGAGGTTGGATGGAGTCTCCAGGTGGATGTAGGCTTGAGATGGTGCCTCTGACTCATGTCTTGGTTGCAGGAGCTGTCCCAGATGCAGACGATCAGCCGGGACCTGTCTGTGGTGGTGTCCATGGACAACAATCGGCACCTGGACCTGGACAGCATCATTGAGGAGGTCCGGCGCCAGTACGAGCAGATTGCTCAGAGCAGCAGAGCCGAGGCCGAGGCCTGGTACCAGAGCCAGGTGAGTCGGGGAGCAGTCAAGGCTCCTGGGTGTGGCTTGGTGATAAATTATTATTTATGGNAGTGTGTAAGAGCTCCTTTGAGTAGACAATTATTAGAAATTTCCTTATTTTCCCAATTTTGCAGCTTAGGCATCAACAGAATTTAAAAAAAAAACAGAGTTAATTGGTTCTCATCACCATGCAAATCTTTCTGAGTGATGCAAGAGATGTGTTGGTGGGAGCTGTGCCCGTGTGATGGTGGGTCCTCCGTGTCTTGGCCGTAGGTCCGATTCCTGGAGCAGCAGAACAAGGTGCTCTCCACCAAGTGGGAGCTGCTCCAGCAGCAAGGGCCATCGGGACCAAGGAAGAACCTGGACGTGATCTTTGAGAATTACATCCAGAACCTGCGGAGGCAGCTGGACTCAATCCTGGCACAGCGAGGGCAGCTGGAGTCGGAGCTGCAGAACATGCAGCAGTACGTGGAGGAGTTCAAAACCAAGTGAGTTGGAGCCAGGAGCAGCTCAAGTAGCTTTTTGGTCACTTTAATTCCCTCCACTGCTTTTTATTTTGATGGTGGAGATAGTTTTTCAGCCTAAATATTTTAATTTAGTGTTTTTTCCCTTTTAGTTTGTTTCTCATGGCCTCAGGCAGGAGAATCCAGGATCTCAGTTTGTACTTTTCCTCTCCATAGGTATGAGGAAGAGATCAATCGGCGCACTTCGGCTGAGAACGAGTTCGTGGTGCTGAAGAAGGTGAGTCACAGGCAACACAAAGTAATCCCTCAATATTTGGCTTTATCCGTGCTTGAATGGGAATTGTGGAGTTTTTAAGATCTCCCAGCTGATATCTGGAATCCCTTATATTCAATTTGCATAACCGAATGACACCACAACATTATCAACTTTTAATTATTTATATTTATGGTTATAAAATTATATATAAAAATAATGCTGTCCCAGTGAATAACACCTAACCCTCAGCACAGATGGCGATTCCTACAAACCTGAAGGATTCCCAAGAGGAAACAAAATGATTTTCTGTGGGATCTTTCCTTTAGGACGTGGACAGTGCCTACATGACCAAAGTCGAGCTGGAAGCCAGGGTGGGAGCTTTGACTGACGAAATCAACTTCCTGAGGTGCATCTACGAGGAGGTAGGAGAGCTCTCTTCTCCAGGGGGGCTGGAGTTGCAATGAGGAGGCCAAATGTTGAGGTTGGATGGAGTCTCCAGGTGGATGTAGGCTTGAGATGGTGCCTCTGACTCATGTCTTGGTTGCAGGAGCTGTCCCAGATGCAGACGATCAGCCGGGACCTGTCTGTGGTGGTGTCCATGGACAACAATCGGCACCTGGACCTGGACAGCATCATTGAGGAGGTCCGGCGCCAGTACGAGCAGATTGCTCAGAGCAGCAGAGCCGAGGCCGAGGCCTGGTACCAGAGCCAGGTGAGTCGGGGAGCAGTCAAGGCTCCTGGGTGTGGCTTGGTGATAAATTATTATTTATGGCTAGGTGAGACATCTCTTCAAGCTAACAGGGCTAGAGCTCAAGGCGCAAGGAAGTTCCAGAGGGATTGAGCTGCTTTTGAGGGATCTGACTCACTGTTCCCAACATGTCCCAAACTCACTGAGGAGCACAGCAAAAACCTCTCAATAAAACTGGCCCAAAATGCACTTTAATGAGAAAATTCCAGCCCAAAGTGGCTTTTCGGAAGCCAAGAGATTCTTTTCAGTGTCACTAAGATCCATTTCAAAGCTCAAACCCCATGACTGAGTCCCAGAATAACCTCAAATGTTGAGCGGGGCATCCATCGGCAGCACAGTGGGTCTTGATAGCATCACCCAAGCCTTGAAACTGGGGACAAACTGCCATGAGGCACCAGCAATGTGCTACTAATGCGTCATTCTCTCTTGGTGCCATCAGTACGAGCAGCTGCAGAGCACGGCTGGCCGGCACGGAGACAACCTCCGCAACACCAAGATGGAGATCCAGGAGCTGACCAGGAACATTCAGAGGCTGCGAGCGGAGATTGAGAACGTGAAGAAGCAGGTAAGGGTTGGTTGGTGTCTCAGGGATGAGATCGAGGACATGAAGAAAGAAAGGGGCTGGTTGGTGTCTCAGGGGAAGATGGCAGCAGCTTGGATCACAAATGACCACAAGTGTGGCAGAAACCTTCCATCACCCCAAGTTCATTTCATGCAGATGCTTATTTTCCTCCTGATTTCTCCTCTTGGGGCTCTGAGGACTGATCATCAGGGACAAAATGAGAGCTGAGAAAGCTCTCGTTGTGCTCCCCAGAACCAGCAGCTGCAGGCAGCCATTGCTGAAGCTGAGGAGAGGGGGGAGATGGCCCTCAAAGACGCCAGGTTGAAGCTGGAGGAGCTGGAGACCGCCCTGCAGAAGGACAAGGAGGAGCTGGCTCGCCTGCTGAAGGAGTACCAGGAGCTGCTGAATGTCAAGATCGCGCTGGACGTTGAGATTGCCATGTACAGGAAGCTGCTGGAGGGGGAGGAGAACAGGTAAAGCTCTCACTGGGTGTTGTAATCTACACCAGACACCTGCAATATTGATTGTAATCCCAAACCAACTCTTTGGGCTAATGGGGTGGATGTTGCGATTGAAGCTGTGTGGAATATTCTAGGAGTCAGGACCTATAACTGGTTTCCTAGAGGTGGCAGAGCTGCTGCCACTGTCACTGCTGGCATTTTAATGAACCTCAAATCTGGAGAAACCTCATTTCATTCAAAAAGGAATTGCCAGCCTCTTCCCTCCTCCAATTTTTAGTGATCCAAAAGTGCCTTAGGATGGTGAACCAGGAAAATTATTTGATAGTGGAAACACAGTTTAAAGTTTTTACAACTGTTCTTTTATTGGGTAATTACTATGTCCAATTTCCTTCACAGGCTGTGCAATGACAGCATGTCCAACGTCAATGTCTGTAAGTATCGGCCTCGGGGCCCTTCAGAGGAAGCATAAGACTCTGTTTTTCAGAGACAGCGCCTGAGACTGGGCAAAATGGGAATATAACCTGTGCTTCTCTTCCAGCTGTGGTGGGCAGGACCACTGTCTCTGGAGGCAGAGGAGGCATGGGAGGAGGATTCGGAGGCAGCAGCATGGGAGGAGGATTCGCAGGCGGCAGCTGTGGAATGGGAGGAGGATTTGGAGGCGGCAGCGGCATGGGAGGAGGAATGGGAGGAGGCATCTGCGGAGGAGGCAGCAGCTTTGGAGGAGGCAGCATGGGCGGCAGCTGCGGGATGGGAGGAGGAATGTACGGTGGGGGCTTCTCCTCTGGAAGCGGAAGGATGTGCGGCTCTGGCGGGGGATCATCCTCCGTGCGGAGATGCGTCACCACCACCTCGGTCAAATCTTCGGGAGTGAGATTCTGAGCCCCGAAGGTTGACAAGGAAAGAAGCATCTCCTCTCTCCTCCCGGCAGCAGCCCAGCCTCCCGAAGCCCAGCTCCGGTGTCCTGCAATGGGATGAACTGTGTCCCTCCCACCCAGCTCGTCCCAGCTCCTGGTCCCAGCCGGGGGTTTGGTGGCAATACCGTGGGTGTCCCAGCACCGGGAGCTGCCTGGCAGGAGGGGCCGCTCTGCCTTCCTCGCTGTGTTGTACATTTCTTGTGGCAAATGTGTATAAAAACCTTCTTTCCTTCTCTCTCCTCCTGTTCTGTGTCCCTGGGCTGCTTCTCTGTGTCCTTCCCATTATTCCCTTTGCAGGCCATTGGGGCCAGGGTGGGTGTGGGGCATGTGGGACTCGTCCCTTGGGGAGGGGGCATCTCAGCAGGTGGCCAGAGGGATGAACTGGCCCAGGGTGAAGCTTCTGGGCAGCTTTGCTCATCTGGGAGCCCAGGTGTGCTGCCAAGAGGAGCTTCCCTTGAACTCCAGCTTCCGCTCCACTTGTCCTGGCTCTTGGTGACACCTGGGACGCCTCACACACATCTGGACTATTCCTAAGGAGAACAAATTGTCCTTCAGTGCCTGACTCCCATGACACAGTGTGAGATGTAGTGTCCCCACCTCCACCCCTCCTCTGTGGGCTGCTCTCCTTCCTTGGGATGTTGCCATTCCCAATAAATTGCAGAGAATATTCTTGATGTTCTTGTGTTGCTGCTTTGGGAGCTGGTCGGGGCAGGGTGGGAGGGGAGGTTGTTCTTCTGCTCGTCTCTGTGTTTTGAGGGAACAGATCAGGGTGGGGGTGGATCAGGGCAGGTGTCCCAGCTCAGAAGATGCTCTTGACTCTCAGCTGGAGGCACAAGCCCATATCTGGAACGGTAGGGGCCTGGATCCTCCAGCCAAACAATGAGAAATAAGAGCCCAGGCTGGAGACGTGGAATCATTGAATAATGGAATGATTTGGGTTGAAAGGACCTTGGAGATCATCCCATTCCAACCCCCTGCCATGAACAGGGAACCTTCCACTGGAAGGGAGGTGTCCCAACCCTTGAACCAACCAATGCAATTAAGCATCTGCTTCTGACGTTCCTTTCGGATCATCTCCAGGTCCTGGAGACTTTGATCTGTGTTAGAGGAAGAAGATGGAAGCAGTGTTGCTGTGGGCCGTGGTGGGAGGGCAGGTGAATATGGATCAGGATGTTTGCAAGCACCTGCCGCTGGCTGCAGTTAGCCACAAACTCATCTGCCCTGGGCTGAGCCGTGATTCCAGCCGTGGGAACACGACAGGCTGGGAAGGTGTGATTCACCCCCAGCCCGTGAGCTCAGGTACCAACCAGCCTCTCCCTGAGGAGCCGATTAATTCCCCAGTAGCTCTTCCTTGCTCCAAGAGCAGGAGGGAAAGATTTGGAGGAGCTCATGAGGGGGTTTGGGAGGGGAGTCTGGAGTGTTTGATCTGAGCTGTGCTGTGGTTCCTCCACCACCCAGAGAGCTCAAGGAGGCAGAAAACGCTGTCAGTGGTGGTTCAGGAGTCCCACAACAGCCTGCGGGAGTTGCTGATGTTCCCAGAGTGGGTCAGGAAGCTGCAGACTGAAGAAGAGGTCCAGGAAAGGCAACAGGGAATGACTATAGGCTTCTTGGAAGAGAGAATTCTCCTGTTGGAAGCCCAGCAGGAGGGTGCCAGGACTGGGGAACATGACTGGGTTTGGCCCAAAGAGTAGATGCTGCGAAGGCTCTGAGAAGCTGGTGTTGTGCCAGGAGCACTTTGAGGTTTGGCTTGGGGCAAGAGTCACCTGTTTTGGTGCTTCATCATCTGTTTCGGTGCTTAATTTTAAGAGTCTGTTTCTTCTCAGCTTTAAAATCCACAACACAGCTTTGTAGCACCATTGTGAGGAGTCGTTGCAACACCTCCTCTGTGCGAGATCCACGATGGAAGCTCTTGGCTGGGTCAGATGAGAAGCCAGAGCGTGGCTTGGTCTCCATCCACATTTTCTGTCGAGTTCACATTTTCCCTGGTGTTGATCTTACCATGTTCAGCTCTTTGTGTAAGAGACCTGAAGGATCAGCTTGCTGTCGAGTCTCACCTGGAGGAGGCCAAAGTGACTCCAGATTTGGAATAATCTGCACATCTTGTCTGAAGACGTCAGAGTGATTCAATCTGGGTGTCTTATCTGCAGGAGATGAGTGTGGTCAGCACCCAGGCATCTGGCTGACTTTGCAGATCTTCCTCCTCGTTGTGGAACCTCCTTGTGGGATGTTCCAGTGAAGTCCTGGTGCCTTCGTACAATGGGTTTGGCAGCTGGGAGGGAGGCCAGGAGAAGGGACGACCTGTTTTCTCCACCTGAACCCGAGCCCCTCTGCAGCTCCCCCGGGCTGCTCATCACGAGTGAGTGTGCTGGGCTGCAGGATGGTCTGGAGAACTTAAATCTCCATCTGGGAGATGACCATGGAGAAACCAGGCCATCTTGATTCCAGCTGCTTTTGGAAAGGAGGGTGTCCCCTCCAAGCTGTGGGGATGCTGTTCCTTCTCCTGCTGAAGGATCACACACCTGGGTAACCTTTGGCCAACCGTTGGTCTCCTTCAAAGCTGGATTACCTTGTCCCTCAAGGGTGGGATAACCATTGGTCAGCTCTTACCTGAGTCCATTGTGGATGGGAATAACCCTTGGACAAGTGTTTTCTGAGTCCCTAAG
Source organism: Vireo altiloquus (assembly GCA_013396875.1). NCBI lineage: Eukaryota > Metazoa > Chordata > Aves > Passeriformes > Vireonidae > Vireo > Vireo altiloquus. The sequence goes on from VZRF01006380.1 coordinate 31,932, forward strand.
GGTGGGATAACCCTTGGCCAACTCCTGCCTGAATCCCTCGGGAGGGGGATAACTCTTGACCAACGAGGAGTTAGGAGTGGGATAACTCTTGTTCAAGTGTTACTGGAGGCAGAACCCTTGGCCAGCTGTTACGGAGTTCCTCAAAAGTGGGATAACCCTTGGCCAGCTCTTACGGAGTTCCTCAAAAGTGGGATAACCCTTGGCCAACTCTTACGGAGTTCCTCAAAAGTGGGATAACCCGTGGCCAGCCGCTGACTCCCTCAGGGGTAATGTTCTCCCTTTCCTCACGCCCTGTTCCATGCAGACCATGGGGCTCAGTAGCCTCGTCCCAGTGACAGTCACAGACATTTCTGTTTCTGATAACCTTGCAATACTTTCAAACCATTTTTAGTTGCCCCAATCTCATTGGAGAGTGAAAATTCCTTCTGAAGGTTTGTGTTTATACGTAGATCTTTTGAATGGCCTTAAATTCATATGTTAAATATTTTCAAGGGCTGGAATATGCGTCTTCTGTCATTTTTTCATTACTTGTGCTATTTGTTTTCTAGGAAAATGTGAACATTCATTTAATTATTCAGGTATTTGATTGATAATATCCAGGTAGATAAAACCTTCAGAATGCCTCTTAAACAATATTTACAGACTCAGTTGCCTTTTAAATTAGAATCTACATTTTTTTTGGAACACACTGATATTATTTGTATTTTCTGTAATTAATTAAAATTTCATTTACATGCAAAACAAAACAAAAAAAAGGTTTATTTCAGAGACATCCCTATCAAACACATTTCTAAATTGCATTCCTAAGCCCCATTCCTTTTCCAATAGATTATTTGGAAGCAAAAGTTTATACTGTGCCTTGGTGGTTGTAACAGCTCCATTTCTCAGCAGGTTTTTCCATGCCAGTCATCTCATTTTTGGGAAAAAACAGGTAAATCAGAGGTCGTGGGATTCAGTAGAGCAGCAGGAACCCCTCACAGCTTCAAATTGTTCATCTGTTGCTCCTCTTCCATAGTGTTTGTCTGTCTGTCCCTGACATCGTCACCGAAGGGTTCCTGAAGTGTTGCTTCATTCTTCCCCAAGCTGTCATTCCCTGTCACCCTCAGAACACTGAGGAGAGTGAGACGATTCCAGTCACCTTCTTCCCTCTGCTTCAGCACCATCCGGAGCCCCAGATGGTTGTCCCAGATTTGGGGAGTTGCAAGAGGAGGGAGTTTAGTCCACGGCAGAAGACACTCCCATCATTGTAGTGACACCACATGCTCCAAGGAGATGTTTTCCCTCTCTAGCAGGAGAATATGCTGAGTCTCCTCAAATTTTAGTGTCGTGAATTCGCATTCAGGATTGGGAAATGTCTCCTGAAATGCCAAAGGCAATTTAACATATAAAAAGGGGATTTAGGGCGTGTGTGAGGAATTGTGAAAGTCATATTATAGCTGGGATTTCATCAAAACTTTGCCTTTCTGTGGAGCTTTGATGGGGAGATCTTTATCTGGAATTATTGGGAGCCACTAACAAGGGCTGGATATCCAATGAGGGGCTGCAGAAAAGGGCATTATGGACAAAATTGATTTCCGAGATGTCATAAAGATATGGGAGTCCACTTAGTCATGGAGACCTGCCTCAATGCTCTCGTTTTATTCACCTCTAGATTACAGGGTGTGTTTCTGGGCAGCCCCAAATATGGCAAAGCTCATGGAGAATCTGTCAACAACCCTGTGCTGATGAAAATACTAAATTGCTTTCCACCTTCACACCCAAGCTGTCCCAGCCCACCTCCAGCAGCGGATAAAAGGGAATGCCCAGAGCTGCTGGAGCCAGAGACTGCAGACTCCTCTCTGCCCTCATCAACTCAGTTGATCTTTCTGCTCTTCTGGATTTTGATTCTGCTTGGAAAAAAACAGCCATGTCTCGTCAGTCTGTCTGCAGGAGCTTTGGAGTCGGGGGGAGAAAGGGATTCAGCTCATGCTCTGCTGTCGGTGGTGGATTTGGAGGTGGTGGTGGCCGGAGCAGGATCAGCTACAGCTCGTACTCCTCATCCCGGGGAGGAGGAGGAGGACACTGCGGGGGCTTCAGCAGCCGGAGCCTCCATAACATGGGGGGAAGCAGAAGGATCGCCATGGGCGGATGCTACGGCGGTGGTGGATACGGGGGCAGGATGGGTAGCTTTGGTGGAGGAATGAGCTGTGGAGGCATGGGTGGTGGTGGAATGGGTGGTGGAGGAATGGGAATGGGTGGCTTTGGTGGTGGAATGTGTGGTGGAATGGGTGGTGGGGGAGGAATGGGTGGCTTTGGTGGTGGAATGGGCGGTGGGGGAATGGGTGGAATTGGCGGATTTGGTGGCCCAGGCTTCCCTGGAGGCATCCAACCTGTGCAAGTTGACCCCAACCTCCTGCGTCCGGTCCATGTTGAGATTGACCCCCAGATCCAGCAAGTTAAAAACCAGGAGAAGGAGCAGATCAAGACCCTGAACAACCAGTTTGCCTCCTTCATCGACAAGGTGAGAGTTCAGGACTGGATTTTTTTGGTCCATGTCAAACATTCCCTGGGGTGTCGAATGGGAATTTTTTCACTTTCCAACAGCTGTTGGAGCAATCAGACCAATGCTTCAGTATCAATTTGTAATTAGTCAGGTTTTATTAAGTAGCACTAAACAGTAGAGGAGGTTTTGTGCCAATGGAGGATTAAAGAGAACATCTGCAGGATATTCTGGGGGATTCTCTTGCCAAGACACTTCTGCAGTCTCATTTTGGGTGATTCAGGTCAAAGTCATCATTGTAAATTTAATTGTCCTAAGAGTTCTCATTGCTGGGATTTGCTTTTTGATGAGACTTTCTTCTCAAAGCCTGCTTCTAGAAACTTCAGAGAATTAAACCCCTTTCCAATACTCTTGGATTATTTTTATTTCAAACCAAAGCCGAAGAAATAGAAAATCCCTCCCAAGAGAATCCATGGGCAGTTAGGGAATGAAGAATCCATCTTTCTTGACTTCAGTGCTGGAGAGATGATGGCAAAGTCCAACCCTGATGCTATGGAAAATTGGGATGATGTTTTCTACTGGCGACCTCTCTATGTCCCCAAGGGAGAAGTTCAGAATGACTCAAAACTTAATTGTCTAATAATAAATAAATTAAATAATGCTTCTCATACACTTCAGGAACTTACATGCCTGAATGAGACATAGGTAGGGAAGGATTCCCTGGGCTCCCAAAGCTCCCAGGAGGTTTGAGCAGGGATTGGATGTCTCCCTGGGGAATGTCTCACACACCCTTTGTTGGCCGTAGGTCCGATTCCTGGAGCAGCAGAACAAGGTGCTCTCCACCAAGTGGGAGCTGCTCCAGCAGCAAGGGCCATCGGGGCCAAGGAAGAACCTGGACGTGATCTTTGAGAATTACATCCAGAACATGCGGAGGCAGCTGGAGTCTCTGCTGGGGCAGCGCGGGCAGCTGGAGTCGGAGCTGCAGAACATGAGGCAGTACGTGGAGGAGTTCAAAACCAAGTGAGTGTGGGGACGGACAGGGAGGGAGCGGCCGGGAGCGAGGAGCTGGTGCGGAGACCCCGAGGGTGGAGTGACCAGGAGCCTCAGAGTCTCACCTTGTCCTGCCCCCGCCGCAGGTATGAGGAGGAGATCAACCGTCGCACGGCTGCTGAGAACGAGTTTGTGGTGCTGAAGAAGGTGAGTCTGGAGGCGCCAGCAGGAAGGGGTGTGGAGGACAGGAGGCCTTGGGTGCCACCAGCTTTCTGGGATGGGAGGAAGCCGATGTCCATCAGTGGGGTCTTTCCTTTAGGATGTGGATTGTGCCTACATGACCAAAGTCGAGCTGGAAGCCAGGGTGGGAGCTTTGACTGACGAAATCAACTTCCTGAGGTGCATCTACGAGGAGGTAGGAGCTCTCCCTTGCCCTGGGTGAAGCTTTAATGAGGGTGTGGTGGCCAAAGACACTGAGGTTGGACTGGGCGTCTTTGTGGGTTTGATCTGCAGAGGTTGCCTGGAGCTGCTGCTCTTCTCTCCCCTCATCAGATGGTGCCTCTGACTCATGTCTTGGTTGCAGGAGCTGTCCCAGATGCAGACGATCAGCCGGGACCTGTCTGTGGTGGTGTCCATGGACAACAATCGGCACCTGGACCTGGACAGCATCATTGAGGAGGTCCGGCGCCAGTACGAGCAGATTGCTCAGAGCAGCAGAGCCGAGGCCGAGGCCTGGTACCAGAGCCGGGTGAGTTGGGAAGGGGTTGAGGCTCCTGGGACAGTCCCTGCTGTTTGAATCACCGCAGCTCCTGGTCAGTTGTGTCACTGATGGGTGTCTTTGTCCTCATGTCTCCAGTATGAAGAGCTCCAGAACACTGCTGGAAAACATGGAGACAGCCTCCGCAACACCAAGATTGAGATCCAGGAGCTGACCAGGAATGTCCAGAGGCTGCGGGCGGAGATTGAGAATGTGAAGAAGCAGGTAAGGGACCATCAGCACCTCATTGGGTAAGAGCTGCGGGCTGGGTCAGGGTGGAGCTGGGCGGTGAGAGGGAAAGCAGTCCTGAAAATTCATGTCCTTTGGAGGAGATGGATTATTTCTGTCTGTTTTCCCTCCAGTTTGTGCCATGAGGATGCTCCAGCTGAGGGTGGGCAGAAGGGATCTCACACATTGGTTTTCTCTTCCCCAGAACCAGCAGCTTCAGGCAGCCATCGCTGAGGCTGAGGAGAGGGGCGAGATGGCCATCAAGGATGCCAGGAGGAAGCTGGAAGAGCTGGAATGTGCCCTAAACAAGGACAAGGAGGAGCTGGCTCGCCTGCTGAAGGAGTACCAGGAGCTGCTGAACACCAAGATTGCTCTGGACGTTGAGATCGCCATGTACAGGAAGCTGCTGGAGGGGGAGGAGAACAGGTACTTAATTGGCATCTATTTGACTAAATTCTTGACAGGTTATAAGATGTGTGGGTAAAACCCTTGAATCCACACTGAAGACTGATTTTGTGTCATTCAGGGTCTAATTCTCAGGTATATATTAATTATATTAATCATAAATATACTTCAGCAGGTTTTTCATCTTAAAACAATAGTAAAGGTTGCTCATTTATTTAAAGAATAATTGGAAAATTCTATAAAAAAATGGAATAGGTTGCTAATTTTTTTAAGAATAATTGAGAAATACAAACTTGTACAAAAAAAAGGAAATTCTTAGCTGAGGAGCTGTGCACTTCCCAGAGGATTAACTGCTCCCATTTTCCCTCACAGGCTGTGCAATGACAGCATGTCCAACGTCAATGTCTGTAAGTATCGGCCTCGGGGCCCTTCAGAAGTGGTAGAACTTGTTCTTTTGGGCAACAGGTGAGTAACCTGTGCTTCTCTTCCAGCTGTGGTGGGCAGGACCACTGTCTCTGGAGGCAGAGGAGGCATGGGAGGAGGATTCGGAGGCAGCGGCATGGGAGGAGGATTCGCAGGCGGCAGCTGTGGAATGGGAGGAGGATTTGGAGGCGGCAGCGGCATGGGAGGAGGAATGGGAGGAGGCATCTGCGGAGGAGGCAGCAGCTTTGGAGGAGGCAGCATGGGCGGCAGCTGCGGGATGGGAGGAGGAATGTACGGTGGGGGCTTCTCCTCTGGAAGCGGAAGGATGTGCGGCTCTGGCGGGGGATCATCCTCCGTGCGGAGATGCGTCACCACCACCTCGGTCAAATCTTCGGGAGTGAGATTCTGAGCCCCGAAGGTTGACAAGGAAAGAAGCATCTCCTCTCTCCTCCTGGCAGCAGCCCAGCCTCCCGAAGCCCAGCTCCGGTGTCCTGCAATGGGATGAACTGTGTCCCTCCCACCCAGCTCGTCCCAGCTCCTGGTCCCAGCCGGGGGTTTGGTGGCGATGCCGTGGGTGTCCCAGCACCGGGAGCTGCCTGGCAGGAGGGGCCGCTCTGCCTTCCTCGCTGTGTTGTACATTTCTTGTGGCAAATGTGTATAAAACCCTTCTTTCCTTCTCTCTCCTCCTGTTCCATGTCCCCACCTCCCTTCCCCTGTCTGTGTGTCCTGTCCTCCTTCCCCGGGATGTTGCCATTCCCAATAAATTGCAGAGAACATTCACGATGTTGTTGCATTGCTGTTTCGGGAGGCACTCTGGGCAGGGCGGTTTGTGCTTCGGGGAAGCAGCTTGTTGGGAAGCTGGGGGTCACTCTTTGCTCAGTGTGTCATACCCGTGCTTTGATGGAACCAAACAGGTGGGGATGGATCAGGGCAGGCATCCCAGCTCAGGAGACGACTTTGACTCTCACCTGAAGGCACAAGTCCAGCCGTTGGGTGCTGAACGTTCAGTTCACACAACGCTCTGTAACTGTGAGCCATCAGAAGACCAAACTGAGGAATACAGGAGCCTGATGAATTTTTAGGCATTTCCTGACATAGCAAATCACCCAGTTCATCCCTGGCATCCTGTAGAGTTATTCCCACAGAAGATTTCTGCATTGTTGGGTCTGGAAACCTCCAGCACAGAGGGGTTCAGCACCTTCCCAGTCATTTAGCAAATACAGGCTGCCCTGCTCTAATTTGTTGGGCTCAGCTTTAGGCACACAAAGGCACTCAGTGCCCACATCACATCTCTCCAGATGTGGCAACACTCCAGTTCCTGAAGCTCTAGGAAAGGGATTTTCTCAATCCCTCTTGGATTTTGGAAGCTCTGCAAAGGGTCTGCTGAAACTCATGTCCTAGGATTTAGGCAGGAACATTGCCAGGGCCTCGTGATCAGACCAGTGGGAACGAACAGAGGCTGATGATGATGAGAATCAGCAGTGGCAGGTGGGAGCAGACATTGGATTAGCCTCACCTGAGTTTCCTGCTCCAAATGGTCTTTGGGTTGTGATGAGGGGGGCGGCAAGGTAGGAGCCCCTTGGATGGGAGAGCAGGTGAACATGGATAAGAATTGATCAGGATGTTGGTCAAGCACCTGCCTCTGGTGCACACCTGGGCTGTGGCCAGTCGGCATGCACAGCTTGGCACCCAGAGAGCATTGGGAACCCCAGAGAGCCATGCACCATCCCTGACCAGCCGTGGGAACACGACAGGCTGGGAAGGTGTGATTCACCCCCAGCCCGTGAGTGCAGGTACCAGCCTCTCCCTGAGGAGCCGATTAATTCCCCAGTAGCTCTTCCTTGCTCCAAGAGCAGGAGGGAAAGATTTGGAGGAGCTCATGAGGGGGTTTGGGAGGGGAGTCTGGAGTGTTTGATCTGAGCTGTGCTGTGGTTCCTCCACCACCCAGAGAGCTCAAGGAGGCAGAAAACGCTGTCAGTGGTGGTTCAGGAGTCCCACAACAGCCTGCGGGAGTTGCTGATGTTCCCAGAGTGGGTCAGGAAGCTGCAGACTGAAGAAGAGGTCCAGGAGAGGTAGTGGGCTCTTGGAAAAGTGAATTCTCCCTGCTTTGAAGAGTTCTGGAGCTGGGATTGTGGCTAGGTTTGGCCCAAATAAAGATGCTGAGTAGGCAATGCCGTGTGAAGCTGGTGTTGTGCCAGGAGCACTTTGAGGTTTGGCTTGGGGCAAGAGTCACCTGTTTTGGTGCTTCATCATCTGTTTCGGTGCTTAATTTTAAGAGTCTGTTTCCTCTAAACTTTACAGCGAACTTTACACGGCGTTGTAGCGCTTCTGTGAGGAATCATTGCAACACCTTCTCCGTGCTCTTGGCTGGGTCAGATGAGAAGCCAGAGCGTGGCTTGGTCTCCATCCACATTTTCTGTCGAGTTCACATTTTCCCTGGTGTTGATGATTCTGCTGTGCGCAGCTCCTTGCGCAAGAGATCTGAGGGCATGGCTGGAGCCCAGCTGCCGGTTGAGTTTTACCCGGAGGAGGCTCAGGTGACTCCAGATTTGGAATAATCTGCACATCTTGTCTGAAGACGTCAGAGTGATTCAATCTGGGTGTCTTATCTGCAGGAGATGAGTGTGGTCAGCACCCAGGCATCTGGCTGACTTTGCAGATCTTCCTCCTCGTTGTGGAACCTCCTTGTGGGATGTTCCAGTGAAGTCCTGGTGCCTTCGTACAATGGGTTTGGCAGCTGGGAGGGAGGCCAGGAGAAGGGACGACCTGTTTTCTCCACCTGAACCCGAGCCCCTCTGCAGCTCCCCCGGGCTGCTCATCACGAGTGAGTGTGCTGGGCTGCAGGATGGTCTGGAGAACTTAAATCTCCATCTGGGAGATGACCATGGAGAAACCAGGCCATCTTGATTCCAGCTGCTTTTGGAAAGGAGGGTGTCCCCTCCAAGCTGTGGGGATGCTGTTCCTTCTCCTGCTGAAGGATCACACACCTGGGTAACCTTTGGCCAACTCCAACCTGTGTCCCTCAAGGGTGGGATAGCCCTTCGCCAACTGTTTTGTCCATTAATGGTGGGATAATCCTTGGCCAACTGTTAAGTCCTTCAGTGGTCAAACAACTGTTGGCCAGCTGTTGAGTCCCTAAGGGTGGGATAATCTTGGTCAACAGTTGAATCTCCATCAAGGTTAACATCCTCCTGTCCCCCCCATTCTACACAGTCTGTGCCTTCAGAAGCCTCATCCCAGTGACAATCAATGACACTTCTATTTCTGATCTCTCCAGTGGCTTTTGGAAGTCCTTTCCTGGGCTAGTTTCCGAAGTGTTTGCTGTGTCTATGGCCACTAGCTGATTCCTAGGGATGCTTTCAAACCACATTTAACTGTTCAAATTTCCTCAGTGTGACCATGAAAACTCAACACATGCAATTGGGAAGCTTAAATACAGGATATTGTTGGACTGCTGAAGTGCTTTAAAATATATATTTTTCCCTTGACTTTTATTCATGATTTTCGGGAAATAATGAAAGAAATGTAGGCATTTTAAACCAATAAAATTCATAAATGTAACAAAATATTTATTTGATTAGTGAGGCTCAGAAGGTAGCTTTAGGATGTCCTTCATGTGAGCGTCCGAATCCATTGCCGGGGAGCTGGCGCATGAAATTAAACATTATTGTCAGTCATCATTACAACATCTACTGCCTGGAGCATCCTTTCCATCCTCTGTGGCTTGACAGTCCCTGTGGCCATTGGAAAAGCACCATTATGGAGTTGGACATCCTTGCTCTCTTTCTCTGGTGCTCAGAATCCCAGGACCTGGTTATCTCAGGCTCTGTAGGATGCATTTTGGAGGGAAAAACCCCACTTGATGCTCTTAGGAAGGAACTAAGCAGCTCCTTTCTGGATAAAAAAGAAATGCTGATAAATGTTAATGATGTGGCATGTTTCCACTTGGAAAGCCATTGGGAATTTTCCGCTTACCAAGGAGATTCGGGGTGCGCTTGGGGGAATTGTGAAAGCCTCATTCTACCTGGCTTTCACCAAAATCCTTGCCTGGTGTGGAGTGTCAGGCAAAAAATCCGGAGTCAGACAACTTGCGGAGTCATTAGAAGCAGGTAGGGAAGTGGGAGGAGGGAATAACATGACAACATCACTGTAAAACATATTTTTCCAGATGACATAAAGATATGGGAGTCCACTTACTCACGGAGACCTGCCTTGGTGCTCCTGCTTTTCCTTCTGCACAGCGAAGCGGATTTCTGGGTGGAGTCACCAATTTGGCAAAAATCTGTTAACCACACCAAGCTGATGAGGACAGTAAATTTGTTTCCTCTTCACACCCAAGCTGTCCCAGCCCACCTCCAGGAGCAGATAAAAGGGAATGCCTGGAGCTGTGGAGCCAGAGAAGACTCTGAACACTTCTCTCTGCCCTCAGCACCAGCTCAGCTCTGTCAATCTCCTCATCTTCCCCAGTTTTGGCTCTGTTGAGGAGAAGCAGTCATGTCTCGTCAGTCTGTCTGCCGGAGCTTCGGAGTTGGGAGCAAAAGGGGATTCAGCTCCTGCTCTGCTGTTGGTGGTGGCTTTGGAGGCGGTGGCCGGAGCAGGATCAGCTACAGCTCGTTCTCCACATGCAGGGGGATTGGAGGCGGCAGTGGACGCTGCGGAGGATTCAGCAGCCGGAGCCTCCACAACCTGGGGGGCAGCACGAGGATTTCCATGGGCAGCTCTTATGGCAGTGGCTATGGATGTAGAATTGGTGGCTTTGGTGGAGGATTTCCAGGAGGATTTGGTGGCATTGGAGGAGGTGTCATTGGTGGAGGAATGGGCGGCTTTGGTGGCCCTGTCAGAGGTGGCCCAGGGTTCCCTGGAGGCATCCAACCGGTGCAGGTGGACCCGACCCTCCTGCGGCCGGTCCACGTTGACATCGACCCACAGATCCAGCAAGTGAAGTGCCAGGAGAAGGAACAGATAAAGACTCTGAATAACCAGTTTGCCTCCTTCATCGACAAGGTGAGAGGTTGGAGCTGAATTCGGTTGGGAATGGGAAAACTGTGGAAATTCCTTGTGCTCTGGAGAGGTAAATATTGTCCTTCTCAGCTCAGTGTTGGGTTGTGATTGTTTCCGTTGGGTTCCATCTGGTTTCCTCCAGAGGAAATGTCAAAATTTAGCATCCACAGAGAAACTTTCTCCAGGTTTGATGGATGCAAATTCTTCCTTGGTGTTCTCTCCAGTGCAGAGAGGCCAAAGGGATGGGGATATACTCAATGACAAAAGTGTTTCTTTAAGTCTGTCCTTTTCCTGGGATAATTATTTCTCAAGGAACTTAAAATCTAGTAAAGAGATTCAAAAAAATTTCTGACCATTTCTTATTTCAGTTTAAATGCAGATGAGTTCCCTTTAAATTATCTGAAGCTAGGAGAATGTTGGTTATAAGAGTGCTCCATGTTTTTTTAAATACATGACATGTATATGGAATATACATGTATACATGGAATATGATTGAGATATGTTCTTGAATATGGAGACCAATGCAATTTCATTCACTGGAAGATCAAAAAGGATCTGATGCTCCTGAAAATTAATGTCAAAAATCCCAACTGGTATTGGAAATAATGTGTAAGATTGGAATGGAAGCATTTCAATACCTAAACCAGTCCTACTCCCAAAGAACCCCAACCCGACAAAGCAAAAGAGAGCATAAATATAGGAAAAAAGAGGATGAATTTAAGGATAATGGGGGAAAAGAAAGGAAAAAAAAAGGGAGGAAATTTCCCCTTGGAAGCAATGGCCCTATGAAGGTTTCAGGGAAGGATTCCCTGGGCTCCCAAAGCTCCCAGGAGGTTTGAGCAGGGATTGGATGTCTCCCTGGGGAATGTCTCACACACCCTTTGTTGGCCGTAGGTCCGATTCCTGGAGCAGCAGAACAAGGTGCTCTCCACCAAGTGGGAGCTGCTCCAGCAGCAAGGACCATCGGGGCCAAGGAAGAACCTGGATGTGATCTTTGAGAATTACATCCAGAACCTGCGGAGGAGGCTGGAGTCTCTGCTGGGGCAGCGCGGGCAGCTGGAGTCGGAGCTGCAGAACATGAGGCAGTACGTGGAGGAGTTCAAAACCAAGTGAGTGTGGGGACGGACAGGGAGGGAGCGGCCGGGAGAGAGGAGCTGGTGCGGAGACCCCGAGGGTGGAGTGACCAGGAGCCTCAGAGTCTCACCTTGTCCTGCCCTTGCCGCAGGTATGAGGAGGAGATCAACCGTCGCACGGCTGCTGAGAACGAGTTTGTGGTGCTGAAGAAGGTGAGTCTGGAGGCGCCAGCAGGAAGGGGTGTGGAAGGACAGGAGGCCTTGGGTGCCACCAGCTTTCTGGGATGGGAGGAAGCCGATGTCCATCAGTGGGGTCTTTCCTTTAGGATGTGGATTGTGCCTACATGACCAAAGTCGAGCTGGAAGCCANTGTCCCAGCCCACCTCCAGGAGCAGATAAAAGGGAATGCCTGGAGCTGTGGAGCCAGAGAAGACTCTGAACACTTCTCTCTGCCCTCAGCACCAGCTCAGCTCTGTCAATCTCCTCATCTTCCCCAGTTTTGGCTCTGTTGAGGAGAAGCAGTCATGTCTCGTCAGTCTGTCTGCCGGAGTTTCGGAGTTGGGAGCAAAAGGGGATTCAGCTCCTGCTCTGCTGTTGGTGGTGGCTTTGGAGGCGGTGGCCGGAGCAGGATCAGCTACAGCTCGTTCTCCACATGCAGGGGGATTGGAGGCGGCAGTGGACGCTGCGGAGGATTCAGCAGCCGGAGCCTCCACAACCTGGGGGGCAGCACGAGGATTTCCATGGGCAGCTCTTATGGCAGTGGCTATGGATGTAGAATTGGTGGCTTTGGTGGAGGATTTCCAGGAGGATTTGGTGGCATTGGAGGAGGTGTCATTGGTGGAGGAATGGGCGGCTTTGGTGGCCCTGTCAGAGGTGGCCCAGGGTTCCCTGGAGGCATCCAACCGGTGCAGGTGGACCCGACCCTCCTGCGGCCGGTCCACGTTGACATCGACCCACAGATCCAGCAAGTGAAGTGCCAGGAGAAGGAACAGATAAAGACTCTGAATAACCAGTTTGCCTCCTTCATCGACAAGGTGAGAGGTTGGAGCTGAATTCGGTTGGGAATGGGAAAACTGTGGAAATTCCTTGTGCTCTGGAGAGGTAAATATTGTCCTTCTCAGCTCAGTGTTGGGTTGTGATTGTTTCCGTTGGGTTCCATCTGGTTTCCTCCAGAGGAAATGTCAAAATTTAGCATCCACAGAGAAACTTTCTCCAGGTTTGATGGATGCAAATTCTTCCTTGGTGTTCTCTCCAGTGCAGAGAGGCCAAAGGGATGGGGATATACTCAATGACAAAAGTGTTTCTTTAAGTCTGTCCTTTTCCTGGGATAATTATTTCTCAAGGAACTTAAAATCTAGTAAAGAGATTCAAAAAAATTTCTGACCATTTCTTATTTCAGTTTAAATGCAGATGAGTTCCCTTTAAATTATCTGAAGCTAGGAGAATGTTGGTTATAAGAGTGCTCCATGTTTTTTTAAATACATGACATGTATATGGAATATACATGTATACATGGAATATGATTGAGATATGTTCTTGAATATGGAGACCAATGCAATTTCATTCACTGGAAGATCAAAAAGGATCTGATGCTCCTGAAAATTAATGTCAAAAATCCCAACTGGTATTGGAAATAATGTGTAAGATTGGAATGGAAGCATTTCAATACCTAAACCAGTCCTACTCCCAAAGAACCCCAACCCGACAAAGCAAAAGAGAGCATAAATATAGGAAAAAAGAGGATGAATTTAAGGATAATGGGGGAAAAGAAAGGAAAAAAAAAGGGAGGAAATTTCCCCTTGGAAGCAATGGCCCTATGAAGGTTTCAGGGAAGGATTCCCTGGGCTCCCAAAGCTCCCAGGAGGTTTGAGCAGGGATTGGATGTCTCCCTGGGGAATGTCTCACACACCCTTTGTTGGCCGTAGGTCCGATTCCTGGAGCAGCAGAACAAGGTGCTCTCCACCAAGTGGGAGCTGCTCCAGCAGCAAGGACCATCGGGGCCAAGGAAGAACCTGGATGTGATCTTTGAGAATTACATCCAGAACCTGCGGAGGAGGCTGGAGTCTCTGCTGGGGCAGCGCGGGCAGCTGGAGTCGGAGCTGCAGAACATGAGGCAGTACGTGGAGGAGTTCAAAACCAAGTGAGTGTGGGGACGGACAGGGAGGGAGCGGCCGGGAGAGAGGAGCTGGTGCGGAGACCCCGAGGGTGGAGTGACCAGGAGCCTCAGAGTCTCACCTTGTCCTGCCCTTGCCGCAGGTATGAGGAGGAGATCAACCGTCGCACGGCTGCTGAGAACGAGTTTGTGGTGCTGAAGAAGGTGAGTCTGGAGGCGCCAGCAGGAAGGGGTGTGGA
>VZRF01006380.1:47359-68183 GCA_013396875.1 Vireo altiloquus
AGGACAGGAGGCCTTGGGTGCCACCAGCTTTCTGGGATGGGAGGAAGCCGATGTCCATCAGTGGGGTCTTTCCTTTAGGATGTGGATTGTGCCTACATGACCAAAGTCGAGCTGGAAGCCAGGGTGGGAGCTTTGACTGACGAAATCAACTTCCTGAGGTGCATCTACGAGGAGGTAGGAGCTCTCCCTTGCCCTGGGTGAAGCTTTAATGAGGGTGTGGTGGCCAAAGACACTGAGGTTGGACTGGGCGTCTTTGTGGGTTTGATCTGCAGAGGTTGCCTGGAGCTGCTGCTCTTCTCTCCCCTCATCAGATGGTGCCTCTGACTCATGTCTTGGTTGCAGGAGCTGTCTCAGATGCAGACGATCAGCCGGGACCTGTCTGTGGTGGTGTCCATGGACAACAATCGGCACCTGGACCTGGACAGCATCATTGAGGAGGTCCGGCGCCAGTACGAGCAGATTGCTCAGAGCAGCAGAGCCGAGGCCGAGGCCTGGTACCAGAGCCGGGTGAGTTGGGAAGGGGTTGAGGCTCCTGGAGCATGGGAGACACCTAAGTTTTTGGTCAGTTGTGTCACTGATGGGTGTCTTTGTCCCCACGTCTTCAGTACGAAGAGCTCCAGAGCACGGCCGGCCGGCATGGGGACAACCTTCGCAACACCAAGATTGAGATCCAGGAGCTGACCAGGAGCGTCCAGAGGCTGCGGACAGAGATTGAGAACGTGAAGAAGCAGGTAGGGGTTGGTTGGTGTCTCATGGGTTCCTCCTGTTTTCCCTCCAGTTTCTGCCATGAGGATGCTCCAGCTGAGGATGGGCAGAGGGAATTGAGAAACTAATTTTCTTCTCCACAGAACCATCATCTGCAGTCAGCCATTGCTGAGGCTGAGGAGAGAGGGGAGATGGCTGTCAAGGATGCCAGGAGGAAGCTGGAAGAGCTGGAATGTGCTCTGAGCAAGGACAAGGAGGAGCTGGCTCGCCTGCTGAAGGAGTACCAGGAGCTGCTGAACATCAAGATCGCGCTGGATGTTGAGATCGCCATGTACAGGAAGCTGCTAGAGGGAGAGGAGAACAGGTGGGACCTCCCACCATTGGCCAGGCCATGTCTCTTTCCTGCCTTGGGTCAGATTAATCATCTCTTGCAACACATTTAACATTCAAATCTAATTTTTTTCCTCCACATTTTGAAATGTGGAGGAAACAGACAAAAACAGAAATATGGTCCCCATGGGAAATACTTCTTAGAGGGCTTGAGTCATCTTCTATGAAGCAGGATATAAAAGGAATATTTGGGGAATTTCATGGAGTTCTGCTTCCAAGTGTATTAGATTTACAACTGATGTTCCTCTCCCTGCACAGGCTCTGCTTAGAGAACCCCTCCAACGTGAATGTCTGTAAGTATTCACGCATTGTTTTTTCTATAGAATTACCTTTATCCTGGGTTTTGTGAGGATTCCCAGGATGTTGCCTGATGTTCAATGAGCCTCTCCCTCTCTTCCAGCTGTGGTGGGCAGAACTACTGTGTCCGGAGGCAGATCTGGCAGCTTTGGAGCCAGCAATGGCCTGGGTGGAGGAGGAGTGTGCGTGGTTGGCAGTGGGAACGTCCTTGGCGGCAGCTGTGGTGTGGGAGGAGGGATCCTCAGCGGTGGCTTCTCCTCTGGGAGCGGGAGGATGTGCAGCTCTGCAGGTGGCAACTTCATGGCCGGGGGTGGCTCCTCCTCCGTGCGGAGATGCGTCACCACCACGACGGTCAAATCCTCCGGGGTCAAATACTGAGCCCTTGCCTCCGTCCCCCCAGGGAAAGCAGCACCTTCCTCCTCCTCCCACCAGCAGCACAGTCCCTTCCAAACCCATTGCTATTCAGGAGGAAACAAACTTTTTCAGGGGAAATATCCCCAAAGTGAGATTGAAAATGAGACACATCCCTCCGGCCCATCCTGGCCCTCGCTGAGCCCCACTGGGGTGGAACATCTCCCTTGTGGGTCACCGGCACTGCAGAGCTCCCTGGGGCTGCTGCGCCAGCTGAGGAGAAGCCTGTGGAAAACTGCTCTTTCCTGTCACTTTTTAAGGCCTGTGTTTCCCCCCTGTCCCCCCCTGGTTCCCTGCACCCTGCTCCAGCTGTGCCAGGAGCCCACATGAACGGAAGGAAGGACATGATGTCCCATAGTCAGATTTAGGAGTGAGAAACAGGTCTCTGGAGTTGTCCTCCTTCCCCAGGTGGAGAAATTTGGCAGCTTTAATGTTTTATGGATCCTTTTCCCTCCTCTCCTTCTCGCCTGGAGTGTGTGTGGCCCTGTTGCTCCCCTCTGTCATGTGAATCTGCTGCTTCCTGCCAGCACCCTAGCCCCAAGGTCCTTCAGTACCAATAAACTGCACAGAGATAAAGATATTTTTGTCTTGCCTCATCACTCGATGCCCCCCAGGGGAGGGGAAACATGGATTTGCCCTGGATCAGGGCGATCCCAGGGCAAACACAGACTGAACAGGGAAAGAATTGAGTGCAGTCCTGGGAGAAGGACCTGGGGGTGCCAGGGGGTGAGAGCTGGCCCAGCCCAGAGACCCCCGAGCCCAGGCTGAGCCCCCAGCGTGGGCAGGGGGGAGGGAGGTTCTGCCCCTCGGCCCCGCTCAGGTGAGACCTCACCTGCAGAGCTGCCCCAGCCCTGTCCCAGCACAGGCAGGACCTGGAGCTGCTGGAGAGAGCTCAGGGTTGGAGCCCCTCTGGAGCCAGGCTGGCAGAGCTGGGGGTGCTCACCTGGAGAGGAGAAGGGAAAGGAGACCTTGGACCTCCTTCCGAGGGGCTCCAGGAGAGCTGGAGAGGAGAGCTGGAGAGGTAGAACTTGGAAAGAAAGTGATTGGACAAGAGGTGATGGCTTGTTATAAATACATATTATAATATTGGCTTTTTGCACATATTAAAATGGATGCTATATATGTGATGTTAGAAAATGTGTAGTTTCTTAGAAATAGTAGTGGGATCTGTATCTTTCTTAACATTATAGCATGATATGTAGAATGCTTCTTTTATAACAACAAAGACAATCAAGGAAATCCTCCACATTCTTGGATTGTCTGGACCAAGACAGTGGTGACAGACTCTGGAACCCCAAAGGAGGAACTATTGATCAGGGAGGGGAGCACAGGATATCCAAAAGCTTAGTCTGTAGAACAGGACTACAAGAATTTTGAAACTTCTAAAGGGACCAGCAAGTAGGAAATAAAGGCAGGATGGGGGAAGAAAGAACCGAAAGAACACCAAAAAAGGAATATTTGAGTCATGCATAAGAGTCTGTGAATATGCAAATATGCTGGTACATTTAAAAGAAAGTGTTTTCTGGGCCAAGGTGTGCTCTTGGCAGCCTGCCAGCCACCCGGCTGTATTAACCCTTTGCTTTATTTCTGACTCCTATTGTCCTTTTTTTAAACCCCTTATTAAACCTTTTAAATTTTACCAACATAGGGAACCTCATTTTTCACAGCTTCAAACTGGAAAAGAGGAGAGTTAGATGGGATGTCGGGAAGGAATTCCTCCCTGTGAGAGTGGTAAGGCACTGGAAGAGATTTCCCTGAGATTGCCTCATCCCTGGAAGTGTCCAAGGCCAGGCTGGATGGGACTTGGAGCACCCTGGGATAGTGGAAAGTGCTCCTGCCCATAGCGGAGGGTGGAATGGGATGAGCTTTAGGATCCCATCTGACCCAAACCATTCCATAATCCTATTTTGAGCTGATTTAGATGGTCTTGTGGGAATGTCAAGGTGTTTCCTTGAGCATCACCGTGAGAACTAGGATTCATCATTCTCATTTTGGGTTTGGGTTGGCTGAAGGTTGTTGGAGTTCAAGATATTTGGAAAACCCCTCAGATTGCCCTGGGGGGTCTGCGACCCTCACTGGGACCCCAAGAAGACACAGTCTTTAATTTGTGCCCATGAGAAAAACTTCCAACACTTACAAAATGAATTAAAAATGTCAAACATATAAGATAGATTATAGTTTAGTTTATCACAGAGTGAAAATTTTTAGTTTTGAGTTCTGTAATATAGAAGTAAAAAAGAAACAAGATAGAAGTTTTTAAGCAGTGTTCAGAGTTCTTCTTTTACTCCATTTTCTGCCGTGATGGTGGCACAAAAACATTAGTAAAATAGATTTGAAGTAAAAGAAATGTGTTAAAAATAAGTAATACTTACTAGTACAGAATTATAAATATAGTACGTTTTAACAGTTAATTGAGTGAAAAGTTTTTAAAACAGTACTACATTGTCAGTGCAGGGAGAAATTTAAAACACAAAGTCCGAGTGTAAAACAGCTCTCTGAATTTGAGATAAGATCTTGAATAAACAACAAAAAAACCTAAAAACTGCAGGTCCAACTCCTTTTTATCTGGTATGGGACTTTAATAAAAGAAGAAAAACCCGTGTTTGAAAGGCGCAGCTGCGTCAGGAGGTGGGCAGGGGCTTGGAGCAACCTGGTCTGATGGAAGCTGTCCCTGCCCATGGCAGGGGTGGAACTGGGTGGACTTTAGGGTCCCTTCCCGACCCTGTGATCATCTCGTTCCAACTCCTGCATGGAGGAGTCTCCAGCGGGTGGCTGGAGCCAAGGTGAGGAGGATAAATCTCCCCCGGGCTGGCACAAGGATGAACAGCACCCTCTGCCTGGCTGGCTGGGCTCTTACACTGGCTCCAGCTCCTCGTCCATGAGCGCTGGGAAGGTCTGACAGCTCTGAGCGGACACAAATTACTCACAAAGGAAAAAAAGGCAACATGAAAGGATAAACCAGAGCCCAGAACCTGCCATTAGAGCCCCAGGTTGCCCAGCCAGATTAGTCATTAGCCCTCTCCAAATTACATCCCATTGCAACCAAATTAATTTGATTAATGCTTGACTGGGTTTCTCTGTAGCTCTGGGAGGAGTGAGAGGTGAATCAGCCCTGACTTCCCTGCAGTGTGTGTGTTATGTGGGTGGAACCAGATGGGATTTAGGGTCCTTTCCAACATCAACCATTTCATGATTCAATGATTGATCCGGTGCAGATAAAATATGGAAATTGAGGTCAATATTGTCAAGTCCTTGTCATCTGAATGAGCAAAATAAGGAAGAAATGATCATTTCTATTTGAATCAGTGTTACCTTCCTGCTGTTTTTCTTATTTTCCCCCAAATTTCCTTCCAGTTCACCCTCCTGACTTCTGACTGATATTTACACGAGGCCGCAATACACCTTATCCTCCTGTTTGAGTCAAAATGACATTTCTGATTCATAGGTTGGGATGGGAGAGACCAAGAAGTCGTGGCCTTCTTCCTTATGCCAGGGGAGAGTCTGAAATCATCTCCTTCTTCCTCATCCCAGGGAATAGTGCAGGGACAGGTATGGACCCAGGTGGTTTGAAGCCCAGGAGTGTCCTGGGGACACCCTCAGGAAGGTGGCAGAGAGGACAGAGATCTCCAGCCTGTTGAAGCCCAGGAAGCCGAAGGTGCTGACATCATCCTGCCAAAAACCACAGGCTTTTCCCAAGTTCCCTGAGTTTTTCCTGGAGAGGAGCCAAGAAGCGCCAAGGTTTATCATTCCCATCTGCTGCACTCATGAAAAAGGGAGTTGAAGGGAATTGCTTAAGTGCATTGTGCTGGAGTGAAAGGGTTGGGATCCCCTTCGCCTGCTCTGTGGGGCACTGTGAGAGCTGCTGGATCCCATCCAGGGATGCCAGGAAAGGCACAGAAAGGCTGGAGCTTGTCCAGAGCCAGGAATGGAGCTGGGGAAAGACTGGAGCACAAAGAGAAGGGTCTGGAGAACTCCTGAGGAGCAGCTGAGGGAGCTGGGGGGGCTCAGCCTGGAGAAAATGAGGCTTGGGGGGAACCTTCTCACTCTCCAGAACTCCCTGACAGGAGGGTGGAGCTGGGTGGGGGTTGGAGGGCAGGGAAATGTCATTGCTCCACTGGGGCCAGGGCATGGCTTGTGCAGGATCTTCTGCTTTAGAACATGGGAAGAAACCAAATCGGTGCCGTGTTTTATGAACTCCTAGGGAAATTACCCCAAGGGGTGTTTTATTGGCTGTAATTAGGGCTGTAATGAGTTTTTAATTGTTACGAATCTTGTTTATGGTGGGAGGGCCTTGGGAGCCACCATGGTTTGTTCTCCCAGGTGGGTCATTGTGCAAACATGGAGGAGACTCCCCCGGTTGGGGCTCACAGGGGGATGACAGTGGACAGGTGGGGAGTAGGAAATATTTGCTTTTATGAGAGGCACTGGTTTGTCATCTGGGAGGTGATCTTCCTCTGCATCCTCCAGCCTGGGGTTTATCCAGCACACTTCTGAGCAGCTGCAGCCCTTCGGGATCTTGAAGATGGGACGTTCAGGGGAAGCAATTGAGGAGCAGAGAGGTTAAAGGAGGCTAAAAGCAGGGATCAGCATCCTTTGGTCCCTTCTCTGCACCTCAAACAGCAACACCTCAGTTCTCTCACCTCCAACTCAACTGGTCTGAAAAACCAGCTCAAATACTCATTAGAAAACCCTCTGAAATCCTCAGCCAAAGAGAGACCAAAGTCAGCAGCTCATGGAAGCAGTGACTGCCATGGAGTATCTGGGCTTGGGAAGAGGTTTAAAACTCCTGTGAGCAAATATTTGACAAAGATTCCTAAAGCTGTGTAATTTCCAGAAAAATTTAGCTGAGGGGAACTCTTCCCTTTGCTTTCTATGCTGGGCTCCTGATGTTTAATCCTGGATAAACCATTGCCTCCTTTCCTGCTCTTCAGACCCTACCTTGGGTTCCTTGTGAGTGAATCTACTGCCAGGCTCCAGGGGTGACTTGTGCTGGGATCCAGAGCATCATCTGCAGTTGTGCACAACAATTTGGGCCCTTCACCTAATTAATATTCAACCCAGCTTTGCTTATAGAGATAGAGCTGACATCCAGGCACTTTTCCTGCTGGTTCCACTTGGTCCCTGTTGGATGCTGATCCTGCTCCTCTGAACAAAACAGGAGCTCCCACCCAACCCCATGACCTGGATGAGCTGCCTGGGAATGTGGTGCCTCCTGCTCCCTCCCTGTTCCATCCAGGGCTGCCTCAGCTCCAGCTGGGACAGGTAGAGCTGGATTTGCACAGCTCACGGCAACTGCATCATCCCCACCTGGTGCTGACAGAGACCATTCCTCCTCCTCCTCCTCCTCCTCCTCCTACCCATTTCAGTTGGGATGCTGGTGCTTCCCTGAGCTTCATCCTCCTTTCGCACTCCCTAGTTCTGCCTTTGGACTGGAAAAATATTCCACAGAGTTTACAGGTGCGACCCCAACCCTGCATTACCTGACCAGTTCTGTTGGAGCATGGCTTGAATCAATTCTTCCCCTCCCATGGCCTGGGGGGGTGGACACAGCCACAAAATGCCACAAAATGTCACAAAATGTCACAAAATGTCACTGGAAGGTTTGGAGCCTGTGCAAGGGAAAGTGTTGTTCTCTGATGCACCTGAATGTGCTGGTGACCTCCAGGTGCTGCTGTGACACACCTGAACCTGTCAGTGACCTCCAAACCCCTCCTCACACACCTGAACCTGTCACTGTCCTCCACGTCCTGATCTGACAACTGAACCTGCTAGTGACCTCCAGGTGCTGCTCTGGTGCCAGAACCTGTCCCCATCCTCCAGGGAGATGACAAACTGATTTTCCCATAAGTTATGGGTCAGGCTGAGAGGGGAATTTCGGGTTTGGTACAAACATTAAAGGTCGTGGCTCCGGCTGACAAGTGAGAGGAAGGTGACTGGAGAAGAGGAGAGCTGTGCCCATGTTTGTGGTGTGTCTCTCTGGGCTGGGGGTTCTCTAGGCTGAGTCTGATCTATTCAGGGTTTGATTTGGGGCCAGAAGCAGCTGAAATGGGAACTGCTCTGCATGTCAACCTTGGATGAGGACCTCCTGCCAGCCCTGGGAGGCCTTGGAGCTGCCTCCCTCCCTCTCCCCTTGCAAAACTTCTCGTGGAATGAGTTCTCCCATTTTTGGGGGGCTGTGCAGGTGTGTGTGGCCCCCTGGAGTAAAGGCTGGGCTGGTGGCCAAGGAGCTGAGCCCTTCACCTGGATTGCTTTCCATGGGGCATCTTCTGGGAAATCCATTCCAGGGCCTGCCCACCCTCCCAGGGAACAATTCCCAATATCCCATCCATCCCTGCCCTCTGGCACTGGGATCCATTCCCTGTGTCCTGTCCCTCCATGCCTTGTCCCCAGTCCCTCTCCAGCTCTCCTGGAGCTCCTTTAGGCCCTGCCAGGGGCTCTGAGCTCTCCCTGGATCCTTCTCCTCTCCAGGGGAACATTCCCAGCTCTCCCAGCCTGGCTCCAGAGGGGCTCCAGCCTTTGGAGCCTCTCCATGGCCTCCTCTGGACTCATTCCAGCAGCTCCACATCCTTCCTATGCTGGACAATGCTCTCAGGCCCACGGTGGAATTTTTGGGATTCTCCTGATCAAGGCCAGGAGTTGGACTTGATGATCCCCGTATGCCTCTTCCAGAACTCAAGATATTCCATTATTCCATACCTGTCAAAGCCCTTAAATTTGCCTTCCCCAGCCCATCCTCAGGCCTTCCCCTCCTCAGGCAGGAGATTTACTCTGGAACCATCAGAGTTTTGGTGCTTTTTCTGCAGCTTTTACCTTTTCTGCACCTGCCTCGTTGTCCCATGGCTGCTCCTGCAGAGGAAATGACAGCAATTCAGACCCATCAATAGAGGGATTTACCCAATTGATCACAAAGTCTGGCCTTGATCGGGGTAATTATGAGCTTGGAGTCCAGCCCAGGTGGAGCTGGGTGTGGTCACCCTCCCACTGGTGACGCTACCTGGGAAGGCAGCACCAGACCCACTTGGCTGGGAGGTCAGTAATCACCTTGTTTACCAGATTTGGAACATCTGCCAGAATTATATCCAGCTGTTTCAACTTCCTGTGGGACAGGATGTGATTAAAATCGTTCTCAACCACACAACAGCTTTTGAAGCTGCTGAACACTCTCAGATGCTTCTTTACCTTGGGGGCCAAGCGAAGAGTTTCCTGAGGTTCCAAACCCCTGAAGAGGCCATTCCTGAGAGCTTGGATTGTTGGGTCACCTGGAGATCCTCATTAAAATCTTACTCTAATAGAAATAAAAATCAATTTATATAATGACTGCCACATCAATTGATGATTTTTTCAGCTGAGAAACAGGTGCACATAGAAAAAAAATCTCATGTCTCCCTGTGCATTTAACCTGGAGTTCAACCCAGTTTCCTCCTCATCCTCTTTTTTTCCCCTTATTTTAATCTTTTTTTCCTCTGCAGGTTGTACCTTAGCTCCTCCACCTCCTCCTTCTGAAAGCCTTTGGAGATTTTATCTCTGCCTTGTTCCAGCACCTCCCGCCCAAGCCCGAGGGCATCAGCTGTGTGTGTGTGCACCACGACACATGCTCAGCCTGTTGGGGACCTCACGGATCAGAGGCTGATATTTGGCATTAGCCAATTAAGCAAAAAAATTAATGAGCTTCTCCTTTGTCCACTCACCACCATTGTTAATAATAACAGCAACAGAAAACTTAATTCAGTGTATTCACAAACTATTTAATTAATAAACTTTCACATTATTGTCAGGGAAAGAGGAGATTAACTGGTATCATAATTATGTTGTTATTTTCTGAATTGATGATTTAATATCAAGGGTGTTATTGAGGACGTTATTGGCTTGTTTACCTTCCTGTCAACCCCAAATCACAAACCATTCATTAAAGAAGATTAAAAGAGCCATCAGTCCCTTGTTAACGGGATCCCAATTTCAAGTCAGATTTCAAGTTGTTGGTCCCTAAATGAGCCTCCCCAGTGCTGCCCTCCCTCAGGGACACAAGGCTGGGACTGTTCAACCTGGAGCTGGTGACCTTCATCCCTACCCTTGGCCGAAACCGCCCTGGAATCTCCCTCTGGCCTCCTCAAAGCCAAAATTCCAGTCCGAAGCCATCACTGGGGTATTTCACTCTTTTTTCTGCAAAAACCACCAGAATTTAACATTTCCTTTGTCCTTTCAGAGTCTTCCCCCTTTGCTGACTGCAGGTAAGGCTGTAGCAGTTTCCTGCACAGATGTTTCTGGCTCTGGGGAAGCTCTTCCTGCTTTTTGAAGGCTTTCCCGTGCAGATCTCCTCTGCTTCCCTCACTCTCTTTGGATCTTGGACTTTATTCCAGCCTCTCACAGGTTGTTCTGTGCTGCCTCAGAGATCTTGGTCTGCACTTCATCTACTCATGTTCTCCTTCCCCTACAAATAAAATTCCTCGGTGGCAGCAGAGTCGTTCCTCCCGGTCTGGAATTTCGTGGTCCATCAGCCTCTTCCTTCCATTTGGAGCAGCTCCTGATGGAATGACCCAGCCATGGGTCCTGTTCCACCTTATCTGCCCTGCTTGGAGTGTCCAGCACTGCTCCCTCCCCTCCCCTCCCTCCACCCCCGGCCCTGGATCCTGCCAGTTCCAATGGAGCGTTTCCATAAAACTGCTGTTCAACAAAGGCAAAATCTCCCCCACCAAAATCATTCCTGACCACGTGAGCACCTGAGAAAAATATCCTCTGATAGAAAGCAGGTTGTAGTTATCCCTCCCCCACCAGGTTCGGGAAAAGAAATATTTCCTCAGAGGAAAGTGAAGAAGGAAAGAAGTATTTATTTAACAAACACACGAGAAAAGAATAATAATGCTAAATAATAAAATCTCTCGCTGTGGAGAGAAACCTGGAAGAATTTAGAGTCCTTCTCTGGGTGTGGTCTTTCCTCTCTCCAGCTGGGTTGGCATGGGGGGACCCTGCTGCAGGCTGGGGAAAGGTCTCCCAGGGAGGGTTTGATGTTCTGGTGCTCCAAACATGTCCAGAAGAGAAGAAGAAGAAAGCAAAGTCCCAGGAAAACACAGGAGTTTAACTCTCTGTCTCTCTCCTTTTGAAGAAACAGAGCCGACAGCTGGCTGGAAAGCAAGGAAGGTGCTTCCTCCTGCTCCCTGCCACAGGACAAATCCCTCCTTTAGAGCCTTCCTAGACCCCCTCCAGTCACAGTTTTCTCACCAGGAACTTCACTATTGACCACAAAAGTGTTGGGAATTCACAGGATTCTGAAAATTCCCTGATAAAGGCATTTTTTCCTGTGGTTTAATAACGACTTCCACTCTCACCCAGCTCTAGGTCTGTGTGAGGGAAAGTCCATCTGGTGTCCCTGTCCCCTAAACAATGGATGTGGGATCCACTCTGGAATATCTGCATCATTAGGACAATATATTCTTGCAGCTGGGAAACCTCAGGCTTAAACAGGATAAACTTTGGGAGGGTACCAACATTTCACCTCTTCTTCTGCCAAAAGTGCAAGGTTTTTGACATTTCCCTCCTTTTTTTTTTCTCTTTTCCAAATCCTTGCTACCTTTGCTGACCACAGGGAGAGGTTGTGGTTATTCCAGTGAAAGGGGGGCGGGGGGGGAGAAAAAGAAAGTCTGTGGGCTAAAGGCATTTTTATGAGTGTGTCTGTGTCTTCCAGCCCCTGTTCCAAGTGACTGAGGGCCCTAATTATGCAGGAATTTAGGCAGCTGGAGATCAAGATCTCTTTCAGTGCTCATTTATCTCCTTCATTGGGGCAGTTATTAAATTTAAGTACTGGATTTATTCATATGCTACTGTATGGCTCTGGCAGTACTTCTTTAATATTCAGAAGTGCATTGATATCCTTATTTATTCACTCTGCTCTGCCAGTGGGGCTTGTAAAGACTCTTCATTTATATTTAGGACCTGTTTTTTCGAGACAATCACAGGATTTTAGTAATTTTATGTTTTCTGTAGTTCCTTTATTCCCCTTTTAGTTCCTTTTATTTCTATTTTCTATAGAGTTTATGGCTGCCTCATCTCTGGAGGTGGTCAAGGACAGGTTAGATGGGGCTTGGAGTTACCTGGTCTGGTGGAAGAGAAACCATGGAGCCCCTGGCAGGGCCTGAAGGAGCTCCAGGAGAGCTGGAGAGGGACTGGGGACAAGGCATGGAGGGACAGGACACAGGGAATGGCTTCCCAGTGGCAGAGGGCAGGGCTGGATGGGATATTGGGAATTGGGAATTGTTCCCTGGGAGGGTGGGCAGGCCCTGGAATGGATTTCCCAGAGGATGCTCCATTCCTGGAAGTGTGCAAGGCTAGGTTGGATGGGGCTTGGAGCAGCCTGGGACAGTGGAAGTTGCTCCTGCCCATGGCAGGAATGGGATGAGCTTTAAGGTCTCTCCTAACCCAGACCATTCCATGAACTTATTTTGAGCTGATTTAGACAATCCTGTGGGCATGTCGAAGCATTTCCTTGAGCATCAGCCTGAGAACTGAGATTTACTATTCCCATTTTGGGTTTGGGTTGAAGGTGGACAGACATGGATGAGGGTGGTGGAGTTTGGAAGGTTCCTGCCCCAGTTGTGCTCAAAAAGCTCCAGTTTGGGTCTGTCTCTGAATTTCTGGATGTTTCCAACATGTCCATCCCAGTGGTCTCCTGGTTCTCTCATTGTCCACAAAAAGTCACACTCGTGTCACTGTCTCAGAGGCTTTTCCAGGTGGGAGAAACTTCCCCACCTGCCCCAGGGACTGTTTCAGATGGAGGGAACAACACGAAGGCCCTCAGTTCCTGCTCCAACAGCTGCACAAGTGGCCCAGGTGGACAATTTTAATGGATCAAGTATAGGGATGCAATTTAAATTTATCCTTAAAATCCCCAAGACAAAGAGTTGACCCTGCGGTTGTAACACCCTGATCCCGTGAAAATCCATCTCCCTGGGAAGGATGATGGATGAACCTGTGATCCCTTTGTCCCAGTTGTGTCAGAAAGAGGAGGAAATCACAGGAAGCTCCCCCTTCATCTGCAGGATGCGTGGACACCTCTGGGGATGCATCCCCGTTTCTGGAGCCAGCCTGACAGGTCCGGGTGTGGTTGGGATGTGCTGCCAAGGCTGATCCGGTGGCAGCTCCGATCACAACAGCTGCCCACACTCTGGATTACGGCACGTGGTGTGGGATGGCTGCTCTGCTCGCGCTGGCTCTGGGCTCCACCTGCCCTAGAAAGCCCAGAATTCACGCCTGGTTTGCTTCAGTGTTGCGGGCCTCACAGGAGCCCTGACTTTGCAACCACTTTATAAAAGAATGCCTTAGAAGAAAATCCAAGGGCAAACTGACCTTGCATGTACAAAATTAAGAGAAACAGAGTAAAAAAACTGCGTAGTATGTAGGCAAGAACAGAAACAACGGACATCTGGCGATAGAGCTGTCCTTAAAACGGAAAGTTATGAGATTCCTGTATACTCCCTGAGTCTGAAAATAATCTACCAATCATTAGTTATGTTACTAGTTGATTCCTGTGTGTTAACCAATCTCTATCATTGTTACAAAATCCTATGCTTGGCAAAAATGTATAATAACCAAGGCTGAAAGCAATAAAGTGTCTTCGTCTTCTTCTTCCTTTCTTCTAATGCACCTATGCTCTGTGTCAGTCTTCTTGGCGTGAACACCCTACCACTTCAGCTGCTGCACTTGGCAGGATATTGGGTGGACACCTCTCTCACTGGTGCTCCACAGGGAGCTGTGGGTGCTCACTCTGGGGTCACACTTCCTTCCATGATCCACGGGGATCACCTGGAGTGCTGCCCATGGAATGAGGCACTCGCAAAGTGGGAAGAGGAGGACTGGAGAGGGGAATTGCACCGGAGCGAGCACAGCCCTTCAGAATCATGGAATCATTTAGGTTGGGATCATTAAGTCCAACGATTCTCTTGGCACCGCCAAGGCCACCACTGACCGTGTCCCCAGGTGCTACATCCACACATTTTTTGGACACTTCCAGGGATGGTGACTCCACCCCTGCCCTGGGCAGCCGTGCCAGGGCTGGACAACCCTTTCCAGGAAGGCATTTTCCCCAATATCCACCCTAAACATGGCACAACTTGAGGCCATTTCCTATCATCCTGTCACTCATAACCTCAGGGAAGAGTCCAATCCCCACCTGGATCCAGCCTTTCCAGTCTCCTTCAGAAATTCCCTCCCCTCTCCCCAGCTTCTAAAATCCAATTACCAATTGCACCATTTTTTAATGTTCACCAAAACTATTTCCTGCAGGAAACAGAATTATCAATTCAAGTCAGACTTTTATACAGATTTATAAAAAAGGGCAATTCAGCTGGAAATCTGGTTGAATTTCTTCAGAAAATGTAGATAATGAGTAAAATTTAATTACAAAGTTAGCACAGAAGGAAGGTCTGAGATACTGGTTGGCTGTTCCTGGTGTAAGGTGAGATGGGGGATTTTGGTAGGGAAAAGTGGATTTATCAGCTGTTTTCCTGGAAAACACTGTGTTTCCTTGTGAGAAAAGCCTCGCTGAGCATCCAAAGTCTTGTCCACCTTGAGATATTCCAGCTGTTTTAATAACCTCTATCTACAAACCCCTAATTTAGAGGATTTATGAGGCACTTTCCAAATGGAGCCAGGATTGCACAGCCCTGACCACAGAACCTCTACATAACTGATGGATTCCCAGCCTGGCTTCATCCAGCTCCTGTGGAAAGAAGAGGATCCTGCCAGCTGAAGTCCAGCTCCTCCTAAAGTTGTGTAGGGGGCAAAGAAGAGGTTCTTCCCATGGGGAAGAGATTCCAGAGGTGGTTATGAAGGAACCACATCTGGATGTCTTCTCAAGAAATTAATCCAGGCTGGAGCCTCCAAGTGGCACTGCCAGTAGCAGGATTTGGCTCCCAAATGCTTTTCCATATGTCCATGGCCACTGAATGCTGGAAAGGTGGAGTCTGGCACAAAGATGGGGAGAGGGATGGATCCTCCCCGTAAGAAGCAAAAGTTGCTCTTGGGATATTCTGGGAACGAGAGAAGAACGGGAATGGGAATGGGAATGGGAATGGGAATGGGAATGGGAAGCAAAGGATGCAGTAGGTGCTCCTGGTGATGTGGTAAAGGGAGGTCAGACACCCCCAAGGCCCATCAAGGTCTTGTGCCCCTTGAAATGCCAAAAGAGGTGGGGAAATATGGGAGAGATCGAGCTGTGGGATGAGCAGGGGTAACTGTAATTACGGATGGAGGCTAATGAGATAAGGAGATCTGTCAGCAAAGCTCATGAGTCAGGCAGGATTTGGGGAATTTCACAACTGCCCCACTGGTGTTGGTGTTTATCTGACCTCTCCGGGCAGCCATTAATTGCTGCCTGATGAACCAAACCCAATAACAATGTTAGAGACCTGCTAATTACCACGGAATGGAGATGAGCTCCTCCAAAACATATAAAGGGGAACTTCCATACTCGTCCAGAGTAGCTGAGGATCCTTCATTCTGATTTTCCTCCTGTTTAAATACCTCCTCCACCAGCTCTCCCACCTGGAAGTGCTGCCATGAGACGATATTTCTCCAGATACGGGGATGGGAGTTTCAGTTCTTCTTCTGCTCACTGCGGGACCTTGGGTGGTGGAGATGGCAGATTTGGAGGGTTTGGGCATGGGTACGGTAGCAGGAGCCTCCACAACCTTGGAGGGTTCAGGAATGTCTATACTGGTGGAGGCTACGGAGGAGAAGGAGTAGGATATGGGAGACGCCTTGGGTTTGGTGGCTGGAGACAACCTGAGAGGGGCTTTGGTGGAAGAGGATATTTCACAGGAGCCTTTCAAGGCGGTGAAACAGGGCTTGGTGGCACCTACAGAGGAGGTTCAGGCAGGGAGGTGCTCGGAGGAGGCCTTGGAGTAGGGGAACAAGGGGCTGGACAAGGACTGGGTCAGGCTGGAGTTCTCCGAGGCATTGAGGAGGTCCATGTCAACACCAACCTGCTGAGGCCAATACAGCTCCAGGTGGACCCCGAGTTCCAGCGAGTGCGCTCGAATGAGAAGGAGCAGATCAAAGCTCTCAACAACAAATTCGCATCATTCATCGAGAAGGTGAGTCCTGCTCTCTGTTTGTCCTGTTATCTAGGAAGGGGGGAGGTACAAAGCAGGTGTGAGTCATGGGTACACCTTCATGTTCCATCTTCTCCCCCCAAAAATCCCGGCATCGGCCAAATTCCCACAGGCTGGTGTGAAGCTCCTGATGGGCTACACTGCTGTGTAAATCACTTTTTGCCCTGGGATAAAGATCTTGGAGTCAACTTTTGTGGCAGGACAATAAACTGCTAGGACATCACCGTCACATTGACTCAGTCTTTTTTTGAGGAAAGGGGTTTCTGGGAATATATATTCCTATATTCTGGTGCCTGGAGGTTGTTGATGCCGGCAGGAAAAATGGGTGATGGACTTGGACATCTTGATGAGTTATTTGTTTTTCTCAAGCAAAGTCAAACCTAGCAAGAAGAGGCTGTTTTAGTGCCTCTTCTTGCAGAGGGTTTGCACTTGCCAGGAATTGCAAGTGCGTTCAATTTCTCTGAATTAATTAACAAATCACTCATTGGTTTGGAAGCCCTGCCCTCTTCTAGGTGGTCCATCTTCACCTCTTTCATGACTTTCCATCTCTCCAGTTTTGTCTTCCCTTCTGCTTCTGCTCAGACGAGCCACGAAAGCTCTTCCACCTCGGTGGTATCTGGGAGGTGTCTCTGTCTCTACTTCTCTCTGTTACGTGTGGAGACTTCAGGGTTTCCTGTTTCACTGGACAGGAGGTGTTGGTTACACTCCGCAGGTTTAAGATGACATAGTCCTGAAAAATCAGTGTCTGTGATTCTTTTCTTTCCCTCCCAAACTTTTGGGTGTCCAGGTCATCACCTGGTCAATATTATATAAATTGTGGAGTGATTTGGGTTGGAAGGGACCTTAAAACTCATCCAGTTCCTGTCATGGGCAGGGGAACCTTCTACTAGACCACTCTGTTCCAAGCCCCATCCAACCTGGCCTTGGACACTTCCAAGAATGGATCTGCTTTCCCTTCCAGGTTCAATGTCTGGAGCGGCAGAACCAGGCACTCTTGGCCAAGTGGGAACTTCTGCAGCAGCAAAGCTCTGGCCCCGAGGAGAGCAGGAACATCAACAACTTCTTCCAGTCCTACGTCACCAACCTGCAGCGGCAGCTTGAGACGCTCCAGAGCCAGAAGGAGCAGCTGGATCCCGAAGCCTACAACATGCTCCGGCTTGTTGAGGATTATAAAAACAGGTGAATAGTCACAAATCTGGCAAAAAAGGTGCTGGGATTTTCCTAGATGATGCTCTTTGTGGCTTTGGATGGCAAAGCTCAGCTTTGCATCTGCAGGAGTTTGGAGTTTCTTGGCCTTGCTCTGGTGCAGGTGCATTACAGGGCTTGACTTTGATGCTGGAAGAGTTTGGTAAGGGTTGAACTCCCAAAAATGAGAGGAAAATCAAAGTTTGTGATGATCCCACCCTTTTTCTTCCCCAGACTCCTCCTGTCCTTTTACCCCCCTAGCAGTGAGTGACTCAGGATTCCACCTGTGGGGCCCTGGGGAGGAGCGACAGAGCTAAGCTTGGGGTCAAGTTGGGAAGAGTTGCTACCTTTTCTGACTGAGATAATTTATGTTCATCCACACCTCTGAAAAATGGAAAGTTTAGTTCAGAATTACTAAATTTAAGACCAATCTGTATTGACCCCATTTTTGGGCTGTTTTAGTGCCTCTTTTTGCAGAGGGTTTGCGCTTGACAGAATTGCAATTAAAGTAAAATGAAAACTCGACACATTCAGTCTTTGGGTGATTCTGTTGTTTACTGATTGACTTGACTTAAAAATTAAGATAGATAATTAAAGATAATGGATAGATTAATTAAACAGATTAATTAATAACAGATAATAGATAATTATCTACCTCCTTCTTTCCCCCAGATTTGAGGACGAGATCAACAAACGCACGTCCAAGGAGGAGGAGTTCGTGGAGCTCAAAAAGGTGAATTAACCCAAGACCCTAAGCAAAATCAAAGCCTCAGAAATAAAACAATATCTGGGTGGTTGCCAAGGTTCTCAAAAGCTGAAATTTTTGCTGAGCTTTGTCTAATTTTAACTGAAGTAACTGAAAACCAGAACAAGACTGAGGAAAAATTATTTCCTCTAGAGAATGAATCAGTCCTTTATAGGATAAATATCTAAGCTATTCAGCTATTTTTTCTCTATTCATTCAATCCCAATCCAGGTGGTATATTGTTATTACATCTGTAGATGGCTTAGAAGAATAAAAATTATCTGAGAAGAGAAAATGTAGGCAACTTTTTATTAGAAGAATGAATAAAAATGGTGTTTTCCAATTTCTCATGCTCCCCAGAAACAGATGTATGGTTGCATTTGTGATACCCATTTCCCAGCCAATTTTTTCATCTTAAACAGTTTCCCTTTGTTCTTGTCGCTTTTCAAATGAAATCTGAGCTCCATGGGCCATTATTTGATCTCAGGAATTAAGGCTTTACGGAATTATCCCAAGAATTGCACTTCATTGGAGCATTTGGATCAACAAAATACAAATATTCCAATGTTTTTTTGGTTTTTTTACAGGAACTGGATAGTGCATACATGGGAAAAATGGAGTTTGATGTCCGGGTGGATATCCTGAGGCAGGAGCTGGAGTTCCTCCGGTGTTTATACGAAGCTGTGAGTGATCAAAATCTTACCCTCAGGTCTTGAAGGACATGTCTTCTGGAGACTCCCAGAAATTTTGCTTGGGTGGGACTTTTTGGTTTGGAGAATTGACTATCCTTGGCCTTTGGTGAGTGAAAAGGGGTGTTAATTCCAAAGGCTGGAAGACCTTGAAAACTACAAGTTGGGGGGGTACAGTGGTACCTGGGGGCTGCAGGTCGAGAAATTCCAGTGGGAAATTGACCTCAAGGTCCCATTTTTTTCCTCATAAAGACTGACCACAAGGACTGTTAAAATCCCTAACCTGGTTTTCCATGCAGGAGCTGTCCCAGCTGCAGACAGTTGTTGGGAACACTGACATCATTTTGTCCATGGACAACCACAGGGAGCTGAACATGGATGGAATCATTGAAGAGGTCAAGCAGGAATATGAGGGCATGGCCCAGAGGAGCACAGCCGAAGTGGACGCCATGTACCGGGGCAGGGTGAGTGGACACCAGGCAAACAGGGACACAAATCTCCTCCTTGGAAAAGAAACCAAAAATGTGTTGTATCCTCTTCCCATCAGTACCAGGACCTGCAGAACATGTGGGAGAATCAGCGAGAGCAGCTGAGGAGCAGCCACCAGGAAATTCAGGAACTCACCAGGCAGATCCAAAGACTCCAATCAGAAATTGAAATTGCAAGGAAAAGGGTAAAGCTGATACTTTCCAGCAGAACTAAATGGTTTAAGCCCCTTTTCCATGGGATCTCAGTGCAGTGTGAGGCAGCCAGTCCTTTGGACACAAACTCAGGGATAGTTTTCTCTTCCAAATGACGCAGATTTAGACTTTTGGGATCTATATTGGGGTTTAATTGTGTTAATTTACCCCGTCTAATGTATTTTCGGTGTTCTGTCATTGAGGAAAGCCTTTTGATTTCCAAGGAATACAAGAGAGTTTGAAAATGATGGGATTTGGGGGTTTTCCTGTGCTGGGCTAGGAGCTGGACTTGATGGCTCCTGTGGTTCCCTTCCAACTATGGATATTCATGATTCTGTGATAAAATCCTCCCCACAGAGGGGACACAGTCACATTCTCTTTGTTCTCTCTGCAGAATTCCAGCCTCCAGGACACCATTAAAGATGCTGAGCACCGTGGGAGCTTGGCCATCAGGGATGGCCAGGAAAAGCTCCAGGAGCTGGAAAACGCCCTCCAACAGGCCAAGAATGACCTTTCTCACCTTGTCCACGATTACCAGGAGCTCCTAAATGTGAAGCTGGGCCTGGACATTGAGATCGCCATGTATCGATCACTCCTCGAGGAGGAGGAGAACAGGTGGGGACAAAGCAGCGTGTCCGTGGATCTGTCACTGGGATCTCTGGGATGAGTCACCTTTCTGCAGATCACTGATAAAGCCTAATCTGAATTTTAATTACCTCAGTGTCACTTTTCCTCCACAGGATCCAGGAAGGATCACCGGCCACAATCTGTGAGTATCCCAAGGATTTTCTCAAGGTTTTTTAAAGGAAACTGTTCCTACTTTGTGGTCTTAACACCATCAGAACAAACTATCGCATTTCCCATCTTGATTGAGGAAAGGATGCAAAGGGGAGGTTGTGAACACATATTAATATAACAACTGCCATTAGAGTTATTGGCTCATTCCCACCAGATTTGGAGGAAATGGGAAACACCTCATTTAATCCATAAGTCTGTTTGATGCAGGGCAGAAGGGAAGGATATAAAAGCTAGTCCTAAAATTTGTGGAATAGTTGAGGAAGCAGAAGGAGAAAGAAAAACAGTCTTGGCCTTTGTAAACGACGGGCTGCACTGAGTGCTCACAGGTGGAATAAGACATAAATTATGTTTAAAAAAAAGCTGAAAACCCCAGAAAAATGAGAAACTATTCCACAGGTTGATCTCTACTAACAGAGATTCTTGATGCCCCCTTCAAAGATAAGTCCATGACCACCAGGGGAGGAACGATGATGCTTAAACCAGTCACACTCAAACTTTTTGGGGGTAAAAAAGAATAAACTGAACATAATTTCCATTTCTTGCAGGTGTCATTGACCACAATGCCAGAACTGCTGGAGTCTTTGGAGGCATAAAAAGTGTGAATCAGGGAATGACCTCTGGTGGTACCAGTGGGAACAGAATGAAAGGGCAGATATCTGGTGGGGGTGGGACCCCCTGTGGAGGGGGAAAAGGCTCAGGATATGGAGGAGGAAGCTCTGGCGGTGGAGGCTCCATCTGTGGAGGAGGAGGAAGCTCTGGCGGTGGAGGCTCCATGTCCAAGGGTGGCAGTAGCTCTGGAGGTGGAGGTGGGTCAAGTTATGG
>VZRF01006382.1:0-13862 GCA_013396875.1 Vireo altiloquus
CAGTATTTCCAGGCTCCTCTCCTGGTGACAGGGCCTGGATGTCACCAGTACAGGAAACACCTCCAGCTTCTCACCCACAGCCTCACTGCTCTTCATCAGGCTGGGATTCTGCCATGCAAAACCCAGTGAGGAGTGTGACATCCAGGTTTACAGATGTGTTTGAGGGGAAAAAATATTAAAGGTGGATGTTTGATGCCTTAAATGGCTCCCAAGAAACAGAGGCCAGACAGGAATAAAGGAATAAAGGAGGGATTGATTGGAAAGGCCTTCAGAGGTCACACTCTGGCCTCCAGAGGCTCCTGCCTCAGTGCATCCCAACATGGACAATGACAGCTCCCGAGTTCTTCCCACTTTGATATCAGCATCAATTGCCCAAGCAGAAGCCAGGCAAGGATGGAATTTGCCCAAGCTTGCCCCCCTCTCTCTCCCCAAGATGAAGGTTTGCAGTTGTTGGGCCCAGGAGGGTCTGGGTGTCCTTGGAGAGCGAGCTGGAGAGGCTTTGTTATGTCAGTGTGAGCATGAGAGAACAGCACTGAACGAGCTCCAGGGACCTGCAGAGCTACACTGGGCACTGCAGGGCTGGAAAAATTTCAAAGTTAAAACCTAAGGCATCATTGGGACACTTTACAACATCGTATTTCACTTAGCACTTCAGTAACCAAACCCTTTTTCGGGGTCCCACCACGAACGGAGCCCATCCCGTTTACACAACATTTTGAGGAGTAGAAATGCTGTGCAATTAGTGCTGATGTTGGATTGCTCAGGCAGGATCAGAGCTGCACTGTGCTAAGCCTTTCCAGACGGGTAGATAAAAGTCTGTGATCCATAAAGTAGACAAGGCATTAGTGGAAATACAAGTGATAAAGCTGAAAAAACAGAAGAAAGCCGGGCCAGCAGCTCACACATTTCTGCAGGCTGAGGGGCAGGCAGTCATCTCACATGGCTCAGAGAAGAGGACAAGGAGAGGTGGCTCTGCTTGGCCTCACAGAGCACTAACTCGTATTACAATCACTATCAAAGCTGGAGGAAATTGCATCCATTTTACTGTTGAAACATACAGAGCTTCCCCAGCATCCATAAACAGTTAAATATATTAGAGAACAGAGGACAAGAGCTTGCTGTTGTTCTTCAACCTCAACTTGTATTGCTTCCAGTGGCCATTTCACCTCAATAAAGACAGAAGGATCCAGGCACAATGTTTTTAATTACAAGTGGCGTTTCTAAGCCTCCTGTGGTTGGTGCCTAACCCAAAAAAGCGACTTCACTTTGGGTTCTGGAGTTATGGATGCTCTGTATATAAGACAGGCTGCAAACCAGTTTCCATCCTCCTTTAATAATAGGTTCATTGCCCAAAAAGGAACTTTAAACACTTCAGTTCAGTATTCCAACTTGAAGTTTTCTCTCTGTGGAGGGTTTTATAACCCAACAACGAAAGACTGCCTCTGAAAGTTGACTTGAAAGGTGTTAGGCAATCTGGGGATTTTTAGGTTTGAAGCTTCCAATACTTAACTGCTGAACAAGAGATAAACAAATTGGCAGCTTGCATGAGCGAATCTGCCCTGACCAGGTGAGAGGAGTTAAAATAGAGTCAGCTTTGCAGAGTCAGAGCGTGCAGGATGCTCCCGTGCAGGAACCCTTCCAGCTGTGCTTCCTGCAGGCTGGAGCAGTGGGGAGGAGAGCTCCTGGGATGGGGTTTGGTGGGGCAAAGGCCCCAGAACCAGAGGGAAAGGAGAGACAGCAGACAAGAAATGGAAAGAAAAGGACCAAGATGAACAGTGAGGTCTGGTTTGTGCGTGGCAGATGGCCAGGAGAAATATTTCTCCAGTGGGTGAATAAGGGCTCCTCTTCTGCCGAGGTGTAACCAAACCCCACTGAGGCTCCCGCGAGCTTTCAAGGAATTGGCAGAGGCCAGGGGAATCCATGTGGAAAAAATCCCAGTTTTTATCCAAATGAGATGTAAATGTCCTGGTGGATGAGCTATTCACCATTTCCTCTGAGAACATTGTTGGACGTTCGCTGCTAGGAGTTTTCCCTTTATTCCAATGACTTATTTATATTATTGATTTCCACACAGTTTGCCTAGTTATGCCATTTTCTCTGCAGTCAGCTATTCTGTGCGAGCCCCAAGGATCCATCTTTCCCTCAGGAAGCTCCTCCTGGAGTCAGCTGCAATATCCCTGAATTGACTGGTAAAAGCCATTTGTGTTCGTATTCTCATGGCCTCCGAGTGCTGGGACCTTGCCAAACCCTCATGGTTGCCTTTTAACCAAGCTATTTTTACTGTATATATATAAAAACATAAATCCTATCACATCGGCATCTGGACGTTCTGCTTTGCTCCTTCTCTAAAATTACCTCTGTTTGTCAATACTTTTTCAGGACAATTCCTCCAGAACAAGATGTCAAACCACAGCAGAATATTTTATGTAATGCTTCGGTGTCACTTTTTCTGGACGTTGGGGAACAAACAAGTCTTAGCACAGTTTGGAATTTAAAAAAGGCTCTCTTTAATACGAGTCCTTAATGAATGTGCTGGTCAGAGAAGGGAATTCTTAGGGCTTGTTGGGAACTTGGGCACTAAACTGAAGACCCATAAAAGATTATTTCTATAGGAAAGAAACACTGCCAAAGGGGAGAGCGGGGCAGAAATAAAAAATTAACCTGAAACAGGTTCAGAAAGAGGGAACATGAAGTGTATTATGGAGTGAGGTGGGAGTTACCTCAAAGATGAGGCAGGTGTGTGGCTGCAGGCAGGGGGGAAGGTGCCCACAGCCTGCCTTACCTGCTCCTCCCAAAATAGGTCTGGTCAGCCTGGATGGCAGCTGCTCCTGCCCTGCCACAGCCTGGGAGTGAAGGGAAGGTCTCTGCCTTGCAGTCCAGTAATTCCTCAGTGCCTTGGAGAGCCATTGTGCCCCTCCCCAGCCACACAGGCAGCCCTTCTGTGCAGAAACGGGAACATAATTCTATAATCATTTCTATGGTGACAAGGAGGGAGAACATAACTTCGAGATGTTTAGAATAATAATGTGCTTAAGCAAGTGCATATTTTAAAATCCCCTGCTCGTGCATGAAAAGGTCCTGGGCAACTTCTGGCAGTGAGGAGAGACAGTCTGCCATAAACCTCCTCACAGCAGCCTGGAAATTAATTTCCAGAAACACAACTGGCCACAGAGCAATTTTAGCAGTAGTTTTTGCTGAACCCTTTGTGGCAAACAACATTGTTAGCCGAGCCGGGAGTGACCAGACTTCCAATTGAAGAGCCAGGTCTTCAGGCAAGTGTGGGAACACTGCAGTGCCCCTGGTGAGCTCCAGCATCCTTCATTCCAGGGTGCACTGACCCCAGAATTCCCACTCCAACTGCAGCTCCTGGAAGAGCAGAACAGGCTGTACTCTTTCACATCCACTTGCTTGCCTGAACTCTTTCTGTAAAAAAAGCCCCAAAATATTTCCAATAAGTCAATTTAAAAAGGTTCTTCCAGTCCTTATCTGTCAACAGATAATGATTGCCTGCAAGCAGTAAACAGATGGTTTTGGTAACTTGGGTCTGAGTGCAAGACTTCCTTGGGAAATGCACTTGATTGGATTCAAATTCATGTTGCAAGACAAGAACCAAAATCACATATATATCTATATCTGTATCTATATCTGTATCTATATCTATATCTGTATCTATATCTATATATCTATATATATGTAGACATGTGCATATATATGTGTGTGTTCCAGGAAAGATGCATCAGGTTATTTTTAAAAGGAATAGGAACAGATAAAAAGAAAGAGAAACACATAGGAAAGAATGGGGTGATCCATGCCTTCCCTGAGTTTTTACATGGCCCTGCATGAACTGATTTTCCTCAGAAATCTTGAAAAAAAAAAAAACCAAAAAAGAGAATATCGTCCTGGAACATTTTAATAGCTTCAGGAGATGGTGAATTGTGTGAAACGTGTTGGCCATTCCTATGCCTTCCCCTTTGGCCTTTGCTTTGCCCATTTTAACTCAAGTCTTGACATGGTTGGCTTCCAAGGGACACTGGAACAAGGAATGTAGCACACACCTTTAACTCTACAGCTCTTCTCGTTGTGTAAGACACTCCCTGTGTTTCAGGTAGCTTGGACAATGTCACCAGGCTTGTCACATTCCCCTTCTGTTTCTCATAAACTCACACAGTACTGCAGAGTTAGGCTTCCATCCTCGTGCAGAGAAATACCCAGACCCATCCAAAAGCTTGTTTACATTGACATCAGAGAGGAGGGAAAACAAATTGTGACAACTTGTGTCACAATTGTGTTTGTGTTAGGAGCCAGATACTGCTGGAACCATGGAAAGCAAGGGCAAAATTTAGATTGGATGCTAGTATCTATAATTCTATTTTTAATTTCGTAGCAGACCTAATCCGGGAACCTTGAAACTGTTTATTAGTTCCCCACTGTTCTGACATCCGTCTGTCCAAGTACTTCCCACATGAGGAGAGGGTTGGGTAGTGACTGTTGGAAATCTATAGATATATATGAGGTAGGTGCACTGGAAGGGTTTAAAAGAAAGATTTTTCTTCAGTGTTTCCCTCACGTCCTTCAAAAAGATTTCAGGTTTGTGGTTTCCTTGCTCCTTAGCAGCAACCCCTAGTCCTACACTGCTCCAAACCATCCTGGTTTCAATGGGAAACTCTCTCCTGAGCAGCTGAATTTAGCATGTGCTGTTTCCCCAGACAGGACAAGCACCTAAGGAAAGGGGATTCATAGAATTCAGTGAAAGACAAAAAAAAAAAACACATTTAAAAAAAAAAGGTATTTCTAAAAATTAATTTTAGAGACTCTGCATGTAGGAAAAAAAGAAAAATATCATATAAATAGAATCTCCTAATTATTGTGGGTTCCTTTGGCAGGGTTAATTTGTCATTTCCATCAACACTCAAGTTACCTTTAATACCAGCAGCTTTTTATAAAGAAAAGACTGTGTTTGTCAAGATTGGATGTGCTCAACCCGCAGTATCAAACCCAGAGCAATTCTCACGAGCAGCCACTGATTGATGATGGAAAAGTGGAGTGCATGGGAAGCCTCATCACTGCCTGCTCCTGATTCCCCTTGAGGCAGCGAGAAATCAGGGCCAAACTCTTCAAGGAATGGTAAAAAAAGGAAGACCAGGGAGCAAGCTGACACATGGAACATGAGCTGGCAGATGGAAATGCACTGGCTCCCTGATTCCTTGGCATTCCAGGCAACTGAGGCATCTTCTCCCAGTAAAACATTTTTATCCCCACATTCTTAAAATTTTAAGGTGGGACACTTTGGGCTCACAAGAAATTTGAATACACTGAACAGAGAACACTCTAAAATCCGAAGTATGACCCAGACTCTTGGCAAGAACACGTGAAAAAATGCAGGTCTTCAGAACCACAAATACACATGTCAGGGTGCTGGAAAAGACTGGATATTGGGGCAGAGTGAAAAACGGCATTAGAAGGACCAGCTGTGCAGGGAAATCAGGACAGTCTCTTTAAGAGAAGGTTCACGATCAGACAGGGATGCCAGGCTCAGGATCGCACAGTAACAAACTAAGGAACTTTTGGCATTTCGACTTTATTGAGAAAGGGTACAAAGGAACCACCTCTGGATATTGTAAAACTCACAAATAAATTCTTTACAGCTGCAGGAGGAAAGATAACAATGAGAGGCTGATATTTCATTCCTCGCACAGTAAAAAATCCTATTACAGCCGATGCAGTTAGGGGTGCACCAGCTGTATTCTGGGAATTCTGTATAACTCCTGCCTCCTTCTGAACCACAGCCCCCGAGGCCAAGGAGGGAGATTAAAAAGCCCTCCTCTTCCATATACATGCCCTTCCACACCCCTGTTTGCTGGGCAGTGTCTGGAGTTGAGTGAGTTGTCATGATGGGACTGGATGCCCTCCCAGGCCATGGAGGAGGCTTCCCAGACCTGCCTCCCTGCCCTGAACTCCTGTCTGTGAGCAACAGACACATAAAAAATGCACATCTTCCTCCCTCACCAAAATCCATACCTTGGGATGCACTGGTCAGACATAGCTTGTGCTGCTGGAAGAATAATTTGGGATTTGTGGGGTTTTTTTAAGTGCAGGAGAAAATGAAGGGGGAAAAAAGGCCAGAACACGAAAGGAAATGGAAGGAATTAAAGCATCTCTGCCTCTCAAGGCACACACTTCTAAATCACCAGGGGAAAAAGGCTACCACAGGTCAGGCAAGCGTCATGAAACTGGGCTATAAATTTTGACCATAAAACAAGGATATTTTAAATAACACAATTCGCCTTAGATTTCAGGCTCCTCCTTGCTCAGATATCCTAGGAAAACACCATGCCAGGCAGCAAGTACGTGGAGAACTCAACAGGAGAGAACAGATGGGAGAAGGCTGTGTTTGTTTCGCAGCCCTAAGGCAAGCTTGTTCCCTTGCTCAGGACTCTGTTTTGTAACCATGCCCTGCTCCAGCCTCTCTGACCAGGGCTGGGCTCTCCCCACGGACCCACAGCACCTCATCTCCTGGAACAGAGGCTCCACCTGAGCACAAACCCAGTGCCTTCAGCCCTGAGAGCAGCTCAGCCTGTGCAAACAGACCTGCCAGGGA
Organism: Vireo altiloquus; assembly: GCA_013396875.1. Taxonomy (NCBI): domain Eukaryota; kingdom Metazoa; phylum Chordata; class Aves; order Passeriformes; family Vireonidae; genus Vireo; species Vireo altiloquus. The sequence goes on from VZRF01006382.1 coordinate 6,599, forward strand.
TGATCAGGAGGTCAGAGGAGCTCGTGGTGTTCAGCTCCCTGAAAAACACCACCAGGCTGAGACACGAGAAGGGTGGCTCCAAAACCAGCAGGGAAGTCACCAGCAGAGGTTTTTATTTGAGCATCTCATTTATACCCAGGGATGGAGAAGCAAGAAACCTTTTGGGGCTCTCAGTTCAGTCCCAGGACTTCTGTAGATTCTCAATCTCATTTATACCCAGGGATGGAGAAGCAAGAAACCTTTTGGGGCTCTCAGTTCAGTCCCAGGACTTCTGTAGGTTCTCAACAGACTAAGCCAAGAGCTCCTTCATGCCAGAAATCCCAAAAAAGGTTAGCTTTGTGTTTACCTCGGACCCAGCACTCCCTGGAGACCGTGAGGTGGGGTTGTCCTCTCTTATCCATCACACTGGATTCCCAGCACTTGGCTTTAAAGGGAAAAGATTATGAATAAATACTTTAATGTAAAATAAATGACAGCATGCTTAACCTTGGTGTTTAATTCCAATTTCTTGCTGAACTTGCCTGGAAGTGAAGCGAGAGTGGACCTGAAGTGGATATACACCACAATACAACACCACTGGTGGTGCTGGTTACTTCTGCTCAGTCACTTGTGGCAAGTAATTCTCAACAAACATTTAGTATTTTCCTTCTCTTAGATGCCAGAAGGGATTCTCTCCATTTTCCCATACCTCCCCCTGGCACACTGGTATCAGGGCACTCAATAAGTATTTCAGGAGGGAAGTCTGCAGATTCGTGTGGTATTCGTTTCTCAAATAAATAATTGCAGATACATCAATGAAGTGAATTTTTTCTATCCTGAATGCTCACAAGTGGGTGTCATTTGACACCATTAAATGGAAAATTGAAGAATTGGGCTCTACTCCTAGTTTGTCATCCTGGACTTCCACAAAGGCAATTTCTGGATAGGGACCTCAGAAGAGGAAACACTGAAGCAGAAGTACTGAGAAGAGAGGAGAGAGAAAGGAGAAGAGTTTGTTCTTTCCATTAATATTAAACTGTCCATTTCCCAGCTGCACGCTCATGAAAAGGAGACTTCTTGGTTATTACCCAGTAATTCAAACCTTACAAACCCACCTCAGAACACACAAAGACAAGGTAAAAAAGGATTTTTTTATTGCGGTTTCGTGAAATCTGATCCCCAGCAGAGCTCGGAGAATTCGCTAAGCTTTTGAACACATATGCAGACTGGTATCAATTTCTTTTTTTATTTCTTCCTTACCAGATGAGCAATATATATGAACATTATCGTGTGTGTGTGTTTGTGTGTTGAGGGAAACAAAACATACATAAGCATTAATTAATGAATAATGCTATGATTTCCTCTCTGACTTTTAACACTGCTCTGGGCCAGCTGTTAAACAATCAGTCAGACCTGGTGCAACTTTGATTTGACATGTGCCAGTGCTTTTTACCATCACCACCACCCCCTCCTTGGGTCACGGGTCCAAAACAGAGCGAAATTCTCTCAGTTTTCAATATATTCTTAGCTGAGTACGAAAACCTCAGAAGGTTCATAAAAAGCAGGAGAAGCTCAAATCTTGCTGTTGAAAACCAGCGGAGGCACACTCACTTACCAGAGTCCACTGGCACATTTTGTACTTGCTGAAAAGCAGAGCAAGCCCACAGACAATTGTTTCATTTTCTGTGATTCCTGAGATGCAGGGAAGTTAGCTCCTTGGAATATTAAGCCCACAAAGGAAGCGGGAATGGTCTCCATCTTCTGTGAGCTGTACACTTAGGCAGAAAAGCTGCACGGAGGCCTGGATGTGCTGATAGAGCGTGGCTGATATGGTACAGCACAGCCATGGCACTTAATTCACCAGTATGTGCTCAGTAAATATGTGGAGAGAGAGAGAGAACGATTTTATTCATCTCCTCAGTTAGGTATGAACTTCTAATGCAAAGACCTACCCAGAGAATAGAACTTCACTCGTGTTTGTTTTATAAAACTGTGCAAAGGTTTGCCAAAGCTGTCACAGAGTGATAGCTTTGGCCACTTATTTTCCCAGATCTTCACTTGGAGAGCCACTGCTTGCTTTGGAGTCTCTTTTTTATGAGCAGACTTCAATAAATGTAAAAATCTTGAGCGTTCTGAAGAGGTTACTTGCCCTCATCATGGTTAACTCTGTGCTAAAGGGGAAGCCTTTCTGATGTCAATACTTGTGCAACCTGAGTCTGCCATGCCCACTGCAGGCAACGTCATCAGGGCAGCTTCACAAAATTGCATTTTGGCTAATCCTAAACCCAAAAGAGACAAATGTGTTAAATAAGCCTGTTGAAGTCGACAGCAGCCTGCATATGTCAAACCAACTCGGGAATTATCAGCAACTCCATACTGGGATCAACCTTTTCCTGCAACATATTGCTGAGGGTAGTGACCCTGAAAATAAAAGCAATTTTGAGGCTGCTAATGTGATTTCTGGCTGGGTCTTTTTTTTTTTTTNGCACTAACTGCTAAAAGTGGCAGCTAAGGCGCTGCAGCAGCAAAGTCCTTTGTCACAAATCCCTGCACCCACATCATGCAAAGATAGCTCTGCCCATGTGAAGCTTCATGTGGGGTCCCAGTTAGCCTTGCATGCACCTCTATCCCCAGTTTTCCTGCTGTTTTTCTTCTGGTTTACTGCCACACACTGCACAAGGAGCCATATTCCTCATGTGACACATCACTGAACCAGCAGTGGTGACTTTCAGCTATCCTTCAAATGATTAATAACTAAGGCTGTGTACTTTTTTTTCTTACTTCTTTTTTTTTTTCCCACAGACTGGGTTGTCTGGTAAAACGAAATTTCCATCAGATGGCTTAAAGCAACCAGCTAACCAATGGAATCAGGGAGATCTCGCATGCCAAGGGTGTAGATGTACATGCAGATGTAATTTTAACCCAATTATCAAACACATTTCACGGGCAGAAGTAGTGATTCCCATTCCAGAAGTAAAAACGTGTGACTGGAGAGAAGAGGAAGACTGGTTTTGAGCTTTTCTTCATGAGAGGCAGCACAAGCTCAACCCTTAGCCAGCACCAAAGGCACACACGTGAGCATCTGTGTGAGAGAGGCAGGCTGTGGCAGCCCCTCCAGTGGAAACAGCACCAGGGAGAGCTGAAACCACATGAAACACCAGAAAATGAAGTTGTGGAGGAAACCAGTACACACAAACGTGTTTTTTTCCACTGTAAGGTTCAGGCTGCGTGGCACCGGGTGCCCTGTACAGATAATTTCTCCCATTCTGAGCTGCACGTGTGTGCAGTGTGTGAGTGGGCACAGCACAGCCCAGGAGAGACATAAACCCATGGAAGACTTGTTCTTAGCAAGTTTTGTGTCCGAGCTGATCATATTTGGGCTGCCTCTGGCCCCTTCAAGGATGAGCTGTGTAACAGGAGGCTGCAAAACCACCCTGGCTCCTTCTGCAAGGATGGGAGGGAACTGCTGCTCCTGCTGGGAGCAGAAAGTGCAAGGGGTTATTGGGTTATTGATAAGCCTTTCTTTGAGACCCAGAAACGTAGAGTATCTCAAGCTGGAAGAGACCCATAAGACCTCCCTACCCCTGAGCTATAATTACTTTTTTTTTTCCCCTCCGGGGAGAAGAAGAGGGGCAAAGAAAGATTTTGTTTTGACCTACCCATTCCTGCTCCCTCCATTCTCCAGCAATGATTTAGGGCTTGTCCAATCACCTGAGCAACCCCAGCTCATCTGTATGGCACAAGAATGAAAGTCTGCAGAACGAGTCTCATCGTTAGACACTCCATGGGAAGATTAAACATTCTACAGAAGGACTAGGGATTCCTCAGGAAAGGCTTCAAAGCTGCCTCGGTCACGTATCTGTTGAAAAAGACAAAACAAAAGCATCTCTCTCTCCCATGATATCTTGCCCAAAAAATTTTCCCAGCTACACAGCAATAAGTACAGATAACTAGAATTACAATAAGGGAGTACCATTTACTGACAATTTCCTGAATAGCCCTTTGTTAAAGGCGGTGTGAAACCTGCCAGTTAGATTAATCAATGAATTTTGAAGATCAACAGAAGGGGCAGAAATACAAATTAATTGCACATATTACTGTACCAGTAAAACTAAGATCCTGTAATGTGACATTGTTTAAGTCAGTCCTGCACAGCCACACAAGCAATGTTTCACTGCAGATATCCTTAACATTAATCCATAACGTAACTAACTGCAGCAAGAGAGAGGGAAAAAAAAAAAAAAACAACCACCCAGTTTGGAGCTATCCTATATCTCAGACAGGGTGATATAACATAACATATGTTTTAAAATGATAAAGACTTCCAAGAATAAGACGCAGTTTCCAGAATAATATTCACACACGCCCAAACAAAAGAAAAATCCTGTAATAATTGAATAATTGCAGCTTTCTGTATCCAAGAAAAAGTTAAAGGGAAAAAAAAATCCAGCCCAAACCAGCCTTTTTCAGTGGCTTAGCTGGTCAACACTCCTATACACAAAGCCCAGTGCTCTTCCCTAAAACCGAAGAATTAATCAGCATTATGTAAGAGATTTTTATAACACTCTAAAAATACATTGTGAATTCCTTCCCAGTGTCGGACTGAGAAGCTTTAAAGTACTGCCACCCCTCATCCCCTTTTGTAACAAAGGCGGGATCTTCATTTCTGATATTGGAAATTTGAATTTTGTCTCAGCGCTGGTGCCTCAAAATCCCATTAATTACAGCGTTGGCCTCATGAGACACAACTGCTCCTGGCGAGAGCAGTGTTTGTGCCGGGAGTGACGGGAGCAAGGGCAGGGATGCACGGGCATTGTGCGTGCATCTCCACTCCCGGGGAGAATTACAGACACGCCGAACTTGGGAGGACTCTTTGGGTGGTGTTTTGTGTTCATTCACCCGCTTACCAAGCGAACTTTTGTCCCCGCCGTGATGGGGTTTTGTCTGTGTGGTGGTGACAGATAACACCCCAGGACAGCACTCCTCCCAAGGCAGAGGTAACCCTGCCCTGGCGAGCCCTGCTGCTCCCTGCGCTCCCTTTTCCGCGTGGAAATAAGGGTTTACCACCATTCCTGCTTTTTCCACTGAAAGATCTCTAAGGAAAATTACCAAGTCATCACCTGAATGTTAATGGTGGCTTGGGAAGCAGACCTGCGAAGGGAATGAGTTTTGGTGTCTGTCGGGGACATCCTGCCCGTGTCCCAGGGCCCATCCCGAGCTCATCCCGCTCTGCCCCGAGCCGCAACCGGAGCTGCGAACACGCAAGGCACTGCCGGTCCTTCAGGCCAAAATAAACCACGGGGATGCAAATAAATCACATGAAAAACGGGAACAAAGCATTTTCATCTGCGAAAGCCCCGTCCTGGGATGCGTATCCAAGGGACATTATCTCACCATCGCATTTTTAGGGAACACCTCAGCTCTGTCCTTTTCAAGAAGAAAACTTCTCTCCCCACAGGGCTGACACGACACTGACACAACACCGCCGTTTTCTGGAAATATCTCCCCACCCTTCAAACAGCAAACAAACAAACCAAAACCATTGAGGCAAACAAAACGGGAGGTTCGGAGGATTGTCTTGTCCGGGAAGGATTTCGCCACTGTTATCAGTTTGGTGTAAAAGCCCTGCCGATAGCACGGCAGGGAAGCCTCGGAGAGGAGTTACTCATCGTGTCTGATGGGTGATAAGGGCCCTTCCCCGAGGGCAGGCGAGCGCTCACACCAAAGTTTGGCTCTGGGTGATCCATTCCGCAGCGAGGGCTGCCTCTCGGCTCGGCCAGGGATGTCCACCCTCACTCCTTTCCTTCCCTCAGCAACCCTGGAGTTTCTCGTACCGTGCCCACAGCCTGAGTCCGTCTTTGTTCTCCGTCCTGATTCTCTCTCTGCCTGTCTGTCCTTGTGCCATGTCCTGCTGCCCGCGGTGGCTCCGGCCACACCTCAGCTCCGGGGCACAAGGGTGAGACTTTCTCTGCCCCAAACTCTGCCTCCCTTTGCTTCACTCCTCAGTAGCTCCTCAGGTTCTCTCCCAAGTCTCTCCTCAGATTCGCACCCAAATTCACCTTGCGTTGTGCTTTAACTTTGCTTCCTCCTTCTCGCATCCTTCATTTCCTCATCCTTCCTTTCCTCCGTCGACTTCTTCCCTTCCACTCACTCCTTCCTCCCTTTTTTTCTCCTTTCCCACTTTCTCCTCACACCATAACTCTGGTTTCCTGGGTGTAGCTCGGGAGCAGGAGCCTCAGTCCCAACCAGGGTGAATGATGTCAGCCTAATTTACTTCTTTCCCTAGATCCACTCCAACCACACTCTCACGCTGTTAACAACAATTAAAAAACACACATATAATGGGGTGAAAGCCCAAGACAACCAACTTTGGCACAGAATGCCTTTTGTTGCCGTGCGCTTTAAACTGGTGAATTATTGCGGTGGGTTCCAGGAGCGCACACATCCCACACAGCCCACGCCGGGCAGGGAGCTGCCACAAGCACCTCGGATTCTCCAGCCTCTCTCACTCCTTCCTGTTGTCTCTGCTACTCCCTCGCTAATTTGTTCCAGCCGCTCATTAATACTCTCCTAATCCCCCCTCCCCAGTTTCACCTCACCAACCATTCCCTTCGCTCCGGCAGCTCGGAATCCAGAGGATGTTTTTTTCCCCTCGCAGCTCCAACAATGATAAACAGATGCTGGTGGTCTACGTCTGGCACAACTTCCCTGCTCGATTTTTGGTCGGGTTTTTCCATGGCCCTGGTTGTCCCTGAAATTTGCCTGCCAACACAACGCGGAGATAGATGTTGGGTGCATTTCCAACTTGGCCTGTCCAAAAACAAAAAAGGGCCTGGCACTAAACACTTAAAACATCTTAAAATACTAAAATCCCGCCTCGCACGGGGCACACATGGGAGTGGGTTTACAAGGTTAGTCGTAGTTTAGACATAAGCAGCCATCAATATCTGCAGAATTTGGGACTGTAGTTGAGGAGGAAGAGCAAAAAGATTCCAGAGCTTCGGGTACTTAAAAAAAGAGAAATCAAGTAAGAAATGGCCCCAAGTCGCTGCTCTCTCTCTCCCCTCTCGGCGGAGCACGCAATTATTGCCATGTAACTTTAAAAAAAAACCAAAGCATTTCCTTGAATTTTATTCAGACCGTGGGTGTTTTTTTCTTTCCTATTTTTTTTTTTTTGCTTTAATATATTTTTTAAGCTCCTCTAAGACACTCTGCTGTGGTTCAGGAAAGGTTTCAGCCGCCAAAGGCCGGTGCCGGCTCTGGCTGGGGGGGTCCCATCCCGGGG
>VZRF01006382.1:14483-45957 GCA_013396875.1 Vireo altiloquus
GACCCCTCCGGTAACAAAGAGCACGGCGCCGGGGCCGAGTCCCAACTCGCCGCCTCGCAACTTTTTGGCGGCGCGGCGCGGCCCCGCATTGTTCGCTCTCGGGGGGCTCCGCGCCCGCCCCGCCGCACAAAGGCTCCGCACCCCCCACCCGGGGCCGGCCCGGCTTCCCCTGCCGCCCCAAACTCCTGCTGGGTTTGTTGTTTTTTATTTCTCCCTGCGCGCAAAGCGCCCGGGGGAGCCGCGCTGCTGCTGCCCGCGGAGCGGGGACAGCCCGGCGGGGAGGGCTGGGGGTGCCCCCGGCACGGGCACCGGCAGGGAATCGCAGAGGAAAACACGGTTTTTTTGGGAATGGACGGCGTCTCCTCAGGTTGTCCTGTAGCGGCAGCGACTTGGCGTGAGCGAGGCGGGTTTGGCACGGTGCGGGTGGAGGGGGAGGAAAAGCCCGTGCGAGGAGGAGCAGGACGAAGAGGAGGAGGAGGGGGACGAAGTGTGTTGGAGGTGGGAAGGTCGGGGTAAGGCTGCTGAGAGCGTCCGAAGGCGGAGACCTCCTGCCAGAGCCCGGGTTCGCACCTCGCTGTTCCAAAAATCGCATCGCTGCGAAGCTGGTTCAGCACCGGGATCCGCGCTCCGGGCACGGCCGAGGAGTTTCCCTTCAGGCAGCTTGTCTTGAACCTTCACCTAAAAGTTTTTTTGTTTGTTTGTTGAGTGTTTTTCTTCTTCTTCTTCTTCTTCTTCTTCTTCTTCTTTTTTTTTTTTTTTTTTTTTTTTTTTTTTTTTTTGGTTTGGTTTGGGGGTTTGGGTTTGGGGGTTTTTTTTTTTTTTTTTGTTTTTTTTTTTTTTTTTTTTTTTTTTTTTATGTTTGGTTTGGTTTGGGGTTTTTGGTTTGGTGGTTTTTTTTGGCTTTTTGCCTTTTTTTTTTTTTTTTTTTTTTTTTTAATGTTGGGTTAGTTCTTTTCGTGCGTTTTTATTTCTGGTTTTATTTGGGTTGTTTTTAAAGAGACTTCCTAATTCCAGAGGCTGGGATGCACGCTTGATGCAGCAGCAGCAGGGCAGGTATCCCTGTTTCTAGAAGAGAGGGAGGTGGTAGGGGGAATTTAAGGCGTTTGACAATTTCACACCTAACTTTGCCGCGGGAAAGTGGAGGGAGACAGAGGCAGCCCCGACGGGAAGCGTTGATTGCCGAGATGGAGTGGGAGACACAACTTGGGCTCTGAAATCTGATCAACTAGTGGCACTCCTCCGTTCCAGTGGAGGGATAATTTTAAAAATAATTGCTTAAGCGGCTAGTGGAAGCACTGTTTATTTGTCTTAGCAAAATTAGGGAATTAAACCATTTCCTTGTGCTACATGGTTGCTGGTGTTTGTCAATACACTTGGTAAATCACTGAAGGGCGCAGTGGGATCTCGCAGTGGGACTGAAAACAAATCCATAGGGCTGCTGTGTGTCGGATCAGATGAAGATCATGTTGTTTTAATTCTGCCTTACAAAAGCTACCCAGTACAAGCCACACACACAAGTGCTCTGGTCTTGGGGCTAAAACTTTAAGCAGTTTTCAATCGTATTCGTTCATTATAGCTGAGTTTTCTTTGGGGTTCTTGGTGCTGTAAAGCACATACTATTTCGTTTGCTCTGAAAATGCTTAATAATTTTCGGGGCAAGCTTGCCAGAGTGACTTATTGCCAAGTAGCAACTGCCCTCCTAAGTAAAGTTATGAGGACCTGCTAGATGGTGCTGTTCGATTTAAGTACACGTTGTCTCCCACTCAGAGCTAACAGCTGGAAAAGTGGGCTCCTCACGTGGACATTATTTTATGCAAAACGCTGGAATGGTTTGTTTTTACACGGTGGACCTGACAGGTCGGAAACTTCATGGTCGCATCTACTTATAAATGAACTCAGCTGGGAGTTAGAAACATCCTCTTTCTCCCCCCTCCTCCTTCCTTCAGTGAAAAAAAAAAAAANTGCTGTATGATGTGGATTACCATTACGTATAGTCTACATTCCAGATTTTTTGGTATTACATCTGTTAAAATTTCTTCTTTCTGATCAGATCACATCCTTGCCATTTGCATATGCTTGCTTTCTGACTTCCAAAAAAACCTGTGATTGCGGTGTTTTTTTTTTCTCCTAGGACTTTGTTTTACAGCCATACAATGCTAGTCCCGAGGTAGTGCATGAGTTTTTCTTTTGCTCAAAAAATAAAAAAATGCCTGTCCAATTAAATATCTCTACAAAAATACAGCTCTGATTTCTGCATGAGTTTTTGTTAATTTGGAAACCACAGAGAAAAACACATATGTTTGACTGATACAATAAGTACTTATTTAATCAAGAAGAGTGGGATTATAATTATGTTTAATTTCAAAGTTTTTATGACAGAATATTCAAAGGAATGCTGACTTGTCCCCTCAAGATTTTAAGTGCCTAAAATTTGTAGCCAGCAGCCAATCTCCAAAATACACTTGTAATAATTGAGGAAATAATTTTTTTTAAAAATTACGCTCCCTTACTTTTTAATGGCGTGATTATGTGGACCACGTCTCTTCCCCATGAGGATGTGTGCCAGTGAGAGGACCAGGGTGTGAAAAGCTTATTTACCAAGTGTGGAAAAGATGTGTGTTGTTCAGCTGCTGTTTGTGATATTTGTTGTGAGACATTTTACAGAACAATCCAGTGCCAAGTGTGTTTTGTAGCACGGTGTCTTGCTGGGTGCTGCCTTCAGTATTTGTGTCCTTTGAGGTTTTGTAATTACTTATAAAAATGAACAAGTTTTGCCAGCCATTTAAAATAGCCCTTGGCAAATTTTCAGTTCCAAGATGGCATTTGTTTTATGATCCTTCTCTTTGTCCCTCCTGCTTGACCTCTGGGGTGAACTGCCTGTATTATTTAGCTTCACAACACGTGTGAATTGTGGGTAGATGAATTTGGGGGCAACAATATTGAATTTTGTGCCAGAGAGGTGCAGCACAGCACGGCTGGGTAAAAGACTGAAAGTGAGGGCACAGGGTACGTGTGAGCCGAGAGGAAGGTGAAGAGGGGAAAGTCAGAGTGTCTTTGTGCCCCTTCCTCTCTCTCTGGGACAGCTATGCCTTAATTTTGGGCTGTGTCCGTCCCGGTTGCTTGAGGATGGAAAAGTTCTGTGAAACAGTAGCCGTTCACCACAACGCTGTGCCGGCTCCCCCTAAGACCCGACTACGTTGTCAAAAGAAAAAAGACTAAAAAGTATCCACACATCCTCTACTGTTGTCTCTTCTCAGCAACTGGGAACAATCTTTTTTTGATTTCTTTCCCTTCTTATTCCTTAAAATACGACTATTTCAAATTAGGGGCTTGGACTTGCCAACGTTTCACTCAGTGGTGAAACTCTGTCAGCTTCTAATCTTTGAGAAAAAAGGACCAGATCATACAAGTTCTGTTTGGAAATGCAACTATCTGTTTATATGCAAATAATACTTCAAGTTGAAATTATATGTGTAGAAAAGCAGTTTAAAAAAACATTTTAGGCAAACTAAATTCTGGTGGGAATATTTGTTTTGAATTCAGTTTTCTTCATATTCCAATGGTCTTATAAACTAGTCCTCTTCCAAGGATGCCCTTAACCTTCTTGGGGCTGGGCAGACATGCAGATTTTGGTTAAAAGCTAACTAGATGACAAGAGGCTGTGATTTAATCTGTTATAAAAGGATGCCTTATCAAAATATTGTTTCTCTTCTGGTCCGTTTTGGGCGGTTGGCTGTTTCTAGGCACAGTTCGTTTGTATGAGTGGAGTTGTTTGGGTTTCTTTTTTCATGGTTTTTGGTTTGTTTTTTTTTTTCCCCTTCAGATTTGAAAAGACTGCATTGTGCGAGTTTACATAGTAAAGTCACCTTTTCCCACTGCAATATTTGTAAGCTACGTAAAAATAAGATTCAGATAAAAATTAACTGGCTTCAGTGATGAATTTGCTGCTCATCCCTGGGAAATGGCCAGCTAGTTTTTGAAGTTCCTGGTGGTAAAAGATATGTTAATTTCTTCCCCCCCTTTGAAGACAAGCCTGGTAGTTTCATGCTGCCTGTTTTAGAAAGCTTGAGGTTGACATTTATACACGGATTTCATCCATCAGATCTAACTGGTAAAAGTTGCAGTTGTGCTGCTCAGGGAGTCTATGAATATCAGGCATTTTAGAAGAATATACCTTTTACTAGAGTGTGCAGAAGGGAAGCCTCTGGAAATAGTAGTTATTTATCATTATTTATTCTTGGCAATGCGCTTCAGGTGCTCCCTTACTCTGCACAGGTGTCTTGGGAGCACATGAAAATGTTTCAGGTGATGTATGTGCTGCCATTCAGATTAAAGAGGTACAGAGAAGAAATTCATTCTGCTTAAATTACAGGCATACGATACTGTCACAAGTATTAAAGGAGCCAAGATTTTACAAACTCTTGCAAACGTCCACTGTTTGGGTGGAAAAGTTATAATGCAGTGTTAAAGCCTTGTGCCGATTTATTTAACCTTTTTGTGTGTAAAAGTTCAGTTGAAATGTGGGCTGTTTTGAAAATCAGGCCAAAAAAGTAGCGTGTTTCCCAGTGTTTTGAAAGTTTTCACAACTTTTACCGTGGAAGACCAATGATACCCCTCTCCTTCGAAACACTTGAAATTTGGTTGAAAAAGAAAAGGATGAGGGATTTGATTCCAGGGATGTGTCTTTCTCCAATTTGCATGACAAAGCATCTGAATTTAGCCAGGATACAAGCCTTTTCAAAAAGATGCATTTGCATATGCTTAGGGCTTTACTGACTGTAATCGCTGAATATTTCATCTTCGCTGGGAGGCAGCAGATCCTGGGATCAGAGGGGAGGAAAACTGGGGCTGGGTGGGAAGGAAAGTGTCGATGTGAGCAGCTGGAGCCTGCAGCTGTGAGGTGCCAGGACACAGAGATAGCAGGGAGGAAACGGGGTGGGCATGGCCGGTCTGGAGAGGGGAGACAGGGAATGGCTCCCTAAGAGAACTGGGTCTGAGATGGGGGTCTGGGATCAGGGATCTGGGAGGGGCTGCAGCATCTGGAGCAGGAACACAGACCTGGCGGGAGGGAGCAGAGCCAGGACAGCCAGGAGGCAGGTCAGGAAGTGGGAGGCTTTTGTTGAGTTAGGAGGAACATTCTGTCCCTCCAGGTGCTGGGAAATGGCCATTCCCTCGCTGCCAGGAAGGGCTCGAGAGAGCGGGGGTGTAAAATTTGTTTGTGTGCGAGGTAAAACCTGCCCACACATAGGAGAGGCCAGCTGACCGAGGGGTGTGTGGCAGTCCTGGAGCTGTGTCTCGGGGATGTCAGAGCCCTGGGAGGGGGGGTAGGGTTTGCCATTCAGAAACAGCTGGAACAGTGTGTCTCTGCAGTGCCTGGGTGCTGTACTTGCATTCCCAAAAATGTTCTCTTAACTTGGAAAATGCGGATATACACTGAGTGTATTTCTCACTTTGCCCTCATTTGCATGTTCACTGAATTTTTTTCCCTCTGGAAAAAAAAAGCTCTGAGGTTTTTATTGTGCAGAGAAGAGCATTGTTTTGGTAATGAGCAGCTATTTGATAATTTGCTATTTTGCTGTCTTGTGGTATGTGCCTTATGGCTGCCTTGCTGTTTCATAATACGGCTGTTCCTACGGGGAGATTGTGTTGTTTCTTTGGTGCCCAGCTCCACAGTGTCTGAGGTTCACCTCTAAAAATAGGCATCTAGCCACTCCTGACCAACAGCCAGCTTGGAAGTGGCACTAAGGTGCAGAAAAGCAAAAAGCAAAAATGTTCATTGGTTGCTGAGTGCCAAATTTGAGCTATGTAGCCCTGAATTTTTATTTTTTTTTTCTTTTCTGGAGTACCACATAAACCAGAAATGCATATAGACAATTTCTACTGTCTCTCTCGCCACAGGATGAGATGCCCAAGGAGCTTGTAGAAATGTAGTGTTTTTCTGAAACTGTCTCTTCTGGGTCTACTTTAAATTGGGGAACCCACGCAAAAGTTAGCCAGGGTGGAGAGTTGCCCACTTACCTGCAGCAGGACCTCTCCAGGCTGCTGTGCTTAGGGAGGAGACTCACAATGGTGTGGTTGTGTGGTTTGGGGTGACTGTGATTGAGTACAGCCACTTCAGGGAAGGGTCACTGCCCTGCACAGCCTCGTGTAGTGCTCTGCAGGCAATGAGCAATGGCTCCAAGCACCTTGTTTTTAAGAGTTTTCTGCTAAAGCTCCTTTGGGCACAACCAGATGATGTTTTTTCTCCACAAATGTTCAGAAGCTATGTCTACAGAGCCTTCCAGCTGGGTTGCTTGGGGTTAGGACAACTTGCTTCCTGCTCTTTTTGGTGCACAAACATTCCAGGAAGGAGTGCTGGTCCAGGCTGAGTCACAGCTGAGGGGTTTTTTCTGCTCAGTTGAGCCTCTGACCCCTAAGTCTAGGTTGTCCATGCAGTGGGCAGGTGTTGTTTCACCTCCTGAGAGAAAAACGTCTGCAGATAGTAATCAACGTGTAAAGTCAGAAACCTTGATGACCTCTGTCCATGCTTCTCTAGTCTTTGGGGTATTTCTCACTTCCAGTTCCAGGAGGGGAACAGGTGAGAACATAAAACGTCCCTTTCTAAGAAACTGAAATATGGCAGTAGTCAAGACCACAGAGTCCTAGCTTTTTGCTTTCCATCAAATATGAAAATAAACTGAACATTTTTGTGGTGGATGAATTTTTTTTCCCTTTCACACCTTCTGTGGTTCTTGCCTCTGGACTGTTTTTGGTTTTCCTCCATATTGTTGGTAGCACATCCAGAGCAGAATGGAATAATTACCTCTCAGTTGACGCAATATGTATATGAAACAATCCTGGTAATACTCCCTGAAACACCTGCATGTTTATTGTTGTTTTTGGGAGGGGTTGTTTGTTTGGGGGTTTTTGTTGTATTTTGTTTTTTAAGTAATCCATTTTTGCACTCACACACGCCCTCCAGGTTCTTCTTGCAACACAGCTGCCTTGCCAATTATTCCCCCTTTCATATTTGTGTATTTGATTTCTTAGTCCTGAGCATGGAACTCCACATTTGCATGTATTGAATTTTCTGTTATTAACTTTCCCTTTTCTTTTCCTGTCCCCAGAAGGGCTTGTAATCTTTCCTGATTTGTCATGTACGCTTCTGCATTTCTACATACCACTCATTAATGGAAGTATTTTACTGGAGTTGGCTTAGGGTAGCAAGAGCTTTCTTGAAACCTTCTGTCTCCTGTAGAAACGTGCTGTTAGTGACCCTTCCATAATTTATTTCACGTGATTGTACCCTGATTTTTCATTTCATGAAGATGTTTGCTGATGCAGGTGCCATGTGATAGCCTAAGAGTCAAAACTTAATATTTTAACTTTTCCACATGTTCCTTCTTGCCCACTGCCCACTCTCCCAGGAAAACTGGACTGAGCTGACATTTCTTTTTCTTGACAGATAATGTTGGCCTCTTACCTTTCTGTTCTGAAGGTGTTTCTATCCCTGAAACCCTTCCTTTCCTCTCCCTTTGCCCCTCCATTCCCTGTGCCCAGAGCGGCATGAGCTTCTTGAGGAGAAGTCTTTGGCTCCTCCAAGCCCCAGCTGCACACATCTCTCTAGGAAAACCAGGCTAGTTTGTGGTAAAAGACCAAAAATATAAATTAATGTAATTAGGTTGTCCATTTTTTTCTCTAGGCTTTTCAGAGTTCTCTCAATCTTTCTTCAAGCAAGAGTACTGGAGTTTTTTAGGGTTTAATTTTAAGCTGGAGACATCTATGAAAGACACCACACTTTTTTTTACCTCACCTTGTTTCCTGTGGAAATATCAATTGAAAATTACAATTTGAGAGAATCCAGGTTTCAGAAATCATGTTTCTGATGGCAGGTATATTTTGTCAGCTGTGGTTGTGGATAATGGGGGTTGTTCAGCTCCTCTGTGGATTGAATTCGTGGCCTGCTTCATCCCATCATTGCTAAGCTTCAAATCTGCCTTTGGCATTGTTTCTTGGTGTTCTGTGGAGTTTGTGTGGGTCTAGCTGAAGTGCAACCCTAGATGTTAACCCCCAGCTCTTGATGGGATTGATCAGGACTAAATTGCCTATGAATTCTTAACTTGTTCCTTAGGCTTGACTGTTTCTTTTCTGCCTTTCTCCCAGTCCTTTACAAGATACTGTCTTTGAAAGAAATTTCCATCATGAAGAAGAAATTTAAGGAATTACTGGTTACACCATGTCCTGTGCTTTAAATTAATTTCCACTTTATTTCCAATGCCTCTGATTCTTGGTAGAGATTTCACCTTAAAACCAAACCCAACCCCTCTAATTTTCATAGAAAGAATCCAGTGTTTTGAAAATACAGAAGCAATAAGTAATCAGTACTAATGAGTTACCGGTATATGTAAATTCCAGTGCATGCAATTTTATTCTTATATTGCTATTGATAATGTCTTGTTACTAGCAGGTGCATTTTTATATTGATAGAATGAGTTTGGAAAGTTAATAAGAGTGTTCCACTGCTGGAATTAAGCATTTTCACAGGTAATCAGAAGAAAGTAAAATACTGTCTATGTTTTCTGTGATAAACCCCTTAGTGCTTATGAAAAAATGTTGGGTTTTAGTCTTGAAAACCTGTTTTATAGGAGAGGAAATAATTCCAGCAACATCAGTGGCAACCTGAAGTAGCCTGTGTTCCATTGCTTGGGAGGCATTGTGCTTTCTGAGGAAGATACTGGAGTGCAGAAATGGAAGTGTGATTCCATAATGAATAGTTGCTCTTGATGATGCTGGGACAGAGTGGATCACGTGTCATAACTATGGGGGGATTTGTGAGGCTGCCACCTGATGCTCCTCAGAAGCTGTGGTGCTTTATCAGATCCCTGTAACAGCAACAGCAGAATTTGAGAAACCAAACCTTCACCTGATTTCCCATTGCTAGATGTGTATTTACGTTCTTCTCCCACCTAACTGTCAGAGAGTGGGTGCCAGCTTTGGATGGCTCCTGTTGGGGTCAGCCTGTGAGCTGAGGTGGTGCTGGGGAGGGGAAGGTGCTTTTGGTGTGGCTGGAGGGTGGGTGACTTACTGCAATTTCACCAGGTCTGTCAGGAATAATGAAGCTCCCTTGCCAAATCTGAAACTGCCCTGGAAATGAAGGTTATGACTCCTATTGTGTGTCTCTTGAACTGTTTGGCTCCTTTAATTGCTTATTGTTTAATATTCCTTGAAATGTGAGTTTGGAGAGGATGTGTGCACGTGTGAGGGTGACGTTTAAAAAACGTAAAGGCACATATCCCAGCCTGAGGTGTTTGGTTTTCCTGTGTGTTTATGTGCACATTGTAAAAGAGTACAAATGAAAGTTGATTTTCTGGGTTGGAGTACATGATCAACAAATAAACACACAGAGCTTGCACACAACAGGACAGTTGGTTAACAAAAATACAAAGCTCGGAAAGATGAAGGAGAGCTTCTGTTCAGGAGATGAGGAGGAGCAGCGTTGGAAGTTTGGAAATGTGCCTCTGGTGGTGGTAATGGGCTTGACGAGAAGATCTGAAAGGTAAAACACGTTGGTGTTCCTGACTTCTGGGGCAGCACTGTCAAATCCACCGTCACTTCTAATTTTGCTAAATGTACATCTGATTCTTTATGAAAGAAAGATGTTTACTTTTATAAGGCCATTATGTGTAGACAGCCATTATGTTGCACTCACAAACCTAGTTATATATACTTCAAAATATTTTTAGAAATAACATGAGGTATTATAATGCAGCAAAACCCAAATAAGCAAATAACTCCCGACCCCAAATAAAACTGTCTTATGCCTCAAAGATGCGAGACGTAAATAATTTGTCCAACTGTAGTTGGGGAACATAGAAAAAGTGAATGAAAAAATATTCTGAATGATTTCACAAATTATTTAAATAGATTATTAGAAACAGAAGCAGACTGGAGTAATGGGTGCAGATGTTTTCCTATTAAATACAGTAATTTAAAGAAGTGGTCTATAAAATGTTACCCATATTCCCCAAACAGACCCGTAAGTCTGTAGGAAGTAAGTAATTCCAAACTAAGGGAAAAAAAAAAAAAATAGAAGTTGCCCAGTGTCAGTCTCCAATTCTGGGTGGGAGTACTTATTTAGGGGGAGAAAAAAATATAGAAGGTTTTCTTGTCATAAACCATGAGTATTTTGCCTATAAAACAATGTAAGTGGATTGAGCAGTTTTTCACCCATATCGCTATATGGTAAAGCTCTTACAAAATACTTCAGAAAGTCAAAAAAGGGCTCTGTGGTTTCAATACTTGGACTGTGAGCCAAAGTAATGCATTTGGAAATGCAGGGTCATGCGTGCAGCAGCTTGTGGGAGTACCTGTTCCATATTTCAGAGAGCACGTCGTGCAGAAGGGGCTCCCTGATGGAGCAGCATGGGGATGATCAGCGGCAGCCAAAGGGAAACACACAGAGCTCGTAGGGAAGTGTCTTGGTATTATTTTCTGTTTAATTTCTCTTTGCACAGTGTACACATTGAATGGGCAAAGCATAATTAGAGGGACTCTCTGGTGTGGTGTGTTTTTACAGAGAGCTTTGCCTTCTGCAAATGGTTGTGGGCTGAAGTGAGCACAGGCACTTAATGCTCAGCACAAACATTGGAAATCCTCAGTAATTCAGGGCACAAGTGAAAAACTAATTGAGGAAAGTGTAGGGAAGCCTAACCCACGGCAGTGTCAGATGTGCCTCGGGCTTCCTGTCACCTTATTCTGAGGCATTCTGAGGGTGTTGTGAAAGGAACCAAGAGATGAGATTAAAGGGACCAACAGTGCAACTTGGCAAAGTAGTTGCTCTGTATTCTGCAGCCTCAAAATGGAAATGTTTTCATGTTCTTCCTGCCTTTGTGATGTAGTTGTGGATTTCAGCTAAACTTCAGTCCAGTTCTGTGACAGGCAGTTTTTAGCAAGCCCATAACTTTCTTGGTGTTTCTCATTTCCCAGTCCAGGAACACATTTAAAGAGTTAGCATAGCTGAAGAGAGATGACCATTGCATTCTCCCAGCACTAATTTTGCTCACTGTATTGCCTGCGTTTGTGTGTAATTATAGGTGTATGTATGAATGTATATAATCATATTTATGTATCAAGGGTTGATGTCTTCGTCTTTAGAACAGGCAAATGGGCATCACTTGCATGTGTTGAATCACAGAAGCAGATTGGTGGGAAAAAAAGGACAAAATAAGCAACAAACAGTTTTTGATTCAAGTATGGAATGAAATTGGAAGGGACATTTTCAGAGTTAGTAGAGTAATGGCACTCTTGGCCTGCTCTTGAGCTGGTTCAGTATCAGCCTTGCATCCTTGTCATGTTGCTTGGTATGGGAACACAGAATTTACTGTGTCCACCTGTTGGTTGTGTAGTGACTGTAGTTACCTCACCAAGGCTGATTTTATGTTCAACACCTGTACTTACTTGTCTTTAGGACCAACAAAAGGTGTACCCAACAACCCGGCTGCTTAAAGCAAAGTATTTGTTCGGAGCAGTATGAGTGAAAGCCTCTGAAAACAGCAGGAGCAGGCCATGTGTAACTCTTTTCTGCCTGGCAATGCACTACTCCCTCAATGCTAATGCGGTAGAGCAAGCTTTTGATTCCCCCAACAAGCTTCTATCTATATTTCTCCCTGGACACCATCCCCAGAAACTGACATAAGTTTATCCAAAAGAGAAATTAGTTTTTTCTTACCTTTTGACAGCCCAAGTGAACTGAGGAAGCTTTTGTGCCCCAAAGGTTTATTCTTTCTTGTTTGCCCACTTCTTGGTTTGTGTGGGTTTTTTTCCCTCCAGGTCTGCTGATTCTGCCTGAGGAATGACAGAACCTCACAGTCTGGTTCCAGGGCTTGGGGGAACTCTGAAAGCAGCACAAAAACTGAGCTGAGGGGTTCTGTTCTCTTTTCTCACCTGGTGGTTGTGGGGGGACCTCAGATGGGGGAAGAGCTGGTGCTCTTGAGGTAGCTGCAGATATTTTGGCTGAGTGTGAACACCTGAAGTGGACAGGACAGGTTTGAAAACACTGTCTAAAACAATACAGAAGCCATCTCAAGGATCAAAGTGTGTTTTAACCCTCTTTGCCCCATAGCCCTATGGCTGCAATGGTGTAACAGATAAAAATTCTGCATGTTCTAAGGTAATATGTGATGTGCCTGGATACTCAGATGTGCTGCTGGGATGAACCTTCCTGTCTCTTCCTTCAACCCACTCTTTAGCACAGGAAGCTTCCCAGCACTTTTGTGTGTCTTCATCCAGTATGCAAAATTGAAAAATTACTATTACAAACTGTTAGAAAAAGATCTTTCCAGGATGTGATGCAATCCATGGGTTATGCTGTGACATTCCTCAGTGAAGATGCTGAGGTGTCCTTACACTGGAGTCAAGTTCTTTCTCCTTTATGTTCAAAGATTCAAATTCAGTAAATGATAATTTTCCAGCCCACTCCTACTGTTGTGTATTTATATTCTTGAGTCCAAGGATATTTCTGCCTGAAGTGGCTGGGATCTGAGTATTTCCTAGTGGCATGGTTATATTTTTTTACTTATGTCACGCAGTTTTTAAAACTAGGTAAATTTCATCAATCTCTTGGGCAGTCCAGTGATGTTCAGATACAGACTTGCACCTATTGCAGACTTGCACTTGCATCATATTCTCTTTCTTTCCTGAGTTTTTATTTCTTTAAGAAATGGAGATGTTGATTTGCAGAAGCATCCTACCCTGCTATGGGACACTGCACAGAAGGAAGGCACTGGGGATGACTCTGAAAGATCCAAACCCTTTTGAGAGTCTCTGGCGTGTGTCCCAATGTGGTGTACAAGTGCCAATTATGTGATTATGAAATGGTAAAACTTGTGATGTGCTTTAGCCAGATCATTTCTCTTTGTGCAGCTCCTCCAGCTCTGTCTAGAATGAAGGAATGGGATGCCATTGTAAATTATTTCCTGGTTTAGTGGTCCTCAGACACCATATTTGCTGTGTTTCCTCTGTAGGTGAGACAGGCCTCTCCTGCTCACCTCCTTTTTTTCTTCTGAGTGTGGGAGGCTGTTAAATGTAGGTGGGTTTGGGCTTGCTTTTTGATACCCTGCCTGCTCAAAAATGGAAGAACTGAGTGATGTGTGCATGTCTTCTTGCAAACCAAAGCCACGCTGGCTCTAGTAGTTCTGGGTTTTCTCACTGGGCTGCTTCAAGGTAAGTTTAAGAAATATGAAAGAAATAAAGAATGCAGCCCGTGTCTAGAAATATTGCTGCCTAAGAGGTGAATTTAAAACATCTTCAGCCTTGCAGTTCCTGCTGTAGGTGTTAGGAGCCTTCTGCAGGAGCATCCCACTAACCTCAGGAGAAGGCTCCAGGAGTAGTCATGTACTCAGTGTGGTCATTTACTGTGTGTGAAGCCCTTCAGGAGGCACAGGGGCACCCTGAGGGCAGGGGTGTGTGTGTGTGACAGAGCTGCTGTGGTGACCCTTTCATGGGCTGAGCCGGAGGTGGGAATTGCTGCTCTCCCAGCAGGACTCCTCCATTGGGTTTACATCCCCTCTCCTCCTTCCATGCACTGTGTGCTGCATGTTGAGAGGGGTGAGTCACCTCTTTTATTATGTTTTGAATACTTTCCTCCCAAATGTAGTTTATTTTCTGCAGGGAAAGGAAAGAATTTATGCTGTCCTGGTTCCTTATTTTTATCAAAGCTCTTGCTAACAACTTCCAGCTGAGGGAGTTCTTGATATTTTTAGCCTGAGATATTTAGCTATTTGAGCCTCTCTACATGTTTTCCCCCCGATATATATTAACTGGAAAGGGGGGATGGTTCTTGTCAGTTAATATATTCATGAGCATGCCTGCCAAATTGCCCACACTGACTCCCAGGAAACTGAACACTTCAGAACTGGGGGGAAGTTTGAGTCTTGGTCTGTCTGAAGTATTTGCATCAGCTTCATTACTCCATTCTTTGACTGATGCTGCCATAGCCATGTTCTCAGTGAAGCTTCTTCTTTATTTTAAAAAGTGGTGTTTGTATTAAAAAATAGATCTCTGCTTAAAAACACGAAGAAGTAAATAAACTAAAAAGCAAAGAATCATAAAATGGTGTATTGCATTACAAAATACAATTTATTTGGAAATATCTTCTTTCTCTTTTTTTTTCCCAAGTAGCAGAATCCTCACTCTTATTACCAGTATTACTGTTATATTTGGTGTCTGGTCTGTGGTTTGATGAAGTTCTTCAATATTCCAGATACTGTACTTGACAGCACATCTTACACACAGCATTTTCAGGTTTCTGAATAACCTTACTTTTCCCTGAAATCCACATGATCATTGCTTTGAAAGAAAATATTAAAAATCACTTACATTGACCTTTTGCTTTTAAGATCCACTTCAGCCTGTTTAACCATAATTTCACAGACTGTACTGTCATCAATTCTTTTCCCTTTTCCCAACAAAGTTTCAGACTCAGGATGAAAAGCTGTAGATTTTCCTCAGTGAAACGTAGTGATTCCAGGAACTGCTCCAGCATTGTCCCTGTGGGGCTGGGGAGGTGAGGGTGAGAGGGGCAGGTGGTGGGAATCATGCTCAGTTTAACATAAGAATTAAACAGCATTTGCTGTTATTTAAATGGACGATAGTGCCTTTTCTCTCCATCCTCTCCAAGGTGTTTGTCTGTATGGGATGATACATCCCATGGCCGCTGATCTGTAGGTGAGACATGACTCTGCCTTCTCTGCAGAGGCTTTGTCTGAGTGCTCTGGTTCCAGTCTGCTTTGGGAGCTGCTGGAAGGCTGCAGCAGCCCCCAGGATGTACCCCATTAACTCGGACCAGCTGGGCACACGTCTGCACTGGCAAGCCTGCAGCAGCTCCTCGCCACCAACGACCCTGAGCCTTCCAGCAGCCACTGGCAGGGCTGAACGAAGCCTTCAAGTTGGCACCCGAAATAGCACTATGGGTGGTGGAGTTGGTTTTGGGGCTGTGTGCCCAAGGGCTTTTAAAACATTTTTATATATTTAAAAAAAATTTTAATGGTATTTGTTTATTCCTTCCTGCCCTGCTCCTCCCTGAGAGTGGGCAGTCATGAGTCCCTCCTCAGACACAAATGTCTGCTTGAGGACGCAGTTCAATTTAAGTACACCAGTTTTGTTTGTTTTTTAAGACAGGTTCATGTTGCAGCCGTAGCTATCGCCTCATGCCTTTTTGCTCAGAGGGTTTCTGTGCACCTTTGAGTGCAAACAGACATTATAAAAGGTGGTTTGGGGGGAGCTGCTGTTGTTTGGAGCTGTCAGTCTCCTGCTCCATGATGAGCGATGCTGCTGGGAAGCTGTGGGGCAGCACTACCATCTCCAGAATGCTGTCTGGTCCGTGTGAGGGCTTCTCAGTGGGACTGAAGGATTAACCAAATACTAATCTTAAGCTTCTTAACACTTAGCGAGAAGTCAAAATTTCATTACTTTTAATTGTTTTGTAGCAGGTTGATGTAATTACAGTGTTGGCATCTTGGTTGGAAATTTCTTTCTCTTTGCAAATCCAGTCCTAATAACGTTTTTTAATTTTTTAAAAATATATTTTGCTGACTGAATTTCCTATGCGACTTGCTTTAAACTGCCGTGCAAGTTGCAGGGATGCTAAATGAACTGAGCAGCTGACTCATTATTTTGCCATTTATACAACTATTTTTTCCAGTGGACCTTCATGAACATGAA
Source organism: Vireo altiloquus (assembly GCA_013396875.1). Lineage (NCBI taxonomy): Eukaryota > Metazoa > Chordata > Aves > Passeriformes > Vireonidae > Vireo > Vireo altiloquus. The sequence goes on from VZRF01006382.1 coordinate 30,183, forward strand.
AAGTTCTGTAAAATCCTTGCAGGAAAGGGATTTGTTTCAGAAAAACTGCAGTGGGCGATTTCAGTTCGGTCTATAAAAGTTTGGTAGTCTTGTTTCAAGCTTATATTTTAAATCTCTGATTCTAATAATGACCAGGACGGCTCTTGCTTTGCTGAGGAGACCTAACAAGATCGTTATCCATGTGATTTCATTTGTTGTTTTCATGGTAGCCCTAGGGAGGGAAATAACTGGAGCAGGAATGAAGCTGTGCCCTCCTCCAGAGCAACCTGGGCGCTGGAAACAGATAAATACGTATTTATGTAGAATGCCCATGACACGCGGGCATCAGCAAAACCCTTCGGCCCAGGTGGGATAAATGGGAGACAATCACCCTCTCAGGGGCCAGGTGGAGCAAGAAGCGCTGGAATTTGGGAAACTCCCGAATACTTTGTCAAACCAGTCGTTATCGAGTGTCTCCTGTTAATCTTCCATCTCCAGGTTGCTGGGTTTGAAATATAGTCCTGGTGTTGTAAAGTTTGCACCCACCCATTGTTCACCTTGAGGGAAGTGTGAAAAGCACCTCGGGGGGCTGATGTTCCCCCTCTCACCTGCAAAGGTCACGGCATGCATGAGAAAGGGAAAAACACGAGCCTCAGGAGCTGCTCTGAAAAGCTGTTTGAAGAATGAACTCACAAATACTTGGAATAGAAGCATCACGGGAGCGAAATTCTAGTTTAGGGTAGTGTGTACAGAGTGCTGCAGCTTGAGATTGAGGTCTCAAGCCCTGGTTTGCGGGTTCGAGGATAGTATTTTTTGTTAGGTTGGGGTTTTGGTTTAGTTTGGGGTGGGTTTTTTGGGTTTTGTGGGTGTTTTCTGTTGTTTGGTTTTTTGATTTCTTTGATTGGTTAGGGTTGCTTTCTGTTGGTTTTTGGTTTTGTTTGTTTGTTTGTATGTTGGGGGATTGGTTTGGGATGGTTTTTTTGTTTGTTTTGAGTAGTCTTGAGAGGTTTTTTTGGTGTGCATATGTTAGCTTGATTTGAGGAGGCTGATATCACCTCAGGATCTCTTCATGCCACAGTCAATTCCACGTTAGTTTTATACCCTATCCAGGCATTTGGTGCCTCCTATATGAACAGTGAAGGTGTGTGAAGTCTGTAACAGAGGTTAGTAACTTTCCGAATCAAAGCACCACATACTTCATCAACATTTGTTGTAGGAACAGCTGAGACATGTTGAAATGAGAACAGGTTTTTCCTACTGTTTTAAATGAAATCCTTTTGTATACTTTTGAGTGAAAAATGCAGGAAAGCACATTCAGGTCTGAGGCAAATGATGAAAAATCGCAGCCTCTTGATAACTTTTACTCCTGCATTCCTTATAATTATTTCAGTGATGTTGGCTAAGGATGAATATAAAAAGAAATTGTTACTCCATGTATTCTCCTTCCAAAACCCCCCAAAACTCTAATATTTGGATGGTTTAATGAAATCATCACTGTAGAAGTGTGATCAAACTCATGAACAAGCAGCAAATGTTGCCTTCATTAATTCCTTGTGAGATTTTCACAAACAGGCAAGGAACAGGTCATTTTTATTAAAGTGAAGGGGTAAGATTGCTGAAACAGTGAAGGTACTGAGAAAAGTTTCTCTTGTTTCAGTGAGTGGCCCCCCACTGAAAAGAAGAGGTGGCAGTGACTGTTTTTGACTTAAATTTTCAAGTGTGGCATTGAGAGTTGAAGATAGGAAGGGCGAGGCTGAGTTTCCAGAGGAATGTTAGTGGCTAGTGATGTCCCCAGGTCTGGAAGGGAGATGGAGCAGGGTCTGGCTTCTCTTTTGAGGTGGCAGAGCCCTGGAACAGCTGCCCAGGGAGGGCCTGGAATTTCCCTCTCTGGAGACATCCCAACCCCGTCTGGACACGTTCCTGTGTCCTGTGGAGGAGAGCGTACCCCTCCTAAAAACCCAGAACATAAAAAGGTGTGATAACCACCTGGATTCTTTTCCTGTGCACCAGCCAGGTCTCTTCTGTCTGTGTGTAGAGGGGAGGAGTGGGCTTTATGAGGAGATGCTGCTTTTCCCTTCTTGGCCATAACAGATCTGGTTGGTAAAAGTTTCAGTTTTGGGTTTTTTTTGATTGTCAGGAAGTCTGGGTAAAAGGCCAGATAATAAATGGTAAGCACTCTCAACTTTGCTCATCATCAGCCTCAGAGCTCCCATGAGGCTTAGATTTGTTTTTATGGTTGATGCCCATAACAAGCTACCTTTGGAATATATATTTTACTAAGAATTATCTCTCCATGCCTCTTCCACCTTCAGGGAGGATTGGGGAAATTGCAGAATTCCCAATAGAAATAACTTATTAAGGTAGCTTGCGTGGGGCTCAGATTTCTGTTACTTTCTCTATAGCAAGACTTGTGTAGCTCCAGATACTCCCTTTTCTCTTCATGCTACTTTTCCCTGCAGTCCCACGTTTCTAGGTGTGAAGAGAGACCACAGAATCTGACAGACACCATAGAGATTAACATTGCCAAGTGCATCTCCATCTCTTGCGGTCTGGTGGTTGAAGCAGTTCGAGATTTACCCACCTCTTCTTATCCCTTTTCAAGGCCATTTCATTTTGGGGTTTTTGCCATTTCCTTCGGGGCACAAGAATCAGGGTCCCTGGGTTAAGGTTTCAGTCACAGTACGGCTTGTGCTCTCCTGGAGAGGGGAGAAGTGAGAAACCACAGAGTGGCCACCTCCTGAAAACCAAGGGCATTATTTAGGTCAGAAGCACTGGGAAAGGAACACATTGTGAAATAATGAGCAGCTATTAACTGTGCTGATCTTGCCAGGGTTGTCTTGAGGTTCCCATTGGACTTTACAGATCTTGATCTCAGGTTTGCTTATTCAGTTATTATTCCCATACATGCCTTTTTTACCTCCACATAAGATTGTTGTTTTATAGTCTGAGGACGCCTTCAAAGCTGTGCATCTCCAGAGACTCAATCTTCAAAGGATTAGATAGCTGCATGAGAGTCTTGGAAGGGTTGTGTTCATCACCCTGGAGGGTGCTTAAGACCTTTTTAGTGACTGAAATCCCCAGTGGGCTTGGCTTGTTGACCAAGCAGTGGAAAGACTGCATCACCTGAAGAGGCATGATGGAACCACCAGGAAATTCTCTGCTGTGCTGGCACTTCCATTTCCTTGCTAAAAAAAGACCAGAAAGTGCTTGTGGGGTGTCACTGTTGAGTCTGGGGATGGCGAGAAATAGCGGCATGAACTTCAGATGAAAGAAGCCATTTATTAAGAAAAATCTTTCCCTTTCTATATCCAGGGTCGCTAGAGCAGAGCACAATCATTGGTTCTTAGGTGAGCACCTCCTTAGCATCATTGCTTAGTTACAGAGTAACAAGTTGGAATAACAAGATGTAAAAACACTACTTGTAACATAGAGTTTACAAAAACACCAGAGATGGTTTCCATCAACTTCTCCTGGTTCCCAGGTCCTTCTGTGAGAAAGCAACTTCTTCTCACAGACAGGGCCGAGAGCTGGAAAATTTCTTTCTGAACAAACTTGTCAGCATCCACAGTAGGGGACGTTGAAGTTCTTGCACCCCAGTGTTGTCACTACAGCTGTGTTCTTTCCTGCTGCTCTCAGCACCAGCTGTGCTCCTCGAATTCCCACCTGGTACCTCCATCCATCCAGTTGTAGGCTGTCTTGCCAAGGATCTCAAGTGCCACATAATGTGTGTCATCCTGTGGTTATTCCTCTCTGTCTTTCCTAATGTTTTCTTTTATCTGAATGTTCTGTGTTAACTCTGCTTACTTTTTCCTTGTACATCCTGAAAAGCAACGATTAGTCTGTGTTCATTTATGAACTCAAAGCTTCTTTTCTCTTTTATTCAAATGACACAGTTATTCCCTTGTTGTCTTAACTGTGGGCTTCATATGGGCAAGAACTTGTTGGGTTTGTTTTTCTGTTTGTGCATTCATGCTAAGTGAGATGATACATAGAAGGCATAATTTAGATCTGAAGAGGGCATTTTTATTGTTAAGGACAGGCATTTTTCACATGTACAAAGAGCAGCCTAGACTGTGATTTATATTTCTCATTGTCTTTAAATAGATGAGTAGTTTTGAGCAGCATGAGTTAATCTTACACTGTGAGCCTTTGTGGTTTTTGTATTTTATGCTTCCCTGGTGCAATGTCTCTTTCCTGAATGAATCCAGACTACTGGGAACATGGAGCTAAACAGTCTCTGCTGTTTTATTCCTGATTATGAATTTTTTTGCATGTGGTCTTACTTGCGGTTGGTTCTCCTGATCGTGCTCTCAGAGATGAGCAACACAAGCAACACATGTAGCACCACTGATATTTGGGGTTGATGTTCCACCAGTTTGCTCAGATCTTGTGCTGCTCAGAAAAGACGTGTCCCATAAGGAAAATTCCATAAGGAGAATTCTAAGTTTAATCAGAAAAATGCCACAAGTTTAAGCAGTGTTACAAAGCTGTGGTTGATTACTCACCAAGCTGGACAAAAATCCCAGAGAGGAGAGGTGCAAACAGCAGACTTGAAAACTTAGAGGGAAGTGTTGTTCCCTGTGTCTTGCCATTTAGGAACTTCTCTTGATTTTCGCTATGGTGTAAGTATTTGCTTTAAATTTAATGCAGTTCTCACTCAAGAAGAATTAACATTTATAGAAAAAATCAAACCAGTGCTGTGCCAGAAGGAGCCACAAAATGCCTTGTACATGCTAAAACTATTAACTGATTTTAATACTAAAAATATAAAGAACGTCAGCTGGTCTGAAAGAGAAGACTGACCCTCAGTTAACATACAGCATTATTTCTAAAGCTGTTGAAAGCTAGAGTGGCAAAAGACACAGCTTTCCTAAAATTTTCACTCTCTCCTGGGCAAGCAAGGCACCCTAGGCAGCCCTGCCTGGGGTGATCTTGTTAAAAAGAGTATTTCTAAGACACTCCAACCTACTCACGGTGGAAAATTAAACTTCTTCAACAGATGCATGACAGAGGTATAAAAAAACTTCTTCTATCGCACCTAAATGCGGCTTTAGTTTTGTTAACAGTGACATAATAACCAATTCACATGAATTTCTGGGAAATCCCCTGCATAATACCAAATTCTGAAATAAATCACAGGCTGTGCTGGTGAGCTGTATTTTTATATCACAAAATGTGTATTGCTGTTAAGTTCTTTATAAGTGGGGTTTGCTTCTTAATGCAGCAGTTAAAATTCTGCAGACGCCTTCGTTGTGGGAGTAAAGGCCAGTCCAGTCATGCTTTATAGTAAGAGTACATTTATAAATTGTTTATAGAGGGCTAATAAATAATTAATGTCTGTTATTAAACAGGTTACAGGCATGAAGAGTGTGTATTATGTATGGCAATAAGCACACAGTAGAAGGTGTTAAAGACAGTGTTTTGTCTAACTGCTGCCCTAAAATCCATAACAAATGACCCTTTGTTAAAATATATATTAAACATTTGATTTATTCAATGCAGATTTATAAATACTTTATAGTTAGTACTAAATATAATTCCAGGACTTGACTCCAGCCTTCTAGTAAAAGCCTGCTGAGGAGGGAATGCCTTTTTGAGATGAAATTGAAACCCAGAGTTGTGAATGCCTAGTGCTGTGCTGACAAGCTGTCTTCTTGTAATATGCTAATAAAAGGATATTTCAAAAAACTAATATGTGTTTTCTAAATAGACACAGGACCAAATCAAGCATCAGTAATTTGAAAGATAAAGCAGGGTACTTTAACTTGAGTACAAGATTTAGAATCAAGCCTCATTCTGAACTGTGTTGAGAGTAAGAAATGGTATTCCTAAGAAAATTAATTTCTGTGTTTTAACAGGCACTTATATTTTCTTTATTTTTGGTTTTAATGCAGCCTTCTGCTGATGCAAATAAAAATGTTGTATTTAATGCAGACTTCTGTATATATGTACAATTTCTTGTGAGATCTGTTGCTAGTTTTACCTTTTCTTTTGAAGAGGGAAACTTTTGCAGATACATTTCACGTAACACTGAATTAATATGACAGAGATATTGTGATGATTTTTTGGTAGTCATGGGTCTGTGGTGTGCCTTCCTTGTCCTTTTTTATTTGATGGGTAGCTGGTTGGTTTTGTTCATTTCAGGTATAGTCTGATTTTCTGTGTTTCAGTCTCTCTCCATTCAATGTGAGACAGGACTGAAGGATACCAGCTGAGAACTGAAATTTTTGTGGGTTTTTTTAATCTGTTCAATATCAAGTGAACAGTGAATGAAAAAACAGGAAAGTTCCTTAGTAAATCACAAGTGTTGACTTCCTTTTCACTTTAGCGCTATTCATTGCAAGTTTAATACCATTTTCTTCACTGAGAGTTTTTGCAGTTGTTCAGAATCCTGCATCAACACTTCTTTTTGAAAAAAGTCTATATCACCATTTGATTCATAATTTTTCTTCATAAAAGCTTTATGTGACATAAACATAGTTTCATAATGAGTTGAACATTATGCATTGTAAAACTGAAGTGGTCGTGCTTGAAAAATCTCCTGCCTTTCTGTGTAAAAAAGGTGAAACAGGGAGGTATGAATGGATTTATTTCTGTACACTGGTAAAAAATATATAGTTGCTAGACAGGGTAAAAGGATCTTAATAGGCTTTTGTTGATCAACTGGTGCTGGAAGTGGATTGTGCAAAATCTTTGGTGGAGTCTTAAAACATTTCCCTCCTCTCTCCTACCCCTGGCAGAACCAGTCCTTCACTACAATGCAGCAGAAATAATGCTGGCAGGCTGCAGAAAGTGCAGCCATTAAAAGAAACTCTCTTTCCCCTTCCTTCTGCAGGTAAGAGTCTTGTTGAAGATAAGGATCAGCAAAGCAAATCCCTGTTCTCTGTTATTTGTAATTCCCATGTGCCAGCTTCTTACACCAAAATCTGCTTTTGAGAGCTTCCAGAGTAATTCAAGATTAGTTTCTCTTCTACTGCTAAAAAACAGGGAAAATGAAGAAAGAAGAATAAAGGCAATAAATGAAGCATGGAATAGCAGTGTGGGTGTTGCAACATGCTTGGGAGCATCCAAGGCCAGGAAGTGTCCAAGGGGCTTGGAGCACCCTGGGATAGTGGAAGGTGTCCCTGCTCATGGCAGGGGGTGGGACAGGATGAATTTTAAGGTCTCTCTCAACCCAAACCATTCCATGAATCTGGTATTCTATGTATGTGTGTGTAGTTTTGTGGCTCAAGATCAGAATCTCTTTAATACCACATAAATATCTCAAGTCAATTTCAGGTGGTGTGTAAACAGCATCCTAAATACAAATATTTGCTGAATCTTAATGTTCTATTAATATTTAACTGAGAAGTGAAAAGCACATGAAAGTTGTGTAAGTTTTTCTTAATGAACTCTTCTGTGTTCTCAAGCAGTTCAATCAGAATTCTTTAAAATGTCACTGAGAAGAAATGAAAAATTGTGCTCAGGCAGGAGTTGCACATGAACAATGAGCAAACTGGTGTTTATATATAATAAAACATTTTTGTGTTCATTTTGAAGGGTTGGGTTTTTTTTTTTCACTATTATTGCAGAGGATTTTTATGTGAAATTGTTTATCACTCATGATGTATTGGAAAATATTTTCTGAAACTCTGCTTGGCAAAACTGCCTGAAGTTCTTGCATAGAGCTCACCAGTATTTTTAATGTGTAAGCCTTGGACTCCACTACGACATCTTCACTATCTTTTTCCTTTTGATCACAAGCTGACAGTTTTAAGTATTTCTTTGCTATGCTTGGAGTGCCACCAGTGGTGATCCCCAGGGGTCTTGGTGCTTGGAATTGTTCTGCCATGGCTGTGGTCAGGTGTTGCCTCAGTCAGGTACATTAATAGGGCTGCAGTGCTGGGGCACATCAGCTTGCTGAAGCATAAACTCCTGGAACCTTAAATTGTCTGGCTGTGCAGAACCCATCTGGATTTATTTTTCCTTAATTTTATTTTTCATTTTTATTCCTCTCCTTTTTATTTTCCTCTTGCTCTGCCCCCCCTTTTTTAAAATCTATCTATTTATTTATATGTTTGTTTTTACTTTTCAGTGCCACCTCCTGGCATCCTAAAACCTGTCCCTACCCTGTCAAAGTCTCCCATTTGCCTGTTTACTGCCCTCCTGAAGAAATTGTATCTTGACAACGTGGCCTGCTCTGCCTGCCTGTGAAGTTATCCTTGAAGTTAACTTAATAACTGAATCCAGTGTGGATTAGCGTATTGTAGTAATACATACTTAAGAAAGTATAGAATTTTCTCTTTTCACCTGTAAACAAAATGTAAGACAACCCTTTTTTAATTGAATATGTCCAATACAGAAATGCATTTATAACTGTTAAGAGGAGAACTACCAGTCTGAGCTGGGTCCTGCACATGGTAGAACTGGAGTCTTTGGGATGTGTGAGCCCTTTAAATTTTGATTTATCAGTAAGTGCACAGCCTGAGATTGTGTGACAAGTGGTTTGCCTGCTTTCCCTGTTTCACGTACGAGCAAACAACTCGCACTGTGTTATACCAAACGTCAACTGTCAGTACAGAATCAAGTACATCCCTTTTCTCTGGTATCTGGTTTCTTCCTTTCAAACATTAGTGGTAGCAGTTTGGAGAGTTAACATTCAAATTTTCTAGACTGATAGTGAAACATTTGGTGGTATAGCTGCACTACTGGAAGGTTTTATTATTGCTGAGGGTTTTTGAAGTTTTAATGGACCTTTTAATGTGTGGATCAACTCTTGGTGAGCCTGATTTTCAAATATCTTCCTCTTGTTGCTGGAATTCTTTGTTTGGAAAGTATTCTTACAATAAAAAAATTGTGGAAGGGTATGGAAACCGCTATGGGTTTTTTATGACCCGCATTTCAAAAGGAAGGTATTTCTGGTAACTTCTAGGTCAGGGTCTAAGCAATTTATCTGTGAAGTTGTAAAATGCACATATTTGGGTAGTAGAGCATCCCCTGAGAGGACTGGAGGCTCAGCAGAGTCATCCTGTGTGAGCTGTGGCTCGGGCTGGGTGCTCCAGGTTATCGGGAGCTGTTGCCGAGTGGAAATGTTGAGTAACTGGGGGTCTTGGCTAATCCTTCTGGGCCATGGTCCCGTCTGGGGAAGCAGCAGGAGACTCCCTCCAGCTCTCTCAGTCAGCCAGGGGTGGGCATGAGGAGCAGGCAAGGGTGCAAATCCTTGGATCAGGGTGGCCAGCTGTGCAGGATCCGTGCAGGTGAGAGCTGAGCCAGATGTGTGGGAGCTGTGCACGCAGCTGTGGGCCTGGTCAGAGCAGGCTGTGTGCGGCTGTCCTGTGGGTGCAAACTCCAGTGAGGAGTGAGGAGGAATCCTCTCTTCAAGCCCTGCACCTCCAGTTCAGGTGCGCTGAGAACTTCCACAGGTGTGCTTGCATTCACACACAGACACTTCTGTTGTCTGGGGTGGCTGCTGTTGCTCTGCCTTTGTTCCGCAGGGAAATGCCTGGAGTTCCTCTGCCTCACTCCCCCGTGCAGAACTTGTCACCCTGCACGAGTGGCAGTCTCAAAGCCGTGGGTGGTTGTTTGTTCCCAGGAACAGCATCACAGCTCCCTGTTTTGGGATGGAAACTTAATGGTTCAGACAGAGGCTCAGTTGTCATCTGCTGACCCAAATACTTAACTGGTGTTAATGCTGTTACATGATTTTACTTTATTCATTGTCATTGCTGTCTTTTCTGGGATTGCTGAGGGATTTTTGGATGCAGCCAGAGTAATCTCTTATTATTTCCTGTCTGTCTTCCACTGATATTTGCCATCAGTTTTTTTAATATCACCTGTAGCACCTGGTGTTTGTCTTGCCCTTCTTTTCTCCAGGTTATCTGTTTTGCTGAAGAAACTCTCTCCACCAGCTCCCTGAATTTCTTCCACTCCCGAGGTCTGATTGCTTCACTCTGCTCCTTTCAGAACTTACTCTCTCCAGAAGAAAATTTTACTGCCTCATAATAAGTCATACAAATTACTTTCCACCATTACTTTTTAGGTAGATACTCAGGGAATTTCATCTTGTGTGTCACCATCCCATATGATTCCCATAAAAATCATGAGGTGACTCGTTACTTCTCTTCAGGGTGTCCTATGAAGCTCTAAGTGCAGAGTTTGCATTTTACAGAGTCTGAACACAACTGAAGCATGCAGTGAGTAGGGGGAATGGCACAGTCTGTATTTAACATCTTCAGCTGGGTTTAACCAGGGCCTGCTGTAAAAGAGCAATAAACTATTTTGCCCAACATTATTGATGACACTTACAAGGGAGACCAGCAGTCCAGCCCCAAATATCCTGGATTCTTTGGACAGGATATTAAATGTACACTCTCTGAGAAGAGCTAGGAAACTGCTAGCAAAAACATCATTGTAGGAGCCAGATACTCACAAACACTGGTTTCTTTCTATGAATGGAAATGAAATGAGGTGCTGCTTGCTTGGTGAGGCTGGTGGGCACTGCATGCCCTGTCAGTGCTCATCCCTGGGGAGCTGCTGTGTGCATTCCTCCTCCCTCCTCCTCCTCAGCCTTCTCCAGGAATGCTGTAGACAGGTTTTTTTTCTACACAAAGCAAGCAGCTGCATCAGGAACAGCTTAAGATTTTAAGATGTCATATACCAATCAGTAATTCTGTGACTTTAAAGCTTTAAAGTTTGCATTTTGGGCAGGACTGTGCCTCTGCTTTGCTCTCTGGTGGTGTTTCTCTCCATGACAGCTCTGTGCTGCTGCCTGTGCTTACTGCCAGAGCAGGATGCATTGTATAAAGTCATTAAATGCAACAAATTATATACTGGGGACAAAATAAAATGTAAAAAATCCATGTAAAAACCCATTAGTATCCCATTGAAAGCAGTAGGGAAGACCAAGGTTACCACCTTTACTAAAAGGAAGAGGTGAAACATCAAGTATTTTGATAATAGTCTCAGCTTACACTTTAAAATCTATATTGTCAGGTGACTATATTTTAGCTGCCATTTGGAATATTTTATAATTATGGTAGGTTGTGTAGTTTATATGGGTTAAGCCCAAGGACCTACTTGCAGACTACCTTTAAAAATCCATATATTTTCATAAAGTGTGTTATTTCCTAACCATGGACTAGGAAGCCTGTGAAACTCTATTGGAAATCTTGAGGAATATATATGCCAAACATAGGTGCAAAAATGACAATGTTTTATTTGAAATTCTGGAGGTCATCAAGAAAAATTGCCTTTTGATGAAGTATTCGGAAACAGATGGAAATTGTCCTATTCAGGATGGAGCCTTCAGAAGAGTGTTTTGATTCTGCAGTAGTTTGGATCTGTAGTAATTTCTACGAGCTGAGACAAAAAATGAATATTCAGCCAGAGTGAGATAAAAGCAAAGTGGGGAATGCTGCAGTGTGGCAGCACAAACCAAGTCATCCTTAGCGGATGAAAATACATAAAGCTGTGCAACTAAGTGCTTGTGAGGGAGACTGCAGACACTACCACAGCACAGATCTCTGATCTTCCCCGAAAGATCAGTGCATACGAGGTACCTATTCAGTGTTCAGTTACACACTGGTGCTCAGCTTCACACATGGTCGGACATGGCTGTGCCAATGCTTGAAATCTGCAGGAGTTTAAGTAGCAAAAGCACGTGCAATTAGGACACGCACCAAAAAAATGTGAGCTGCTAGTAAGTGGGTGAACTGAAAAACACCTGCTGCTGTTCCTGGTGCTGTCAGAGCAGGAACCAAGAGGAGGGTGGGCACAATTCAGGAGGTGAATTTTTGGGACAACTTGCGAGGAGTCAAGTGGAAAAGACCAGAGGTGGGTCTGCCTGCCTAGAGCTGTGCTGGGTGAAGGCTTTCCCTGTCTGTGAAACTGAGATGGACAAGGAGAAAGGAGCAGCTTAGTTGGGAAGTATCACCAGCCTCATGCAAGGCCACTGTTCCTTACAGCACTGGGTGCAATCCCCGTGTGTGTGCGTGAATGCAAGAGAAGTGTTTTCTGCTGTGTGCAGAGAGAGAGAGAAACACCTGGGTGTGAATCGTGTTGAACACACTCTCTTTTACACTGGCTGTGTTTGCAGGGCAGTGCAGGAGCTCTCAGGACAATTCAGTGCCAGGCAAACATTGCGGATTTCCCCAAGACTGTTTCCTCGGCAAGTGCTTGGGTTGCATTCAATACCTGGGTGTTCCTAAGAGCGCCTCTCAGATTGCTGATGGGACACAGAGCACTCACAGTGACACAGATCAAGTCTTGAGCTGGGAGAAGGAGCAGTAGAGTGGTCTGAGTGGAGCCTCTTGGCTCAGGCTGAACAGCCCAAAATGTCAGTGATGCATGAGATGTGGAGGTCACCCTGGGATTGCTGCAGGTCCTGCGGAGTGCAGGGAGATCCCTGCAGCCTCGAGGCTCATCATTGGCCTGCCTAAACACAGGGAAAAATCTTCATTAACTTATTGGATAGTGCTTGAATTTCGTTCAGAACCACAGCTCATCTGGTCTCTTGTCCAGTCCTCTCTGAGGTGGGTGGTTGATAGCAGAATGAATCCCCTGAATCTCAGGTGAGATGTGTGGGAAAAGATTATACACACATATACATATATATGTCAGAAATATATTAAAAATAAATGCTTAGGGACAAATTATATTACCATATAATTATGTTAAAAACAGGGGGGAAAATGACTGTCAGTATGACCAAATAGACCAGAAAGCATGGTCTGGCATGTTAAATAAACTTCCTTGGAAGGCTTGTTGACCAGTATTTGCTGAAACTCGGTAAAACCAGCTTGCCCACCAGGAGCTTTGGAGCAGGTTTTAAAGTACTGGATTGATGGATTCAAGAAAATTTGTTCAGAAAACCCCCACTTAGGACATGTGCTGAGATTCAGTGCTACTTACTCTTGTTTTAGAGAATGAGATTTGTAATTTGGATGTGAGATGAGTGAGATTCCTAGGCTTTGAAATGAAATATGGATTTGAACTGAAGTCTACAAACATTTTTGAAAACAACAAAAAAGCTACTTGTCTGTATAGTTCCAGAGTAGTAATTTTGGAGTACATGGGGTCTTCTGAAACATGGAGAGTAAGATTTAAGATCTCTTCTATGGAGTTGCTTTTAATTCTTGCTCAGCTGCTTCACTCAGACTTATAATTATGTATGGATATTGATTTTCTAGTTCTTTAATTACTGTTTTGAACCCACCAAAAGTTAAATGGATGGTGTGCCATATGCTGAACTCTCCATACAGGAAGAGTTTTCAAAAAATTACATCTTAACAATATAAAAATGCTAGAAATGTGTCTTGGTGATGCTCAGATCTGGAACATTCCCATTATAGATGCTTTATTTTTTTACATCCAGCATCTGATGTTAGCAGGCTCTTGGTGACGGAGGAAGTGGTGGGAACACTTCTCTGATGTGCAGTCTTAGTGTTTTGGTTTGGAATTGGGTGAATTCACGACGTTTTCGTCAATGGAAATACCTCTGCAAGGCTTGAGTTGTAAGTTCTCATTAAGCTAATTGCATCTCCCCATCTTTAAAATGTAGCAATGTAATTTCCATGGCACAGTTAGAGGATTACTGTTTATTTCCGGGTAACGTTCTGATAAGTGGTTGACTTGAACCACTTAAATGGTTCTTTTCTTTGGAATTCAGTAGCTGCATGTGGGATGTAAGAATGCCTTGTCCAATTAAAGCAGAAACTTCAGGCAAAGTGCACCAGGTTAGCAACATGAGTCAGACAGTAACCTTTTTTGTTTGTTAATGGAGTGAATGTATCATCAGGGTACAGATGAATGTGTGCTCTAATTGTCTTGGCAGGGAGGGGGGAGTTCTGGCCTGTGTCATGTCTTTAACAGAAATTACTGCAGCCTTGTCATAAATTGATTGGAAATATTTTTTCCTCACATTACTCATGGGATGTCAACAAGTATGCAAATATGAAAATTCAACATATGTCTGCTTGCTGCTTCTAGACAATTTCTCACACCAGTTTAATGAGTAAAAACTGTCTTTTTAAAATGTCACTTCAAACCCAAGCCTTTTGGTGTTGAAGACCACCTCACTATTACTTTCTTAGCCTTGTGCCAGGATGTGAAACAGTTTATTAATTGGTTCATTTTACACATTTGAACTGTAGCCTGGTTTTTGTCTTGTTCTGTTGCTAGCCTGTAGTTGCAGTTTGTATATTCGGTATTCCTCCTCGTTACATAGTGTTGCAACTTTTTGGGCGTCTCTGCTGTCTTTCCCCGGAGCATCAGTTGCCCATTGATCCTTCGGCTGTGACACAGCGAAACATTCGTATCTCTCTTTTGATCTCTGCGGCGAATGCATTTATTTCCGAATGAACCTATAACGTTGTTACTTCTGTAAAGACTTCCTGACAGCACCGTGACAAGGGCTGGGCCAGCGATACAGACCTAATAAGACCTGATCGGGTTATTGTGTGTTGTGCTTCTGTCCCACCTCTGCCGGTGGGAGGCGGTTCCAGCTGTCCTGGCACAGGATGCAGCCTGTCCCCTTGCCAGCCTGGGGTTTACCACAGGTGGATGAACCTGGAAGCCTAAACCTGGCTATTCTTCTACTGAAATCTGCCACCTCCACACACTCATTAAACACCATTTCATTGCACTGCTGGTTTGTTTAGCCAAGAGGTAACAGCACTTGCACAGAGCTGGAGATGTTAACAGTTATCATCGGGCTTAATTAGCACATTCTCTGTGTTTAGTTCAAAAGTTTTAGGGTTGTCTTTTTGTTGGAGTGTTGAAATATCTTGTGTTTTTGGGCCAGAGACAGTGGGGCCAGGCAGGGATGTTAGGCTGTGCTGGAGCACTCTGCAGGTAACCTCAGGAGTCCTGAGAGGAGTCACAAATCTCTCTGAGCATTAAAGTCTTGTGCTGTCGGTGTGAGCATCATGGTTCCCTGTCTCCCAAAGCTTTCAGTCGAGGGCAGACCCGTGGGGGTGATGTAAATGCTTTGCAGTAAACCCGGAGTTTGTGCTGCTTTGCTTTCTGTCGTGGGGCAGGAAGGACGTGATCACACCAATCCTTTTATCTGGACTTCAGGCTTCATCTTTTGATAAGGGACTCTCATAAGACAAATGAGGTGCTTTAAAGCATTACTGGGTATTCAGGATTTATTGGCTGTGGCAGAAATGTGTTTCTTCTCTGTCTTTTACATCTGACTTAGATTTTCTTTACAACATTTATTGCTTAAAATTTGGATGGCAGTTGAACTGGGAGGAATTAAGTCAATGTTTAGGAGATCCTCTCTCCCCATAGTACTTAGAGAGTTCAGACTAAAACTAGTCACATGTTTGAATTATACATATTTAATTTAAGAAAAAAGTACCTCTTTGCTTTTGAAGTTGGACAGAGAGTAAAGTAATATGTGTATGTATTGCATGTACAAAGTACAAACAACTAGTGAAAACTATTTTTGGGGAATGACTCTCTGAGATTTTAAAATTTCACACTTCATAGGTCACTGCCATAATTAGTGCTCCATCAGTGCCACGATGGCAGTGATCACACAGAATATGGCATGGGGTTTTGAACAGTAAAAGGAAAACAAGTCCTGTCCCTCTGTTCTTTGTGTAGTTATCTGCAGAGTTTTGAAAATGAGTAGTAAGAGTGTTTCAAATAAGGTTTATATCACTAGGTTTTACTTCTTAGAAACAGCACAGAGAGGAAATATAAAAGACCTTCTTCTCCTTCTCCTTCTCCTCCTTCTCCTTCTCCTCCTTCTCCTCCTTCTCCTTCTCCTCCTTCTCCTCCTTCTCCTCCTTCTCCTTCTCCTCCTTCTCCT
>VZRF01006382.1:46142-100270 GCA_013396875.1 Vireo altiloquus
CTTCTCCTTCTCCTTCTCCTTCTCCTTCTCCTTCTCCTTCTCCTTCTCCTTCTCCTTCTCCTTCTCCTTCTCCTTCTCCTTCTCCTTCTCCTCCTTCTCCTTCTCCTTCTCCTTCTTCTCCATTTCCTTCTGGAACGACTGGAGGCTCGCAGACAGACAGACAGGAGGCTCTGGGGAGTCAGTGGAGCTGTGGCAGTTGTTTGTATCTCTGCTGCCATCGGAGCCCAGGTCTGGATGATTCTCAGGATCTGTTTTCCCTTTACTGCAGAGCTGTGGTTGTTTGGCCATGCTGTGCAGTGAGGCTGCCATCGCTTTTCCTGATGCTGCCTGAAGTTTCCATGTTCTTTGGAAAAACCACAAGGCTATTTTTCAAGTGTGCTAACAGCTTGACACATTCCACATGTTAAAAAAGTTGACCTGGAAAAACAATCAGTGATGCAGTATGAATATATTGTATTTACAGTAAGCACACTTGCTCAGAGCAGCACTGGGTCACTTGTTAGCTCACTGGGCGCTTGGCCAAATATTAAAAATGTTGACATTAAGTAATTTGGGGGCTTAATAATGTTTTAATTAATGACTATTTAAACACCTCTGGTCAGATTGACCTCCATGTCTAGCTGAAAATTTCTGGTAGAGGTAATAGATTTGGCACGTTCAGTACATTGTGGTTTGTGGAAGGCAGCAGGGCGCACCTCGAACTTGTTATAAGCCTTTATTTCTGAAGAAGAGGAGCAAACAAATGCACAATACTAAATATTCTCCTTTCTGTTTATTTTTCAGATTAGCACTGTATGTATATGAATATCTGCTCCATGTAGGAGCGCAGAAATCAGCCCAGACATTTTTATCAGAGGTGAGTTTTCTTACATGACTTCCAAGGGCCTGCAAGTGAAATAAATATGATTTGGTCTAGAATAACAGCAGTGAGAACTGGTATCAGTTTTGGTATCAGTTTGCCTCAATCAGCAGTTCCTCGTCCTCTGGAACCCAGTTTACCATGTCATTTTACATGACTTTGTGTAACTGCTTTTGCTGTGGTTTGTTATCCCCATTCTACACTGGAGAAGATTAATCTATTTTCTCTAATATAAGTGGACATGTTGGAGAACACTTCAATGGTACTTGTTTTTGATGACCTTTTAACTTACTATTGATATCTCCAATTGTGAATGATGGCCCCTTCTAAATGTATTTTACATCCCACTGTCATACACTATCAGTTCTCCTTCTCTGAAGCACTGCTGATCTCTCTGTGCCCTCACCATGCTTTTAACCACTTCACTTCTTTTCATCTGTTGAATCAATGGCTACAACCACTTAAGTCCTGCTTTTTTAAACACTTTCAACTGCTAATGGAATTTTTACCTTTACACAATAGTTTATTTTTTTAAGAGTCTTTTCAAAGACTTTATATGCATGTTTTGAAGGTTGAAGTAAATTATGTCTCCTTAGCATTTTACTTTTCTCCTGGGATACAAATGTATGCTGAACATATTGAAGTCTTCTGGGTTTATTATTGTTTCTCATCTTTCACAAGAACATATAGGATGATGATGATGATGATATTATTATCATCATAAGAATGATATAATAATGATATAGTGATGACATGATAATGATATAACATAATAATAATGATGATCATGATGTAGAAGTAGTAATAATAGGAATAGTGAGCAGAAGTTGGGAAAAAAATAGGCCAGATATTGTCTTAGGAAAAATTGCTTCTTTAGCTGATCCTCCTCCAAAAGCCAATAAAATTATTATGCTGGTGATGACATTTTGGAGATGGAAGAGGGGAAAATGAAAACCTAGAGCATTGTTTGTGATGTTTACACAAAATGACAAAGCAGAGATAAGGAAAAAGGGTAGAATTGTAGTAGGATCAGTTTATGTTTATAGTATAGCATGGTTTTGACAATTGTTTTATCTCTGTGATAAAGCAATGGAAAAATAAGAGATAAAATAATGTAGAGTATCATCTTGGCTTTCCCAAAACAGCTGTCATTTGTAAATAATGCATTGCACAAGGTAAATTTTGCTCACTTTGTTTTTATGATGTATTTGCAAAATGAGCAGTTGGCAGAAGCATAGCTGGTACGACATCTGGATTTCCAGAAGACATTAAATGCAGTGTCAGCTTTTAAAACTAATTCAGTCTTGAGTTAGAGAAGACTTCTCAGGTCTGAACAATGAAACATAAGGATATATCTTCCAAATTAAGGCTTATAGTCATCAAGAGGTGGTCAATAGGGTCAGGGACAATTAACAGTGCATAAGGTGAGTATGAAGTGCAAGCTGTGAGTTTATTTCCCCCAGTAATTAGCAGTGCAGAGGGGTAAATGTGCTGACAATTCTTGTGAATGGTTCTGTGACTGTTGGGCTGGACGCTCTTTCGGTTTGGGTGGGTTTCATTTCAAAGTTAAACGGTTCAGAGTAACTCTAAAGCTGCGTGTTGAGGCTTGAAAGATGAGCACACAGGTTGTCTGAGCTGTAGGGCAGCCAGTGCTATCTAAAGGTTAAGAGCCCTTTCTCACAGATCTGCCAGGGACTGTGTCTCAGAGGAATGGAACCAAATCAAAGGAAAATAAAAGTTGGATATCTATGAATCCTCTGTGATACTCTATAACTTAGGGATGGTTTTCCTGAGCATCCCTGTGTTTTGTGTCTAGTTTGACTTTTGTACACTTCCCTTGAAGAGCTGATCCTTATCCCACGTATTTTCTGTCCTGGAAGTCAGATTCCAGCCTTGGAGGGATAATTCCATTTGCCTGGCTGGATAAGGTTGGCGGGCATTTCCCAATTCATCCTTCCCTGGCTATGAGCTTAACCACTACAGTTGACAGTGAAGCTTTCCTTTTCTATAATTAATAATTTTGGATAAGTCTCATTGATCAGACAGACTGCATCTGCCATGTGAGACAAGTATGGATACTTTGAAAAATCAAAAAAAAAAACCTTTGAAAGAGCCCCAAATTTCCACATTCCCTTCAGCCTCCTTCTCCAAATCAGTTTCTCAAGATGAAACATGTCCCAGGACCCACAAAAGGCCTGAACAGGGTAATTTCTTCACCAGGCCCTGCTTTGAAGAAAACAAATACTGCTTAGACATAATGTGGGTGTCCTATACAGACATAATTTTTACTCTTAACCAAATTATTTTTCTACTTCAGGAAACCCTTTCTCATTCTGGTTGTACACTGCATCTCTTCATTATGTTATTTTGAACCTTCTCAGAGGTACTATGTGTTCCTGATTATTAATGCAAGTCTTTCCAAAACGTTCCCAGGGCACAGGAGGAGCAGCTGTGCCTCAGAGAAGTGTATTTGAAGAGTGTGTAATACCTTTGTAGTTGCTTTGGCTTTCAAACATTCATAACTTTTTTTTCTGCCAGCACTTAAGCAGGAACTTTGTAAAATATGGTTTTTTGTGTATTAACTGCTATGTGGGGGTTGTTGATTCATTCTGCCAGCTTTACCAACTAAGGTGATACTGGCTCAAGATTATCCTTTAAAAACAATTTAAAATAGCAGAAGTATTTTTGAATAGTTGTCATATAATAGTTTTTCATATAATGTATCAAAATTGTATTGGGTTTCTTCATGTTTGAGATTTTCTATTGGGATTTTCCTGTAAGTGCAAGCAACATTTTTAGGTGTATGAACTACGTATTTTTCTGCTATTGACGAAACTTGTATGTGTTTAATTTTCATAAGAATTGGATGTGGAAATCAGGTTGGAGTTGAGACTCTTAAGTCTCTTTGAAAAATGCCAACTTTAGAAGGGCCTCTGGCAGTATGAACACTATATCTACCTTTAAAATTAGGCTTTTGTATACTTTTACATATATGCATATAGATTTATGTTTTTAAATTCCTTTCATATTAAGGCTGCTAAAGCATTTAATTAAAATAACCCTCTTCTCAACTGCCATTACTTCTGTCTCTAGAGAGGGTTTGTGCTTTTACGAACTCCTTTTTTAACAGAGTTGGACAGGAAATGATACTGTGTGTCATAAATGGAGGAGTTTGGCATGCACACAATGCCTGTGATCCCCCAACTTCTAACATGAGACATTCTTCTGGTCAGTGTTGTGTGGGCTTTATTATAGCCCAAATGATTTAATTTTGGAGTTAAGGACAAGCTAATGACTGGCATTGAAAAGGTGGTTGTGTGATTATAGTTAAAGCGTAGCACTTGGGAAGTTTTGCAGAGACAGCTGCTGTTGCTGTGATTGGTGCTGTCTGATGGGTTCTCTGATCAATGACAAAAGTTTGAATTTGGGGTTTGAGAGTTCTTAAACTGCATTTTCTTTGAAAACAGTGTCAAACAATCCAAGTCCCAAGCAGTACAGGTGTTGAGGAGAGCTTGCCAGCTCAAGAAACCGAGCCAGGGTAGCTATACATCTTCCCTGGGTGGTGGGAGGTGGGTTATGGCAGTGGTGCTGCCTTGCTTTTGCCTCATTACCTCTGACTGAAGCACTCCTTGAGGATTATAAAACACTGCTGGCCGTGGCTGCGGGGGGAAGAGTGCCACCTGCTGAATCCACAGCATCAGTCCTGTGCAAAAGGGAAAGGATTTCAGGTTTTAAGGGTACTTTATAATCACTTCTTTAATCATGCATTTTTGACCTTAAAATAATACACAATATATTCAGAATTTTTAAAAAAGTAATTAAATTCTAAAATATGCTTTCTGAGCATAAGAAGAGCTAATTTTAAGTATTAGCTTTATCAATAAGTATAAAAAATTAAGTCAATGGGGTATCCAAATTGATGACCATAAAGCATTGCGAAACTGTGAAATATTTTCCTCATGCCTTCTCTGTCTGAATTATGCAATGCATTTTAGTCACAGTGATCACAAGAATGTACACCCCTGTTTTTATCATTTTGTTTTAGATAAGATGGGAAAAAAACATCACACTGGGGGAGCCCCCAGGATTCTTGCATTCCTGGTGGTGGTAAGTACCAGTTTTCTTTTCCTCTGATTGTGTTAGAATATATTGGTGGTCATTTTTAGCTGCTGGAGGCAAAAAATTCAGGTGAACAGTGTAAAAAGAATGAGAGGATGAGGATTAAGAAGCATTCTCTTGTTAAGGAATAAAATAACAGAAAATTAGATACAGGAAAAATACGGATATTGGTACAGGAAAAAAGAGAAAGTGCATAGTGCATTCATAAGAAAGAAGATGACCTGGCTTTTCTTCTTCACAACCTTCCTGCACATTTTGCAGTTCAGGCATCATTCCACATATCATGAATACTTGCATTTGAAAAGAAAACTCAGTAAATACAGAGGCTGTAGATGTGAGCTTGCTCACACTGCAGTGCATAGCTCTGTGTGTAGAATTCCCCAGGGAGAAGAGTGCTCATAGGCACTGCTGTGTAGCCATGGTGTTTATTCATTATTTTAATATATCCAACAAGCCTGTGTTTGAAGGAATGCAGAAGCGCAGAGAATATACCCAGCTGTCAGGAGTACAACAATTCAGAAGTTTTGAAATGGTCCCATTTGAACCAAAGTGATTTGCACAGCTTCATGGGAAGTGGAGTATGCTTTCACAGCTTTTGCTATGTGATGGAAACCTGGCAAGAATGTGTCCCTTTTATCTCTGATGTCTGCATTATCCTTAATTTTGATAGTCTGCAGCAGAGTGCTCAAATTGCCCATAAATCCCTATTATGGTGCTGGATTAAGTTATAGAGGATTAAGTCTAAACCAGTAAAAAAACACTATGACACTCCAACAAATTTCATTATCGAATTTGTTATTAAGTCATTTGAGCATACACACAGTTCCATTCCAGAAACTTTGTGGTAGGACTGATTGGTGTATAACTCTAGTTGAAGGAGTTTGTGGGGGAAGACCAATGGGGTTATGTACCATGATACCCTTCCTTTCATTCTTTATGACCTAAAAACATACTCATCCATTTTCTCTGCTTGCCCAGGCACCAGATCCTCAAGGAATTTTGGTTTAAGTACAGGACTGGACATTTATCCACAGGAGCTGTGGCTGCCCCTTCCCTGTAAGGGTCCAAGGCCAGGTTGGACAGGCTTTGGAGTAATCTGGGATAGTGGAAGGTGGTAGGGACTGGATGGGCTCCAAAGTCCTTCCAGTCCAAACCATTCTGTGGTTCCATGAACCTTGACCACAGAAGGACTCCCAGTTTTTTCTCCAGTTTCTTTCCTCTCCATATTATTACATATTCATTCCTTCCCATTCTTTGTGGAAGTCATTTGCAGCAGTTGCCACAGAGATATGGTTAAATGCACAGTAATACACATTACATTCTTATTTATTAGACCAGATTCTCAGTCTCTAATGCTGTGGTATTAAAGGAGTAGAGTAGAGAGCACTGCTTGCCTCAGAGATCAGATGGCAGGACTTGGTTCCTCATAGATGATTTACAAGACTAAATTCTTCCTTAGAGTGTTCCCATTCTTTGGAGAGAAAGTGACATTTCTGCATCGGAACATGCATGTGGGGTGTGTGTACACCATAAAATCCACATGAGCATCACTGTGACACTCTCACCATCCCTGTAACCTCTTCCCTTGCAGTGTATTCTGGGATCTCTACTGTGCAGCTCCCGAAAGACGAGAAACATGTGAACACTCGAGTGAAGCAAAAGCCTTTCATGACTACGTAAGTTTTGTGTGTCTTTACCATGGCTTCATTAATTGCATGTATAAATGTGATAGAGAAGTATTTGTGCACTGCAGTGGCTCAAAATCACACGTGATGGTCAGTTTTCTGGGGATACCTCAGAATTAGGAATTACTAATTCTTTAATTGCCAGCACAATATGGGTGACTGCTGGAAGCAGAGATCAAGGTGCTGTCCATGTGCTAATACAGAATAAGGAGTGTCCTCTGTCCTCCATGCTGTGGACACATGAGGCTGGTCACAAAGGCACAGGACAGATGGATGTGACCTGTCCAAATATTTGTGCTCTGTCAGTGCTGAAGAAAAGGCTGTTCTGTAGATGGAATTGATCCCTGGCTTCTGTCAGGACCCCCTGGCTGAAACTGGGGCGGTTCATATTTTTTTATATCCTGAAGTAAGTATTTTTCATCTTAAAAAACAATCAAGCATCATAGAATAAGTGGAGTGCATCATCAGCTGGTTCAAGAGAACAGGAGGAATAAAGGGCAGAAGTTTCATGACATCTTTCTGCCTTTGAGACTTAGTTGAAAACACAACAGAGAGGGTCTTGAGTGGGAGTAACTCTCAATGTACAACTGTGAAACCTCTTTCCTGAAGTCTTTTCCTGAAGTCTGTCTCACAAATAATGTCTAGTTACTGCCAAAAAATATTTCTACAGATAAAATTGAAATTAGACTGCCCTAGCCCAGTATTTAGAAATACAGATCAGGACCAACAGAAATGATTCAGCAAAGTGACAATTTTCCATTTTTTGTTGTCAAAATCTGGTAATGGCCTGGCATCCTATGACATGTGACCTAATGGTGATCTTGCCTTATTTGCAGAAAACAACACCTTAGACTGCAAATGTACCATCAGCACAGTCAGAGCTGCCCAGCATCTTCCACAAATATCTCTTTAACACCCTGTAGAGGTGCTTAAATTGTGAGGGTGACTGGTTCAGGAGCTTGGGCAATGTTGCAGTCATGTCCAGGCAGTGCAGACCGCTAAACATAATTAATGAAAGAAATAATTGTCAGAGAGAGGAATAAAGTTTAAGGACATTTTGTACTCACATAGTTGTTAAGGTCAGCCAACTTAGAAAGGCACATTGCTCAAATTAAAAATGAAGTATCTGTTGCAAGTACAATAGCTGTGGTCATTTTGGCTTAATCTGTTTTAAATATAAAATTGTTGGAAAAATAGAACACTTAGCTATTAGTATTAGCTACTTAGTATTCTGAATCCTTGTTATTAGAGGAAGGTTTAATTCCCCACTGAAGGAGCAGAAGTTTTACAGGAATAGTGTAAGACCATGAGGAATGACATTAAAAATTTGTATCTGTGGAGATCCAAAGCACAACAGTTGACTTCAGTGGGGGACACTATGTTCTCAAAGTAAAGTGTGTGTAACAAAAGCCAAAAATCCAAAAAATGTAAATATTGTTGTGAAACAAAATTGTGAAACAAAATGATCAGCAAGAGGAAATTTTCAATGGAAAAGTACTTGGAGTCTGAAAGGAGTCCACAAACCTTTAAGCTCGGAAGAGTTTAACTGCTCAGTAAGTTGACTATTGAGTCTAAATTTAGAGGCATACTAAGAATCTGAGTAGGCGAATCAAAGTATTTAGAAACATCCTTTAGTATTTCTAATTTCTACAGGTCTTGGAATATTACACGGCCTTCTTGCTTGGTTCTGTCTTCATTTATGATGTGAATTGTCATTCTTCAAGGAAAGTGAGAAAATGGGTGTTCTGTGTGTCCTACAATTCTGTGATTGAAAGTTTTCATTATTGTATGAAGTTGTGTTTGATGAAGGAAAGATAAAGTCACGGTATGATTCTATTTGCAAATCAAGACAGGATGAATGCTTCTTTTAGAAACAATTTGATTTATTTTAGCAATTAATTCACCTGGTGTTTGTAAAACCTGTTCTCTCAATATTTTGGTGGCTTTGCATTGCTTTTGCCACAGTTGGGATAAACTCATTTAATCCCTCACAAGACTCACAGTGCTCCTCGTCATCACATGAATTTTGCTTAGCACAGTCTTCATCATGGCTTTGGTGTCTGGTGTTTTGTAAGCTCATGTCAAAGAACAAGAAAATAGGATACAGCCAAGCAGATTTCACAGCAGAGGAAGATGAACATGTATGAAGGGAAATCCTAATGCACGTAGTGTGTTGCCATTGACTGTGGAGGGGTCAAAATTCCCCCATCAGTGGGGACTATCAGAGGCTGCTGCTGGATTCTGGCTCCTGCCAAGGCTGAGGGGGCTGGTAAATCAAAACTCTGCTGCTGCATTGCTGGTCAAGTAGTAGAGCATTTGTAGCTGTGCTGTCATATCTGAAAACTGTTATTGTAAGTACAAAACAGCACAGAAGGCTTGTTTATTAATTCATACGAGCAATTCAGAATTTTTTATGAGGCATGTGTTCCACTTGACCTAAGAAAAACCATTCCTGCTGAAGGGGCGCATGGTCTGGCTGCTGCAGACATGGCAGCTGTAGCTGAGTGGGCTGTGTTTGGAGAGGAAATAATCTTGTCTTTGCTTTTGTGGAGAGAGAAAGGCTTAGGAATGCTTGATGAAGGAGGAGAGCACTTGCAGATGATTTAATGATTTGGAAATATTGCTGCCTCACTCAACATAGCTGCGAGTCAGGCAGGAACACACAGGTTGACTCATAAAATGAATACACAGAAAGACTGAGTTTCCTTAAGTTTATTTATAAGTTTTACGTTTTCTTAACTGCAATTGCAAGAGCAATGCTGTTTGGTTTCTCCCTCCCCGTCACCATTTTTGCATGCAGCACTACAATGCTAATGTTACTAAAAAAATCCACTAAATAGAAAAGAAAAGACCTATTCTGGCTTTATAAAGATTTTCCATGCTCATCCTGACTTTAAGTATTTGCAGCTCCTCCATATTTAAAATTGATTGTATGTTTTCTTTCTGTCAAGATTTGCCACTGGATATGTTTTCTTCTGAGTGAATAAGGTGCTGAAGTCATTATGTACATATATATAATTTTTTAGGTTTGAAAAGATGCATGTCATGAACGTGCATGTGCTGTATCAGGGACATAGGTCCTGGTCTGGAGGTTTGAGATATATGACGTAGAATTGGAAATTGTTTCAGGTGACTCAGGAAAGAAAACTCTTGCTTGTTCACCCAGCCTGTCAATACTGCAGGCATTTCATAGCAGTAGCTTCATTTGAAGCAGAAAAATTACTGTGATTCTTTTCCAGGTACCTGTTACTTAACTTTTCCTTCAGAACAACTTCTGCGTGCTTTGAAGTCTTGTGAGAAATCATGTATGTGGATGGTCTGAGGCAAAATTCAGTCTTCAGTGTAGAATGATTTGTGTTTCTAGATGGAGTCCTGAGGAGATCTCTTCACCTCTCTAGTTAAGAGGTCATTTTTCCATGTTTTAAGATCTTCTGCTGAGAGAAGCAACCAACATACATCTCTTTCCTCTTCTTTCCAAGCTGAAAACTGGGTCCACAAAGGGAATAATAACTGGATTTTTAGCAGCACCACGACTTGTGCTGGCCACAAATGACCATCCTGCTCTTCCTCAGGCCTGGCCATTCATCTCCATCTATGTGTTTGAAGCGGTGGTACCTGAAAAGTCCTTCCTTACAAGATGGTTTCTGTAGATTTTTACTGTCCAGAAGTTCCTGTGCTCCTTTTATCTCATGCTTCTGTCATTGGAAGTTTTTCCATGTGGTGCTGGTTCAAAGAAGGGATTTATAATTTCTCATGTATAGCTGTATTAAAATCTTGATCATTTTCCAGGTAAGGTTTGATTAGTTCTTCTCCTCAGCTCTTTGAAAGATCACTTCTGGTATGGGCAAAGGTGCCTGGTTTGTGTTTGTGTCTCCCAGAAGAATTCCAGTAGTGTACAGAGTAACAAACGAGAGCCATTCCTTGCCCCAGAGACTGAGCAGCCTTGTGATCTGGTACCACATCCCAATATATTATCCCAATATATCATCCACCATCTCAATACTGAGCTCTGTGACACAGCTTAGGTCACGTGAGGCTTGTAGAGTGTACCGAAGACAATGCTACCATCAGGTTTGTCCAGATTATTCCTTTTCAGTATCATAACTATAGAAATCAAATTTTCTTACAAGGTAATGAGTAGAGTATTTGGACATTTGAGATGACTGATCAATCTCAGTGCCTCTCTCTTCAGAAAAGTTGGGTCTCTGCATTTTAAGTGCTATGTTTTATGGGGAGAGAAATTACCACTTTCTTCTCTGAACCCATCTCCCTCCAGGAGAACTAAGAGGCACTTGCACACCCTAAATGCCCCAAGCCCCCTTAATTAATCATTACCAGAGCTCAGTATTTGAGGAGTTTTGAATATTTTTATGTCTGTTTTGGACTAAAGATTACTATGAAAACCTTGTCAGACTGTTCTCCCACAAGCACTGTTTTGTTTCTGGTTTCATTAAACTGCTGTCCTCTTTCTCTGCCTTTTGTCTCCATCAGGGATGGAGGAACTTGTTTTCATTCTTGATTGCCTGACCCATCTCTTGCTACTGTGACCTTCTGCAGCCAGCCTAGCTAGAGCAGCTTTTGCTTCTAGATTTATTGCTGAAAATGGAATTCTAGGTCTGGTTTCCAGCTGTCAGTGTCTGTGGAGAATGCATGCTAAACTCCTTCTGCTTAAAACAGAAATTAACGAAAACAAGCTCCCCATCATTCTCATTCTCCCACGGAAGGGCAAAAGATGACAGCTTGTCCTGCTTTGCCCTGGGGCTTTTGTAGCAGAGGCAATGCTGCAGATCTGAGTTACCTGTTAATTCCTTACCTGAGTTCTTTGTGACTCGGGGGTCACAAAGTTCTGGACGGTCTTTTACATGATTACTGATCATTCAAAATGTGTTCTTCAGACAACTGATTTGTTTACTCTGTAGATAGTTCCTGTGTCCAGGTAGAGAACAGGTTATTTCTTAATAGTAGAATAAATTTATTAAGTGGCCATAGTATTCTCTTTGTAGTTAACAGGAAAGTGAAAAGCATTTCCGCTCATACATTTTTTGTTAAAATTGTATTCTTTGCTTTTGTGTAAATAGCATTCATATTTAATTTTGAATGAAGTGCCTTGCTTTACTTCTCTTTGCATTCTGTGGAGATCATGTCTCACACTGTTCAGGTAGTGTGCAGTAAAATATGTTCTTAGATATGGAAGCCAGAAGAAAACCAAGGAATTTGCATTTTCCTTGAAATTCCATATCTGAACACATTAAGAAAACTCCACATGGTTAAAGATTGCACAACAATGAACGATTAACAAACCATATTTTGTGCGGAACACAGGTGTAATCTCACAAGGTGGTACGTCCTTGACTTTCTCATGTGTGCTGCCAAAAATGCCATGAATATAGAAAACTGGATAAATGTTGAGGATTGTCCTTGGTGTAGGAGCAGTGTTTTATCTGCATGGAGGCCAGTGCTCAGTGGGAGGTTTGGGGAGGACTGGGTGGGTCACCACCCGAGGATCTTGCACAGAATTTACGTGGACGAGCTGAGCTTCTTCAACCTCCTAGCTCCTTAATTTTATTGCTTAGTAGCTGTTCTTTAATGCAACTGTGTGGAAGGGATTATTTAAAAGCATACTCCAGCTCCCAAAGTCTGCAAACAGCATTGACTGTTCTCATGTATTTATAGGTGAATATCAGAATATTACACTCTATCTCCAAGATGATGAAACTCTTTGTTTGCTCATCAGGAATTTGTTGAAGTTGAGAAATTGGTACTTCCCTTGGACTGCAGAGACTCCTTTTGCAGGGAAATCAGGATTAATTTCCTGTTTCCTGCTAAGAAATGCCTTGGTTGAATTCTCGTTCTCACATTTTCATGAAGAGGGAAGATGTGCTTGTTCTGCTCATACCATCCTCCTTCATCATTCCTTCCCACAAATTAGTGGAAAATACAATGCTTAGATTTGAACTGCTCTGTATCACAAATGTTAATTGTTAGCTCTGATACAGAAATGTGTTGTTTCTCACAGCCAACATAATTTTTCTCTTTATAGAGGTAATTTCCCAGGTAATTTTGTGCTTTGCTTCTCTCTTAATGTGAGAACTCAGCCACTTGTTTCAGAGAGAACAAGCATTTCCTCCCCAAAATTTCAATGGCTCTTCTTTGAGTGAATATTTAATTTTCTTGGAATTTAGAAGTAAAATGGTTAATTAATTTGAGCTCACTGTAAGCCTCAGACAGGATAAGGAACCACCATTTCCCCAAAGGTAATTTAGCTCCTCTTTCATGGTTCCCAGAGGGAGGCACTGGACACATTTCTTTCTTTTGCCTCTTTTCTAACAACCATTTTAGCTTCACTTTCATTGAAAACAATGAGAGATAGCAGCCATTTTAATCGGGGGAGGCTTTTGGGAACATTCTGTGTGAAAAAATACTGTTTATTTAGAGTGGAACACTAAAAGGATTTATATACAGTGTATGCAGAACTGTGCCAAATTTATGAAATGGGACAAAATTTGGTTTTCTTTTGCTTGGAGGAGAGAAGGGGGATGTGAAGGCTCAGAAAGCTATGGGAGATGTGAGTGGTTGAAGAGATAATGTGGAATTCACAGGATGAGGTAGGGGCTGAAAGACAAAGGGAAATGGCTGGAATGCTCAGGCTGCTTCACAGCCTTCTGGAGTAGCTTAGTTTTAAAGAAAAACACAGGTAAAATCTGGTTGTGAGGTTTGGAGGGTTTTTTTTAAAGGTTGATAGACAGACTATCAACTTACTAGAGACTTTAGTTCATGATAGGTGTCTCCATGGATTCATTTCTCTAAGCTCTGAAGTCAAGGGCTTTCTTTATAATTAAAATAAAGCTGAGGTACTTGTGCTCTAAAGTTGTGACATGTGTCATTGCCTGGCAGAAGGCTCCACAGGAACTTTCCGACCAGCTCAATGGAACTCCCAGGGTACTGCAATTTCTTCTCCTGTGTGGTTGTCCTGATAACTTCAGCCATTTCTGCGAGTCATGTTGTTAAATGTATCCTGTGTAAAATGTCTTGCAGCTGAATGAACTCTACTCATTCAAATTTTAATTTTTTCATTTTCTCTAATGGATTATTTATGCTACCATAGTGAAAACTGTATTACAGTTTAAAATTCAAACTTTATCATTTGGCGTAAACTTAAAATCAAGGTTTCAATGGAGAGAGGATACTTTTTTCTTTTACAAATGGAAGCACTTATACACATACACACTTCATGGGGTGTGTTTAATAATCTGATAATTCTGTATACAGAAGGGTAAATCTTCTGGATTTTAGACATTTCCTCAAAAGTTGTAGCAGCTTTGTTTAGTTTGAATTTATTTCACCTTCAAGAGTGAGAAGATGCAGCCTACGATGAGTTTAAGTTACATTAAGAAATGTCATGCTTCTAAAGTTTTGGTTTAGCAGTTGTATTTAAAAGCATTTTATTTTGTCAGATTACCCTTACTCATGGCATAGTGCAGACAATATGTTCTCACAGCATCCAGAACGTTACCAAAGGAGGTCAAGTTGTGCCTTACTAACACTGGAAATGTTAAATGGACTAAATCTGAATTTAGAGTTGGAGATTTTTCTGGCATTAATATTTAACACTGATTGTACATAATGCCTTACATCAATAGAGTGCTGCACAAACATTTGATCAATAGGGAGCAAGTGCTGGGTTAAGCCTTGCCAGGGCCTGCTTCCTGCGTGTGCTCTTCCTTCCTCTCGTGCTCTTTCTCCCGATGGTTCATGTTCCATTCCAGGGTGGCTGCTGATGTTTGTGGTGCCCCTGGTTCAGGTGTTTGCACTGAGCAGCCCCACTTCAGCTGGTGAGGTTGCTCTGGCCTGGAACAGGGCCTGTTGTGGCTCTGCAGGGCTGCACCTGCCTGGCCGTGCCTTTGTCTGCACCAGGTTCAGCACAGCTGCACTGATGGGAAGCCTTTTCCTTTCTCTGCCTAGGCTGGAGGCACTTTGCCTAAATGCAATCTTCTTTAGCCTCATGAAAAGCAAAAGTGAAAGTGAGAGTCTTATTTCTGCACAATATGCCAAACACATATTTTGTTATCAGCTCGACTGCTCCGTTAATACGTCTAAGTGACTCATTTCAGACTTGCTTAGCACATTTCTGGAAAATCCAAGGACTTACAACTTCCATCTGCTCTCTAATATGATGAAAGATGAATCCTGAGGATCACAAATTGCAGGAGACGTGCGGCTCTTAATAAGAACAGCTGAACAACAAATGCCTTATGAGAGGTGGTGAAAAGTGAAGTAATGAGGAGGAAAGGCAGGGAGGCCTCTGGAGGGAACATGGATATCCATGGCTGACTGGAACTGTCACATCCAAGCACCGCGCTAAATATGAGATGCGCATTACATAACATGAGTCACGGGGAGAAGATAATGGCCTTTTTGAATTTTCTGCAGAATTAAGGCCTGCGTGTTACAGGCTGTTGTGTTTACATAGGTCCTTGGGCCGGCACAGGACGCGGTGCTTGGGAAGAAACGTGCAGAGCTGCAGATTGGGATACTTTTAGAGGGAAGCTTGGAGATCCTGTTACTTGTTTGGAGAGCTCTGTCTTCTAAACATGATAACCACTGAAAACAGTAAACATGGAGTGTATACAGATAGAGAAAATACAGCATTTCATCTCCATTTTCTCCCCTCTAGTGAAAAATGGAGGTTGTGTCATAATCAAAGAGAACAAAAAATATTTAAGTTCACTTAAGGTGAAAGTCTGCACTGCACTTTGTCCTCCTAGGTCACAATAAAACCTTTATTGTGACCACTCCTTAACTTAAGTGTACATCTCCAAAGTGCTGTCACAGCAACATCCACAGGCTGGATTTATGCCACTTAGGGAGGACACCTGTAACAAAATTCAGATGCAGCAGTCTGTAACCCATCAGAGGCTCATTTACCCAAGAAAGTAGTTCTGTACATAATTCAAACCAGAAGAGGTGCGTGACCTGTCTGGTTTTCTCTGACATAGGTAGTGGAAGACAAAGTTCTTTATAAGGTATATAATAAATACGTTCAGAGACACAGAGGATCTGGAAAACATTTTCCACTTCTACTTTCAGATCTGATTTCCATATTGCAAACCTAAATTTTAGTCTGAAATGTACAAAGTTCTTAAGTAGTAGATAATTAAGGGAATAATTTAACCCCTGAGGTGAGTTTTAATGTCTTTTCTGTTTTAAAAGAGTGGCAGAAAAATGCACAGACTGTGCATATGCATACAGTTGAGTATGACACTTCACTTAATAAATCAGTTTTACATGAGTAGGATTTCAGTGAGATTTGTAAAAGCAGGCAGTGAATCCCCAAGGAGCACGACCCCATTGGCTTGATCCCAGCTCTGCACAGATGTTTGGATGTGCCTGGACAGGTCCAACAGCAGGATCAGGGACTCTGGCCCTCGTCTGGCAAACAATTTCATGGTCGAGTAGCATTTTATGTGTGAATACTCTGATTAGAGTCACACATGTTTGCAGTAGCAGGGTCACAGAAAACAGTACAAATGCAGTGGGTCATTCCTGTTTACTGTGCAATTTTAGAGTTATTTCTCTGTAGTGAAACTATTTATTTCATCTGGATTTTTTCTGTGTATTTGAGGCAAAGAGATTATTTTCCTGTTTGATCTATTGTGAAGAAAATATCAAATTTTCTTATTTACAAGGACAAAAGTGTTAAAGGGTGATTGCTGGACAACCCTTAAATATCCCTGCAGAAAGCTTTTTACTCCATCCTATCTTTTAATTTATAATCTTTTGCTTATTTCCCCTGTATTTTCATAGTTTTGTGTTACTCTGTGTACACAGAGTGTTTTGTGACTCCCACTGCCAATTGCTTCATTTTTCTTGCTCCAGGTGCTTTCCCCCCCTGCTGTGTGGAGAACATGTGTTGGATTTCCTCTTAATAGGAAAAAATGTAGCTTCTTGACATCCTTGCTATCTTATCCTGATAATGTGCAGAATTTCTTCTTCCTGAAACAAGATGGGTATTGTTATTTCTTGTTGTTGCAGCATTATAGTATGTGGAGGGTTTTGTTGAAGCTCCTGTTCCCTAAATCATGTTTCTTAAATTGCACAAGGAACTAAGCTTTCATTATTTAAAAAAAAAAAAAGCAACCAAACTTTTTTAGTCTGATTGTTTAGAAAACATGACCTGAGTGAATAGTGGAAAATAATGAGGTACCAAAAGAAAGAGATTTCCTCACTAAAGCTGACATTGCTTCTATTCAGTTTCCTGAATTCAAACTTGGCACAAGAAAATGGTATTGAAGGCTAAGGTATCCAAGAGGATGATTGCAGAACAGGGTTTTAATGGGTTTTTAGTGTTGTACCCTGTTACCAGATGCCATTTCACCCCATAGGGGTAGTTCGAGAACACTTATCATTAATAAATCTACTTTTTCGTGTTGACACTAAAACACACAAGCATGTCTAACTTTCGATTTTTGTGCAATATGGGTAATAAGTTCACAAAGGGTAATCTGTAGTTGAAGATTCTTTTTTAAAGCCTATTTTGTGTTGCTTTAAGTTTTCTTAAACTTCAGCAGTTGCAGCTGAGTTGCCTGTCCAAGATATCCCTCCATGAAATGTCTCTGTGATGCTCCTGTGGCACTCAGACACCTTTTGAGCTACCTGGGGGTTTTAGGGAGGCAGTTTTTTTATTAGATATATGTGTTCAAGTGTGTTGTGTTTTAATCTCACATAGACACACAAATTTCATTGTGCAGAACCTTCACATCCTTCCAGAGGAGTCTCTTTGACCCCACCTCAGTTTTTGCAGCGTTTGTCAGTGACAATTTTTTGGTTAGTCCATGTTTCGGGGTTAGAAAGCCCTCAACAAACAGTGTATAATTCACTTTTGAGCAGCCTGTGACTTAAAAGAAATATAATAGAAAAAATTGTCACCTTGGTATGTTTATTTTCTGCTTTCTTCTTAATTTTCCCACTACTCAGGTGCAAAACAGTGATGATTTGTTCATAGTGTCACCTGGGAATGGCCCAGTTAACATTATTAACATCAAGCATAAGGTTTGAAAGGTGGTAAAACCCCTGGGTTTTTTCTGTGCCTTAAAAATATGTTTAAAGAGAGCAGGAGCTGAAACAGGTAGTAATTTGTGTTCTGATGATTCTGACTTCATGATTTAAGTCTCAGCTGTCCCTGCCTAAATTTTAACTCCAAGTTCATGTTATTTTAAGTACCATGTTTGGGTTTTTTTCTTCTTTTTTTTTAACATAAAAATGTGGAGTCTGCAGCAGCTATTCTTGATGTGAGATGAATTCCAGAGGTGCTCCAGCTGCCATAAATCAGGCTGCCTGTTCAAGAGGCTGAGTTAGGGTATTTATCTGTAGTAATAATCTCTTTTCTTAACAAAGAGGGTTGGGTTTTTTTATACAGGCCTGACAGTGGATTAGCCAAACTCTGTAAACCAGTCACATAAAAGAGGTGATATATCCCGGCTTTGTCAGGAACTTCTTCATTTAGAAAAGTTCCAGTAAATCACAGTAATTCAAATACCTCCTTTTAGAATGCTTGCAGTTTTCAGAATTCCAGGTTGAGGTCCATGGAAATATTGCAAGAAATACACGTCTTTACATACTAGATTTATTAGTGACTACAAGCCACCTTAGGAAATGTGTTCCAGCTTTATTAAACAGGGCCTGGAAAATACTGCAGTTGTTGAGATATTGCTTTGTAGCAGAAACTGAATTCCTGTTTGTGGTGGTGTAAGCAGTTCTGCACAACCATTGCCTAAACAGGAGAAGAATTCTGTAAGTGAGAATTGTCTTTTTTTGGTAGTAATTTCTGTGCTACCCTTTTGCCCCATGGAGCTGTTGGGGCTGCAGAAGTAGAGTGTGTCCATTCTTGTCTTGTGGACAACACATTCCTTTCAACATTTTAACTCTCATGCCATTGCTCAGTGCTTTACTTCACCCTGAGGCTTCTAATCCTTATTTAATTGTCTCTTAATTTTTTTTTTGGAGGTCATGTTGGTGACATTTGTTTCCTCTGATTGTCTTCAGGGAAACTTCAGATGCCCCAAAACACATTATACTGTTGGAGTTGTTAATCCTAAAATGTGATTCCATGGAAATAAAAAGGCTCAGCAAACCCTTACTGGTACTGATTCAGAAATCACATTATATGAGGGTAGGAGTAGTGCTGAAGTACTTGGTATTCTAGACTCTTTGTGAATTATTATATTTTATAGAGCTGCTTGTGAAACAGAGTCAAGGTCAGCACAAAAAGAAAAATCAGTGACAGGACAATGTTTTTAAAGTGCCATTGCTGTTTTGTCTTATTTCCCAGGAATCAACCTAGAGGAAATTTAACTTGGAAATCTTCAAATGTATTTATTTATAAAGAATTAACAATACAAGAGTTTCTTACAAATTCTTTTCATGACAAAGAAGATGTGGCCTAGAGCCTCCTCAGGTTTTCCCCATCATTTTGTCTGAAATTCAAGTGCTTCTTGCATTTCCTTAGCAAGAGAAAGAGGTTTTGAACCTACTGTTCCTGGTAGTGCTGTGGCTCAGGAACTCTGATAAGCATTTGGCTGCTCCATAAAAAGGCATTTCCATAGTGGTTAATTATTTTGCACAAATTGCCAGAATTGAGCTCTAATTCTGTTTTAAATAATGGGCACAGGTTATGGGAGTTGCTTTTGGTTGCCCCCTCCCTCATTCCTGTGAAGTACTGAAACACTATGACTTCCTCTACAGATCAGGGAAAACATTATTTAAACTACTATTTTTTAATTAATTATTATTTTAAAATTTATCATTTTGATTTATTTAAACTTAAATAATATTCACACATAAATAATATTCAAACATAAATAATATTCACACAGATGAGGTGACCACTCTAAACACCCTTCTTGGTGTTTGCCTGTGGTGAATAAGCCAAGGCACAGATTCTTCTTTTACCTGTGTTTTTTCCTTGGGTAAGTCACCATTCTAGACTTGTGCTTTATGTCCCTTTGTTTGAGAGCTCAGCCTTGATGTCTCTGACATTATTTTAAGGTAAATTAGCTGATGATTTTATTTTATCCCACCATACACTTTAGTGATGTAAGAAGCCACTGGTATCTTTACAAAAACAGTAAAAAAAGTCTCAAGTATTGCTTTCAAGCATGTTGTAATGTCAGACTTCAAACTGACTATCAGCCTTGACAAAATACACACATTTTCTCTTCCTTTTCTCAACCCACTGTCACCATTGTGATGGTGATCCTCCACTGTTCAGTGATTTTGCTTTTAAAATATATGTTTCTCTTTGGTTTTTTCCTTAACAACATGAATTCCCAACAAGCCAAGGCCTCTGCTTTAATTTTTAATCCCAGCCCGACAGACATTCAGATTCACTCCCTGTAACTGTACTAGAATCAAATATTATTGCAGATGTTTGATGAACCATAGAATTGGTTCAAGTCTCATTTCCAGTTACTTGGTTTCTAAATGTTCTCTTTGGGGACCCAAGCAATGCTGTCAATATTCTTTGTTCCAGTTGCTCAGCAGTTTGCAGCTTAATATTGTCGAGGGGTTTTTGTACTGAGGCAGCTGCTGAAGTCAGAACTTGTTATGGAATGGAAGGAATTTAGAAATGAGCCCCATATCCAGGGTCAGACTGTGGAAAGGGTTTTTATTTTAATTTCTATGTTAGGTATTGACCAAAATCAACCAATATTGCTTGTATCTGTGGTCTTCTTGGTAGCTTGTTAATTAAGCAGCACCCCTAAACTTAACCAGTTTGTTATTATATCCAGGATGTTAAAGCTACTGCCTGAAGTAGCTGACATTATTTTCTGTATTTCAGTTTTTCTAGTGGGGTTTTCTTTCCCTTTTATTACTGAAGATATGCAATCAGCATATGCTGTGATACTGCTGTACTTTTATTTTTGTGCGTGCAAAGTGAAATGCTGAACTGTGTTGAGTAATTCGTGTGCTGTGATACTTTTGTACTGTGTGCTGGAATCCAGCTTTCATTTGCTGAATAGTATAAACCCCCTTTTTTCTTATTAAGTTGCACTGTGTCTGTACATGGCTCTCAAACACTGCTCCCAGCACGAAGTCTAATGCATAAAAATTTGTAAATTCATTGCTCTCCAGAAAAATCTGATTTCCTGTATTATAGCAAAGTTCTTGTGAATTTCAGGAGGATTGGGAAAAAAGCAAGGACCTAAATTGTCAGGGTCTGATTTGTAAGTCTGCTACTTTAGTGCCACTTATGTTGGAGATTAGGAGAGTCTGCTGCAAGGTTGTTCAGGATTTGGAGTATTTAGAAAAACCTGCAGCTTAAACTCCCCGAATAATTGATCAACACCCAAGATAATATTTTCCACAGGATGATGTATAGTTCCCCTCACAAAGAATCAGTCTTACTGTACATGAAGCTGAGTTTTCCAGGTGATTATTGAAAAATTAATTTTTGGAGGTAATTGTAGGGAACCTTTCCCTAATTTTTTTTTTACTTATTTTTTTGCTCCCAATAAAGATAGCATTGATTCCTGGGTTGCACTGCAGTGAAACTGGAATTATGTTTGCAAGATACATAAACATACATATATAAACATATCTGGTAGATGCAGGCATTACAATCCATATGTCTCACAGCAGAACTGTCCCTAATTTCAGTTTTCAATTGGTGAAATAATGTCAGGCCAACCCATCTCTTTCAGCAGCACTGGTGTTGAAAGCAATCCCATGTTCCAGAATTTGTTTTATATTACTGCTCCTCACAGAGACTGAAGGAGGAGGAGGTATTTGAGCCTGCAACTGTGTGGTGGATGGGAACAGGAACTGCTTGAATGTCGACCTGCTGGAATGTGAAACTGAAGATGGGAAATTCACTGTTGAGAGCTTGCAGTAGTGAGTGTGGGATCAAAACCATTTCTAGATCAAGGTGGCTCAGACGTGCAGGAATTGCTCGTGAGCCTGTAGCTCTGCATGTTTATACCACTGAGAAACTGGGATTCCCCAGATCAAAGGGGAGATTTTCTGGAGATAATTGATATTTTAAGGTAATTAGCATTGTGGTTTTCTGCTTTCACACCCATCATTTGCTGCCTCCCCCTCCCACCCCGCGCTGTCTGACAGCAAGACGTGAAATCCCCAGCCAGCCCAGCTCTGCAGGAGCAAACACTGCAGGTCCTCACCCTGTTTGCTCTGGCTCCTGGGTTTGTCCTCCTCTAACCACATATTTGAATAGAGCTCTTGGGTAAACTGTGCTGTCCTCTCTCTCTTTTCCCCCCCTACCAACTGCTGTCCCTGGCAGGCTCCCAGCATCCGCTTCCTCCCGCGCGGCTGCGGCAGTGCTGGATCCCTGCGGAAATCCTGCGGCCAGCCCCGCTTCCTCTGGACACAGATCCAGCTCTGCCATCCTTGCACCGAGCAGCTTCACATCTCCACATCCCCCAACAGCTCCCTCGGTTCTCCCCTGGTTCTGCATCCCTGCTGAACTCTTGGCCGTTGCCCTCCCATCCTTCTCCCTGTATAATCTCACTGATGTCTTACGTGTTACTGTGCTCTGATTTTATTATTCGTAATGTGACTTTTCCCCTCCTTTGCTTTGCCTTCTCCCCTCTCCCTGCTCAGTTCTGTTCCATCACAGGTTCAGGATGGGGTTGTAGCTCTCCTGCTGCTTGTTCCAGTTGTTCAGTTTCCTTCTCTTGCATTCTTTGCATAGTTCTTCACCTTTCTCTTATTAATTGCTATTCTGCCCTGATTTATAACTAAAGGTTTTTAATCCTTCTTTTCCATAAGAACACACACACACACACGCACAAAGTATTCTGATTTCCTTTTCCTTGAACCACATCACTGTCTGTCATCAGCTTTTCACCCCTCACTGTGTGTGTTTGGGGTACCTCTCCTTCACAGGCATGAGGCACCTTCTCCAACCCAGATTCTGCCTGTTTTGTTCAAGTGAAAAATCTGATCCATTCTGGGCTTGATTCAGCCCATCCTTCCCTCACTGCCATTGATGCCTTGGCTGTGTTCACCTCGTGACTTGCCAGATGTTCCTGCAGTGCTTCCTACAGTGACTTTTCCTCATCTTTTGACCTCTCTCATCTTTCTGCCCCTTTTCCTCTGGGGAATATTCACTCTTTGGTCCATTCCAAACACAAACACAGCTACAGTCTTCATAACTATTCACATCCTCAAAAATTTATTTTCTCCTAATCAGCATCTTAGCCTTTCTCTTGCTCCTTTCCTTTTGAAGGAAATGGGATCATTAAGATTTCTGTTGGTTGACTGCCTGGCCCTCAGGCTTTTAAACTTAGTATCTCCTTTCCCTTCTTCTTAGCATAGCCAGGAATGCTTTGAGATCTGCAGGTATTTCCCAGTTACTGTATATAGATATATATACTGTATATATATATTCATTCCAGCCTTTTCCAGTCTTTCTGTAGAGCTGAAATTACTGTGTCTGTGCTTGACCAATGTATTGATAATGGAATTGTACTTTTCTCTTTTCTCAACAATTTGGGGTTGCTATATCACCCTCTGTAGAAATCCTGCCTCTAACTTGTTATTCACTTTCTTTGCATTTTCCACTGCTAGTAGTTGATTCTATGCTTCAAAGATCATATTTTACTGTTACCACTTACTATTAAAGAGTTAATAACCTGCCATAATACTAATTTTGCCCTTTCTGCACAGATATTCAAACCTTCATTCCAGTCTTGTGCTTTTCCTTTCTTTTGAAGAGAAGCTGTCTCAATATTCTCAGGCTTTACTTGTTACCATTCTCCAGGTTAACTCTTAAACTTGATTTTAGTGTCTTAATTGGAGGTTCTTGTTTGTTTTCAATATTTTTTATACATTAAAAGTCAGGGAAGTGCCCTGTTAATATGGTTTGTCTGCCTGCCTGTGTGGTGGTCAGTTGTCACCCTGATTTTTTCAGCCTTCTGAATGTTTGCATTTCTGTAATGGAGTCTCTCATGCATTTAATACAAACAAAGCAATGTTTTTCTAACATTGTTCCTTTTTGTTTTCATTCTTCCTCTAAGGAGGATAAAATTGATTGACTTATAATTTGACCAGTGTGGTTGGAGAGGAGGCAACCTCATCCTCCAATCCATGGGCATTTTCAGAAATCTATAAATACGAGGTCAAAAAATTAAACTGTGCCTCTTTCAGCTTGAAACTGTCTCCGTGTTGTTCATTTTGTGTTCTCTAGCGACAGTCAGCATTTTCCTTTTCTTTCTTGATTTGTGCTGTTTCTCTGTGTCCTTCTGTTTGTTGTCCTGAATGTTCTGGTCGCCGAAATATTCAAGGTATTTATCTGACATTGTAATTATTTTTGCCTTGTCTTGGGAAGACCAATTAGGGATTTCTTCAGAAGCAGTCCTACTTAGAGTCATTAGGAATACATATGAATATTTTCAGTCCAGTGCAATGTAGTCCTCATTATATTTGCCAGAGCAAAAATTAATTCTGGTCTTAACAAGATATGAGGATGTCCTGACTCGCAGAGCTTGGATAACCTCTTTTCCCAGAATTTCCCATCTAAGGAGGATCTGTTCCACATCAGCCTCTGAGCTGCTGCCCCTCTACCCTGGGGACAAGCCTTGTACAGACACCTCAACCTTCCCTCATATCAGTCTTTAGAAAAATGTTCATTTTGCTCTCTTTCCTTTGTGCATATCAGTTACCAAATAAGTCAATAGCAAGAGCAAGACCATGCACATAATTGTAAGTAATAAAAGCTCTGTTTGTATTTAAACCATAGGAGTACGAACCATTTGCAGTTTTTGCAGAAAAGGATGTATTTTTCTAGATATTCATAGTTGTGTTAGTTGCAAATATTCAGGCCTTGTAAGTGATTATGTCATAGGTAGTAAATAGGGAGAAAAAACCCCAGTTTCCTCAAAGGGAGATTTTTGGAGTTTAATGTTGCAATTCCTCAGAGTCAGAGAAGCCCGGAATGGTTTGGCTTGGAAGGGACCCTAAAGCCCACCCAGTGCCACCCCTGCCATGTCAGGGACACCTCCCACTGTGCCAGGCTGCTCCCAGCCCCAATGTCCAGCCTGGCCTTGGGCACTGCCAGGGATCCAGGGGCAGCCACAGCTTAGGCTGGAGAGTGAATAAGACCTTATGACCAAAGATTGTATGTGGAGAATGTTTGAACCAGAAAGCTGAATTAAAATAGATCAGAGGAGTCAAAGATGTGCCCCATTATATATATTTTTTTTTTAAATTATTTTTTTAAAATCACTGAATTCCCAAATAGCAATGTAACTTGAGTTGGAAGAACTTTAGGTGTTCCTTAGTATGTTTTTTGTGTCACGAACCTGCTTAGCAATTCATTGCTGTGTGCTGTGGGTTCAAATATAGTCATGAAATTGATTGTGATTTTTACATTGATATCTGTTCATGATTTAGCAACTTTGCTTAATACTGTCAAGTGGTCTGATTTCTCAAGAAAGTCTTGTTAGTGTCATTAACAACATTGTAGAATGAAAAGGATACTATTAAATGTATCAGGTTTTTTTTCCCTGAAACTCCTTGTATTTGCATTCAGCAGTCTTCTCTCAGTTCTTTCTTTGCAGCCGCAAGTGCCCTGGGTATGAATCCATTGCTCTGACTGTAGAGGGACAAACTGGTTTTCTCCTTTTCTTTTCTCCGAGTCTCTGCCTGACATTTTGTACCAATTATGCCATTTTCATACCCATTCCATGCAGAGGATGTGAGGTGATTCCTTCTCCCTCAAAGGTGCAAACCTGTAACCAGACAACTCATAAAGTCCCTCTTCAAGGGCAACTTCAGTGCATCCCAAACTTTGGAGGTGTTCCACAAAACCTTAATATTATCAGTTTGATTACTGTCCTTTCCAGTAGGAATATTGGCAGGAAGAGTAATCCCCCTTGCTTAGAAGAGAGAAGTTAGAAAGCCTATTTCTTTAAGTTTACAGTTGAAACTCCTCAAGCAAATTGAAATATCAAAGAGAAATTAAAAAGAAAACTTGAAGAAGCAAGAGCGTGTGCATCTCTTCCTCTCTCATCTGTAAGAGAAAAAGAGTTCTCAGAAATGGATCTGGATAGATCTGAGGAAGAAATTCAGGAAGGATTATTCCCCTCGGGTGCACATGTTTGTTTTTTAAAACAATGATTGAGTTATTTTAATACTCTAGATATTCATCCTCATATACAGCACAGGAAAAATAGAATAAACAAAGGAGAAAATATTTTCCACTCAGCATCATTAAAAAAAAAGGAGCTGTTGCCCTCTCTATTCAGATTTGGAAGACTTTGTCTAAGTAAAACAGGGACACAGTAATAATAGGAAATCCAAATTTTTAAATAATAATAATGATAATGATAAAAAAAGGTAGATAAGATTGTTTGAACATAGCTTTAACCTCTTCAGTTAGCCATGATACAGCCTGAAAGGAAACTTTCAGAGATTCAACTCTGAAAATTAGACCTCAGGTAATGTCTTATTATCAGTGTATTCTAGATGAGACATTTTTGGATTTTCCTACTCTTTGGGCATTGCTTTCTGCCTTTTTCCTATCCAAAGGAGAGACCCACCTGAGTAGCAACCAAAGTTTTCTGTTGCTACACTGGAGAGGGAAATCAACTTCTATTTATTCTAATATAATTCTAATTATTGTTCTGCCACAGAAGAAAGAGCAGTGGTAAAACTACATTATACAGGAATTTATAAAGTCCTCTAGGAAGCTATTTCTGGCATCGCCAATGACACAGAATTTTCCAGTTTCAAAGTCAGTCTCTTCAGCGTGTGTGACTGATTTCTTTCATAATTCACCATCAGACTTTTAAGTATCAGAATCACTGAGTTTCATATATTGCAGAAATTATATTTGTCAGGCAGCATACAGAATAAAGAACAGGTATGATTGCACTTACAACATTTATTTAATCAAAGAATGTGGAAATAAGTTCAGACAGTAAACACAGACAGTGAATGTTGTTCCTGGTCTTTTCAAGTAGTCTGGATATAAGAGTTTCACTAAGTCCTTGAAATGGCAAAACAGTAAATGTTAAAAGCCATAAAAGGGAGCACTCTGAAGTTGTTGAGTGGTTTTTAGGTCTTGTATATTTTGATTAACTCCTTTTCCATCAGCTGGTTCAGAGGTAGAGGGAGGACTTCCAGTGGTTTCCTTTTATTCCTTCCCTTACAATGCAGAAGGAGGGGATAACCTTGTAGTTATTTATACATCTTTATCTCCACATGGAAGTCAGGTGAGGAGGACTGAGGAGAGTGCCCAATTTTGAGGCAGAATTCTGTATGAAGATAATTCCTCTGCCTCAGGTTCTTATCTGTAAACTGGGCATAACTGTCCTTTTCTCAGATCTCCTGTCTTTTTTTAAAGTATAAATTATCTGTAGTACAAATTACCACTTTCTTTTTCTTTATGCAATGTGCCCCATAATCAATTAGGATTTGCCTCAGTCTTTTTCTTTTATCAAAGTGCAAATCATAGGTGATAATAGGCATGGGGAGCTCATTGCTAACAAAAAAAAGCGCCTTAAGACAGGCTGAAATTTATTTGCACCTGCAGGCAAGGGTTATACAAAGTATAGAGGTTTGGGGCCATATTTTCAGATGTGGTGTGTATTTGTGTGTGGCAGTGAGGAGTGGCAGTCAGTCTATAGCTCAGGCAATGCTTATTTTATTCAAGTTTCACTTATTTCTTTGCACAGCCACTGTCAGCTGGCAGATTTAAAGCCTCTCAGATATTTATTCCCAAGTGAAAGAAGCTAAATAAGCTGCATAATTCAGGCATGAGTCTGAAGGAAAGAATACTGGTGTGCCAGCAGAGTGGGATGTGGAGTCTGTGCAATCTTGTCTAAATTGTTACTGTAATGCAGGACTCCAAGTAGGATTGAAGTGGGTAACTAGCACAAAACTTCAGGTATGTTTTTTCAGCACACTAAAGAACTTCTCCAGAACAGATAGTTGAAGAGCCAACATTATTCTCCATGTAATATTAAATACGTAGCTGAAGTTAGTTTCTGATGGAATGGCTGAGCCACCAATTAATAATAATTGCAGAATAATTAAATTCAACATCCTAGGGGGAGATAGAGAACCAAGAGGCATCACAGAGGAGAATAAGCTTCACAGGAAGTAAAATCAGAGAGTTAATCAGAGACACTGAGGTTGAAAGTGAAAAATATCTAGTGGAAGCATGGTCTGAGAAGAAAACAGCAGTTTCTTAGAGGTCACTGTTCCACTGAAAAGCAAGGACAGGTAAGATGGGATGCTCAACCAGTAAAGTGTAAATGCTCTTCAAAGAAAAACACAGGGAAGTCTGAAATATTTTCATGAGGTGAATAGTAAGGAATGTAAATTTCAGCAAGGAGCGTTCAAGGGAAAAGAGAACTAAAGCAATGCTCCTAGTTTATTTAAAGCAGCCTGGAAGATGAACAGTCTGTTGTTTAAAACTTGGTGAGGTGCTGCACTGTCAGAGCAGGTGTAACCACAGGGGACAGGGTCTGGACCAGGCAGGTTCATTAGGGAGGATATTTTGCCCTGGCTGGTGCCATCACACAGCATCACGGCTGTCCCAAGCACTCTGGGGGCAGTGGGAGCATCTCTGCTCTCCCCAGGGCAAAAGAAGGAAAGAAGCAGAGAAAATGGGGCTCTGGGCACAATGGATAACTTTTTTCTCAAAGTGAGTAAGAACATGAATTTAAAAAAGGCCTTACCTGTATAAC
Source organism: Vireo altiloquus (assembly GCA_013396875.1). Classification (NCBI taxonomy): domain Eukaryota; kingdom Metazoa; phylum Chordata; class Aves; order Passeriformes; family Vireonidae; genus Vireo; species Vireo altiloquus. The sequence continues at coordinate 74,516 of VZRF01006382.1, forward strand.
TGCCAGACCATAATAAGCCCATGACCTCTTTCAGTGAGTGAGCTCTGTGTTTAATGATCCTGACTTCTTGGAAACAGCACTTAAGTGCTGGATAATTCTCAGTTTTAACAATATAACTGTAACCTCTGGCTACTGGATCTTGTGCTGCTTCAGTAAGACTGGTGAGCCCTTTATGATCAAAGATTTTCATGTATTTGAGTGCCTATATCCACAGATGGAATAATATCAAACAATCTCTGTTAGGAAGTGGCTGCAGAGTATCATAAATATTCGGTTCAGAACTTGTGTGGTTCAGCATCTTATGCACTTCTTAAAATTGTCCTTGAAAAATTGTGGTATTCCCAGAGCTGAGTGGAGTGTTTTAATTGTTGGCATACTGCTGTTTGGTTTGCTCTCCTACCACTGAAATGTGCAGTCCTGCTTCTATATAAACAATAGATATTAATATAATTGCTATATAAATGAATATATGTGGGAAATATTTTTTTAGCATTGACAAAACACACCACCTGTAAAAAACACTGTTTAATTGTACACCTGATGTAGAAATCCAGGGCTCAAACCTCTTATATTTAACATTCTCGTGTTTGTGAGATTTTTTTTTCACCTTCTTTTTGCTATAAAAGTATTTCTGAAACTGGAATTAGAGAAAGTTCTCAGTTATAAGAAACACCCATATCTCCCAGTTTCAAACTATTTATGATAAAACAGGAAAATAAGTTAGTGCAAAGCTTGCATAATAAGCAGGGAGGGAATCAGAATGGAACAATTTAAAAACTCATAATGAAAAATGTGTCTTAGGGCCTCATCTGGCTTCTGTGTGCAATAATGGTCACTGCAACCACCAGAGATTTTCTTCCTTCCAACCCCTTGCCCATACTCTTATGATAAAAGTACTTTTTGGGCCATACAGAACCAGCTTTGGTTTGGGATTGCTTTCCAGAAAGGATTCTGAACAATTATTTCAAATGGTACATTTGTTATGGGAAATAATTGCACAGTGAGCTATATTTATAATATTAGATGTTACAGATTTTTTTTTTTTTAATGAAGAATAATTGTGATGCTTGTAGGCTGGATGGGTAATTGGATTTTGAATGGTGAGGGAGGAGGTTAATGTTCTTAAAACTCTGCATGCAGTGCCTGTTGCTGGTGGTGGCTCAGCTCATTAAATTATTGCTGTTGGAGGGCTGGGGTGTGCTCAGGGTTGGAGCTGCCTGTGTGCACACAATGGGAAGCTCTTCAGTGGAGAGCTAAACTCACAGAAGGTGTGGAAAGGTTATGAACCAGAGCATAAGTACATAACCTTAGCATGAGATTCATTTTTAATGTAGGAAAACAAGTTTTATAGCTTTACTGTGACACAATTTTTCATTTAACCCCTTCGTGATGAGTTGCTTGTTCCAACAGTTGATCCCTTTTGAAACCTGTCTTCTATAAAGATAAAGTACAATAATATTTCTTGTCATCCCATGATGCACTTACTCCTGTGTAGCAGCACCCAGACTTTTCTTCACTATTCAAAGTAGTGTCTGATCATTTTGTTTTCACCTGAAAATGTTCTTATTTTAAGACATTTTTGGGTTTTAAAATACTCTTTTATATTTGATACTTGCTTTCAGTAAAAAAGAAATAGTGAGATTTCTAGTCAGTGAAAGGACTTTTTTTGTTTTTCTTTAATGTAGTAGTAATGAAAAGACCCCTTGCATAAAGTAATATTTAATGGCAACTGCAGGTAGTGTCTTCAAGACTGTGTTTTTTCCAGAATAAATGTGCGGTGATGCAGTGAGAGTGAAGAGAAAGTGAGTGAATATCTCTGAGTATTGATGTTTGGACCATTTATGGGAAATTGTAATTCAGTACAAGCTCGAGTACATTAGTTCACAGCATTGTATAGCAGGAACTTTTGTTGTTGCTTTATGCACTGTACAGTAATTTTAGTGTTTGAGGTTTGATTGGTTGGTTGGGGGATTTTTCCAAAGAACATTAGCAGGCATAATTTTGTGTTTTGTGTCCTATCTTTGAGAAACAAGCAACTATTTCACTAGAGTTTATTTTCTGTTGTTATGTAAAATAGAATCACAGAATGACATACAAAGTGGTTTGGGTTGGAAGGGACTTAAATCCCACCCAGTGCCACCCCTGCCATGGGCAGGGACACCTCCCACTGTGCCAGGCTGCTCCCAGCCCCAATGTCCAGCCTGGCCTTGGGCACTGCCAGGGATCCAGGGGCAGCCACAGCTGCTCTGGGCACCCTGTGCCAGGGCCTTAGAACCAGCAGCTGGTCTTGTTAAATCTCCTGAGATTCCCACAGGCCACTTCTGGAGCTTTTCCAAGTCTCTTTGGATGGCCCCATCCCTCAGGGGTGTCACTGCACTCTCAGCCTGGTGTCACCTGTGTGGACCCCTGAGGGACAGCACTGGTCACTGTTGTCCAGTAGGACTTGGCCTTGTTTTCCACCACCTTCTGGATGTGCCCATCCAGGCGGTTCCTAATCCACATAAGTCAAATCCATCTCCCTCCAATGTGGAGAGCAGGATGTTGTTGGGCACTGTGCCAAGGGCTTTGCAAAAGTCCAGGTAAATGCCATTTGTGGCCCTTTCCTTGCCCACTGGTGGAGTTGGTCCATCAGAGAAGGCCATGGGGCTGGTCGGACAGGACTTACCCTGCTGAGGCCCTGCTGCCTGTCCCAGGTCACCTCCTGTTCTCCCCCTGCCTCAGCAGAGCTTCCAGGAGGGGCACAGAGGGAAGCTGACAGGCCAGAGCTCCCACGGTCCTCCTTTCCACCCTTTTAAAGAAGGGGACAATGTTTCCCTTTCTCCAGTCACCTAGGACTTCACCTGGCTGCCAGGACTTCTCCAATATCCTGGAGAGTGGCTTGGCAACTCTGACTTTCTGTCTGACACACCTGTAGAAGGCTTTCCTGTTATTCTGTGTGTCCCTTGAGAGGTTCAGCTCCAGCTTTGCCTTGTCCTTCCTCCCACCATCCCTACACAGCCCACCTTCATCTCCAGACTCTTCCCAGGTCACCTTTCCCTTTCCACTGCCTGTGCACTTCCTTCCCTGCCTTTACTTTGCCCAGCAGGTCTCTGCTCCTTGGTCTCTTCCCCTCCTTGCCAGGTGCTTGCTCCTGTGGATCGCTAGCTCTTGACCTCTATGGAAGTCTTCCTTAAAGATCCTTAAGATACTTCTATGTAACACAGAATCAATTAATTACTGGCATCACATCAGCTGTAATTGTTTATTTTAGAAAACAACATCACAGGTTTATATGGAAATGCAAGGATATTCTCTCGATTTTGAACCCTCACAGTTCTTAAGTGCCTCTTGCTGAAGTGAAATTTTCCACTTCTCTAGGTGAACATTAGAAAAAAACATTTTGTCTCAGGTACCTTCTCCTCATCTACACTGCACCACAAGTGAGCAGGGTAAGGTGACCAGATGCCACTTGTAGATGAGATGAGATGTCAAGACAATGTTTGTTTATTTCTGAACATGATTGCCCTTTCCTTATTTTTCCCCCTTTCAATTTTTCTTAATGTGCTTTGTTTTCTTGGGTCCTTAAACCTAGCAGAAGTTCTCTGGGACTTTAAAAATAATTAGCAATCCCACACACAGGTCTGCTGCAGCTACATCTAGTCATGAGTACAACATGTGGCCTCTCAAAGAAATAATGTGATTAAAAGTGTTGGATGTGGGGCTGGGAGCTCTGGGGTTCCCTCCCTGCACCTCCTGTTGTCATTCTCTTGCCCTGCTAACATTTTTCCCCAAACTTGCTGTACTTTAAAATGGGGGAAGTGAATATTGTCATCTCCAAAATTTTTAATGGACTTAAATATTAAAGAATGTACATTATTAGCATTATGTATACAAATTGATGGAAACAATCTAATTCAAGTACTAACTTTGTTCTGGTCACATTTTCCAAAAACCCTTTACCTTAGTTATCTCAGCCTTCTGTTTTTTCCCCTGTTCTGTACTGCTGGAACCAGAGTTTAACATTAATATTTTCGGGCAGGTTTTCAGCCAGGGTAATGGAGTGTGGCCTGATCAAAGTCAAAAGGAGTACAACAATATTTACAGTTCTGTTTGGTAGGAATTTATCTGGAGTTATTTTGGTCGCAAGAGGCTATGACCATGTTGCACAAGAGAGTTACAAAATACTGTGCTGTGGGAACACAGGCATGAGCATCTTTAGCATTTTTCTCAACTTTTAAGAGAGTGGCAGACATAAAAGAGACTTTCATGAAAAAATCCAGAAACTGGAACAAACTTTCTATTAATACACATGTATTTTTGTTTTAATTGATGATTTGGTATAACAATTTGGGTAAACCTGTTGTCACAACCCCACCTCTCCCATCCAAAACCATGGAGAGGGTTGCTTTTGGTAATTTTTTGGTTAATTTTATACAGATGTATCAAATTTTGCTTCAAAAGATGTTATAGTCGAAAGGAATATACTCCATATGAAAATGCTCCATCTTCAATTGGTTCTGGCAGTTTTCTGAATGTTCCTTGTGCAATCAGTTATGGTTAATAAATGGCCATGGTAAGCCTGATTAGCTCTCCACCACCTTTAGTGATCGAACCTCTTGCCACTGTGGTTCTTTAATTCAGTTACAGTCCACATTATTTTCACTTAATGGTCACAGTTTTCCATGTCCCAGGTGGAATCTCACAGATCATTTCTGGACTGACATCAATGTTTTCCAGTGCTTTACCAAAATTACTTCTAATTTTAGATCTATGTTTGCTTTCATGGCCTCATAATCACTCTTTATTGTTATACACTTATTCTGCCACAGATTGATTAAAGATATATTCTGTTAATTTGTAGGTGTGCTATCCATTTCCCAGTTAACACTTGATAAATTTTATCCCTTTGGGGATCACCCTGTCCATCTGTTTCCTTTCCAGTGATGTTCTGTTCCTTTGCTGCTGAGACCTCCAACTTCATGAAATTGCCAAATTTTATTGATAACACTCCTGCAATGCCCATAAATGCACAAATATCTTTCACCTTCCCTGTATTTCCCAGTGTTCCATGAAGGGTTTGCACAGGTCATCACGGGATTGACCTCCTTCGGTCACAGGTAGGCTTGGGTTGGAAGAATTGTGACAGTTTTTCGAGCTTTTAGTTAGAAAATAACTCAAAAATGAGCAGAGTAGGAAAAATACTTCATGTATTTTTCTCTGTGTATAATTTCCCATTTTTTTTGTATATGTTTTGCCAAGGTAAAAGGTGCAATGAATAAAAGGGAATATAATTCTGACAGAGGCAAAAGTTTTTCTTTCTTAAAATTGCTGACACTCTACTCTTTTACAAGCCTCAGCCATAAAGCAGACTGGCTCCTGGTATCTCAGTAAATGACAGATTTCAAAGCAGGAGTTGTTTATTTTCTTAATAATAACAAATAATAAATAGTTTGGTTTATATACTAGGAGAGTCTGAATAATAAGGCCTTAATAATCTACATATTTACATTACCAACATATTGGCAGAAAAAAAGATTATTACAGTGAATTTTATTTTTAATTGTTTTCCCCAATATTTAAAAATGACAACAAAATAAGGGTGGCATACATAATTAATTTATTTCATTTTAGTCCTACTAAAATATTAACATTTGCAGGTTGTGACATGTGTCCATCTGTCCATGTGTTTATACCATACTTTAATCTGGTTTATAATGTCCACCTCCAAGTTCTTCAATCAAAGTAGATTTTAGCACAAAATCAAGAGATGAAATCTTTGCCAGGCTCACACCCAAACTTCTCCTTACATCCCTAAGTTCAGAATTTATGAGGATTTTGTACTGAATTCTTACAGCCCCTGCTTGAGTATCAGAGTCCTTAAATCCAGTAAGATAAGGTTTTAAAGCTCTTCTTTACGAGATATTTTCATGTCAGAGCCATTGAATCGGTTCCTTTCATTTAAAAGTCTCAAAACAAAACAAAAAAAACCTGAAGACCCACAAAAACAACCCATAAACCTGCCTTTGAAGGGGATAAAAAGAAAATTCCAGTTACTGCTGGCAGGCTGTGGGGGTGGAATGGCCAGTGAGGCCAGCGAGAGTCAGATCAGCTGCACGGACAGTGGTTGTTGTGGAACCCCTGCCAAAATTGGCATATGGTGGGACAAGAGAGGTCATTATGGAGCATAGAAGCTGCTCGGGAGCAGAACCGCTGGAGATTCTGGTGTGAACATCATTTTCCTGCATAATTTTTAATTTACACAACTTCTACATGCTTCAACATTTCTTTTCCCACCCCATAAAATAGCCATTAATTTGATTCCTTTGTATTTTGTAAAAGAAAATAAGAAGCTCTGGTTCAAGAGTAAGTTACCCTAAGAAATAATATCTGTTAATTATTTAATTTGGAGCTATGAATTTTATTACAATGTTTTTACCTAGTTCCTTTCTTCCCAGTGAAATGGGATTTTAAATTCAACTTGCTGTACCTTGGGTGGGATTGGTGCAGTTGAAGCCTTCTGTTAGTTCCATGAAAAACCTGAAATACATGAACAGGTTTTTTACACTTTGCAGCCTGGAACTCTCTCTCCAGGTCTTTGATCATATTCGTGCCTCTCAAATGCAGTGTGTTCAGTGAGTCTAAAGATTCTCATATAGCAATTCATTTCTTCTCTAATTTAAAAAGAAAATGACAGTGTAAATGAAATGCGCAGAGAACATGTTTAGTATATTTTCTGGTTGTATGAATAGTGACAGTTAAATGGGCAAATTATTTGAGAAATCAGTTCTACTGGGTGATTTGACTTATACAAGGTTTGAGCAGAATGTAGGAAATTCCAGGTAAATATAAGGAAAACCTTTTTTACAGAAACTGTGGTAAAACTGTGGCACAGGTTGCCCAGAGAAGCTGTGGTGTCACTTTTTGGGATACTCAGAGCTTGTCTGGTCAAGTCCCTGCTCAGCTGAACCACCTTTGGGAAGGCTGGAGTAGAGGAATTCCAAAAGTCTCCTCCAACCTAAATTACTTGGTGATCCAATAGTAATTCTTAAAAATGGAGATATTTATTCTCAGTGCCTTATTAAAAAAAAACCCAAACCATGTAGTATTAGTTTTATTTGGCTTATTTCCTTCTGTGGGACACCTTGAAAGAATTACTTTTAATTCACTGCATCTTCACCTGTTGTCTCAACTGATGGCTCCTCAACTGATGATTCTGGGATAAACTTCTGAAAACTTGCCTGATTTTGAGGGATTTTACATGTGTAAGATCAGCTCTGACTGGGCAGTAGCAAAAGTTGAAGGTGCTAGCTCTTGAAGTGGACACTTTCACTGTTTTCTTGGGCATTAAGAACACCTAGTACAGTAAAATTGTACCTCTGAAGAATTCACAGATAATTACTGAAGTTTTCTGTGTAGTGTGTTACTAGGAATAAAGCACAATGTCATGTCGAACAGCATGTCAGACACAGATTTAAATGTAATTATCTGTGAATTTTAAAATGAATATACAAATTAAAATACAAATGTAAAGTTATGCATCATAAACCATAGCTGGATTGAATGAAAACCACACCATTCATACAATAATGTTTTATGTTAGAATGACAGATCCTAACTGAGATTCCTGGAAAAATTTGCTTTATTACTTCTTGCTTATAATCTCCAGCTTTCTAAACCATTTTCCTTTAGTTACAATGCTGCTCACCTGTGTTCTATACAGTTATGATTCTTCAGCTCAACTTTTTTTGAATGTGAAAGGCATAAAATAATGTCATGATTAAAAACATCAACCATTTCATCAACTCAAGATAGCTACTTATACAAATCTTACATTTGGCAAATGGTGACAAAAGTTCTAGGACAACTTGGCTGCATTAAAGATTCATGGTTTAAAGAAAAAAAAGTATAAAAAACAAACCACCAGTGATGTTTCATCTACTTAGGCAGCACATTTCAGGGAAAATATCAGTATGTGGTGGATCTGCAGGAGTGTAACCGTGAAATGTTCTCTTGTACTCCTGTAAAAGTACAGCTGCTTTATTGAGTTTCGGTAGTAGAAGTTTTTTATAGTACTTGGAAGTGTCTGTATTTGTGAGAATCTTACATTTAGCTACTGTTGGAGATTTTTCCTCCAAATCAAATCCATGAAGATTTAGAGGGAGCAGAAGCAACAGCATCCAAATGCAGTTTGTATGAGCAGGACTCAGACATGTCTGCCTCCCTGCTCTGCTGCCTGGCTGCTGAGGTCTCCCTGAGGTCACACCAAAAAAGGGTATTTGCTGAGTTTGATATGAAATCATCTTGGATATCAGAACATCAAGTCCTAAGTGGTTAAAAGAATCAGCAGGGACCTACTTATTGATGTAATCTTGCAGACCTTCCTGAGGGGAGCTACTCCTACCGTCCTTACCTTGAAACAGAGTTATAAATCTTCTAAGTAATCATTTCTTACACAAATAAACCCAACTCCCTGAAAACAGGAGTTGTAAAGTGAGTTGCTGTAACATTGTGTGCTGCCATCCTGTCACACGTTCTGTTATTCTGGGTGATGGTTTACCAAATTAATTTCATTATATTTTGTCTCTAGATATGTCCTTTATTTAAAAACACAGAGGTTACAGATGAGACCAACTCAGGATTTTCTTAGGCCTTATCAAGGGCTGTAATTTTTTGAATAAATTAGTGATAGGTAGCACAGGTGTAATTAATTTTAACTTCAGAAGACAGTCTCGAAGTACCGTTTAAACACATTACACTGCCATTACTATGACAATAATGAGCTTTAATTTATTGTCAGTTTAAATTTTGGCTATCTTATCCAGCAGCACTAAAAGAAATCCTCCTGTGTTTAAAAATACTCAGCAACAGCTGTTGCTTTACCAGTATGGAAAAAACCCATCACAAAGATTCTAACAAGAAGAGGTTGTGAAGCTGGATTGTGGGCTTAAATTTGTTCTTCTGTTTGTTGTGTAACAGCACAAGGAGGTTTAGTTTCAATACTTGCATAAAATAATGAAATTTTACCTTAATGTTATCAATTTTACAAGGAGTACACTAGGCATGGTGTGGTCTGCAAACACAATTAGACTGGAACCAAAAAAAAAAAAAGAGGAAGAAAGTTGAAAAGATAGATGGAGTTAAATGCAGAAGGCAGAGAAATGAATACGAGCTGAGAAGTTTCAATGATTTAAATAAAGTAAGGATGGAGTCAGAGGAATCTTAGTGTATCTAATTGCCATCAACACTTCTTTGCTCCAGATAACTGGCTTCTTTTCTCACTGTAACTCTCTTTTAATCACTCCTTCTGCTGGATTTGTGGGGAAATGTCAGAGTTCTCCATTCCCTGTCATGTTGCAGTGCTTGGTGTGGAGCTGTTGAAGATGAGAGTTTTGAGTATTGTTGAGCAAACAGTGACACTGGTTTTGGTTTGGCAGCAATATAAAACCAATAGACTCTGAATCCCCCAATCATACATTATTCCTAGGTCAGTAATGTGCAAATTAGAGCAATTTGTAGGCTCTAATCTATGCAACAAGTCCCACACACTGATGGTGTTCAAGTCTAGTTTGTATGAATAAAGAAGTGGATTTTCCATACGTGATTAATGGCTTCACGTGCCTCGGAGTGTGAATGCCAAATTCAGAAAAGAAAATAAACCAGGTTATCTGTCTTCTCATTTTATGAAAGATTATAGTGATTTATAACTCCTAAGTCCCAAGTTGGAACTTTATTTACCATAACTCCAAGAACTTCAGTGTGTGGGTTGTTTACACTATGTTACTAGCCATTAATTAGAAACTGATGAAAGATTGTGACAAGAGCTTAGAAAAAGATGTAACTTGTTTAAATACGACCTAAAGAATATCCACTTTGGATGATGAGCAACAACAAATACCTGATGGTTTGTTACTTGCAGTATCTCAAGTCTTAGGGTGGAAATTCCCACCAGTGAACTTTACAGACTTTAGAAAACTCAATTGAAATCTTCAGGAAAATTTTCTCCAGTTACAAATTGTTCCATGACCATCTTGTGAAATTACAAATAAATTGAAGTTCTATTTTGTTAATTTTGAAGCATTGTAAGCAAGACTTGGATAGAATCTGTGTTATTTAGGCATGATGTATCTTACACTTTAAAATTTTTATTAGTCTCACAGAAGTCAGCTGTTTACAGTGAACTCTGTCAGATTTTAAAGTCATTTAATATGAGATTTCATGTTCTCACTGAGCAACCAAAATGCTATTTAACCAAAAAGTTAAACCATGCCCACAGAAGTCTGCTATTACATTTACAGCATCACTTGGGATTTCTTGAACCTGTAGAAAGGGGAGAAGGTTGTGGAGCAGAAAATCACCATTATGGTTATTCATTTTGATAATTACAGTTATTGTTACAAAAAGGAAATTGTACTGAGTGTCTGTGTCTCATGAGACCCTCTCATATTTCTGACCTGAGAAGTGAAGTTCAGAAGAGGTAGCCTCCCAAAAGAGGGCAGCCCCGTGGGCCACTCCAAGTGGTTTTGAAAGGAATACACTTGAAATAATCACAGGCTTGGATAGCCAGCCAAGTGTAGCAATTTAAATTTTGAGATGGGGGGCTAAATTAATCCTCAGATTAGCAGCAGCTCTGTTACCACCTTTGGATGTTTTGTTTCAGGGTAAATACCTGTCAGTGCAACAAAACCACCGACTGTCTAAACTCTCATGGGAAGCAGAGTGAAGTGCCCTAGGAGGGAGCCTGGATTTTCCCCCTATCAGTTGTACTCTCTGATAGCTTCATTTCTGTGAGATGGGAAAGATTCTGTGTGGCCATGGGAACGGAACTGCTGTGAACACCAGGTCGATTTCCCTCTCTGTGTCATTTTCAGCAGAGGCTCAAACCATTGTGAACAGCTCCAGATGCAGCATGGGTCACCAGAACAAATTGCATTTAAATATATTCTTATTATCTGCTGAATTTTTTAAAAAATAAATTTCTAGTCTTGTCCAGCCATATATTTCACAATGAGTAATAGGTATTTCTGCATCACTATCAGAGACTTGCACTGCTCCCAGTCACCACTGTTCCTCTAGCAGCAAGAAGGTTCTGTTGTACCAAATCCTCTTGGATTTTGGCTAGTTTTGTGAAGCCTTTTACACTGGGCCATGCCATGCAGAGGTTGATCAAATCCAAGTGTACTTTTCCAGTGTCCTGGAGTCAAGAAGCCGACGTGGTCACTGGAAGGAGTTGGAACTGGGCCCTGAGAGTCTTCTTCTGCCTCTCAGCTTGTTGTGGTTGTTTGATGGTTTTTTGTAGCTCTACTCCTGGTTTGAGGAGGCTGGAAGTCCTGGTCCATCAGAGGAATATTTCTTGAGGTCTTGTTTACTGAAGTTGGGAGTCGAGCAAGCAGACATCTTCCATTTCCCATTTTCACCAGGTTCTTTATAAACACATTGCTGCAGTAATCTTCTTGAGACAGTCTGTAACTAAAACCCTTAAAAGCTCCTAGTTCATCTGCTCAGTAATCAGGCTGGTGTTCCTTTCCATCAGCCTGGTTTCCTGCTGATCCACGACTGACCTGGATCCAGGTGGTTTCTGTCACATCTTTGTACAATGCCTTTTCAAGTGCAAAGAAAAAGCTTTGTTCTTGCTTTAAAACCGCAGGATTTGGGCAAGATTTTTGCCATTTTGAATTAATCTTCAGTGGTATTTGGGCAAAACATACTGGACACACTTCAAGTTTTGTTTTCTTTTATGCAAAGATTTTAATTTTGGTGCAGCAAATAATGGAAATAAATATAATCATTGCGGTCCAGACAGGAATCGAGGTAATGTGTACATTTGAAAGTCCAGGAAAAGTAGCCAGAGGCTGACATCAACTCTCAGATTCTTCTCAATTTTTTGAGACTTTGTGGTGTTCATGTCTTGATTTTCAGTTACTGTTGGTGTTTTCTGTCTTCTTGTGTAATTTTCATTTTTTGTTTTTCAGTTCCTTGATGTTTTTGGTCTTCTTGTGTGATTTGCCATTAATTGTCATATTTGTCTAGAGATTTTATAACTTTGCATATTTGCAAAACCATAGTTTATATATACATCTTACTGTTACTTAGTAATTTGCTTTAAAAATTAGGCTGGTTTTAGTTGTGTGGAATGGTGGCCATGCTCAGTGTGATGTGACAAAGATTTTATCTCTGCTAATAAGTGAAATATGGATACTGGTATAATTTGGATATAGAAAAATGCAGTATACCTTTGGGATAGACTGGTTTCCATGACAACGTTTTCTTTTGTATTTCTTAGGCTAGAAATGATGGGCAGAAACTGTTTTATTCAGCAGTGGTTAGGTCAGTGTTTGGTTTTGGTTAATAAAACAATGCCAGAATACCCAAAATTTCTTGTCTTGTGGCCTCCATGTAACCTGGCTGCGGCAGAGGAATAGATTGGAAGGGCCCAATCCTACAGGGAATTGGCTAAATATTGGCAATTGTTTTATACTGATCGTTGTTCAGCATAGAAACAAATGGATAATCTTTCTTTTTCCAGTTCTGTGCTCTTCTAATCAATCTTTCCAATGCAACAGTCAGGATCAAGGTGCTTTGACTGCTGTGGATGCCTTAAAGCAGCGTGAGCCTGGGCTTTTGATTTCAAATGTCCTAATGACCCAGATTTATTTCTAACCTTTGGCCTTCTATTTTTTTAAAAATCTTTGCTAATCTACTGTAAATTGTGGCTGTATCCTGTGCACACCCATATATTGCAAAAACATAAGGTCCCACAATGAATTCTCCCAAATCCTCGTTACTCTATTGATGTATTTCTCCCCATGGATATGAAATTCCTATTGTTGTTAATGAGGTTCCTAAGTGTTATATAATGATATTAAGTTTCTTCTTATCTAGCAGTAAAATAGATTAAATATAACAAGGCAAGTGAGCTTGTTTGATGAGAGGAGGATGCTAATTTTCTGAATCAGTTCAGAGGTGGAGAACTGATTTCTCATATTTCAGAAGAAGACTTCCACCTACTTATTTTTGTTACAAATCCACCATTTCTACATCTGCAGAAGGTGTTCACCACCCATGACTCTGCAGACCATCACTGTGCAAGATCTCTTGTGTAAAAACCAATTCTTGGGGGTGTATCCCTTTCATTATGAAGGCTCTTCAGATGTTGTCAGGTGTTGTAAGATTTCCGTTTCTTTTCTTTTTTTTAATCTGATCATGGATGGTGTGAATTGCAGACATGCTTTTAATATTACTTCTTCAGATGAAAAAAAAGAGCACCGTTTAGATTTAATAGATTTTTATTGATTTTTGTACTTTTCCCATGCAGCCATTAGCACAGCACCTTTGCAGAATGTGATAATGTTTTAGCATCAGATGAGACTCTTGACTTCAGTTATTTATCACGGATTCATGTGCTCTCAAATAGTTCTGCAGCCTTTGAGAAATCCAAATAGTAGGTGATAATTAAAAGCTTATTTTTAAAAATAATTTACCAATAATGTAATGTTTTATAATTTTGTTTTTAGGACTTGCTTTGAATAACTTCAGGTTCGTACCTGTTCAGTTAAAGACTTAAACGTGTCTTCAAATACTAAATTAGGTTTAATTATGAAGAAAAGGCAATATAGATAAATCAATAATCATGACCATCTTTATACTTTCCTTTGTATTTTACATTTCCAGGGAGTTCTTTTTCTTTTTGCCTTCCTCTCTTTGGAATTGGAGAAGAACTTACTATTTCGTGTTATTTTCAAGCCTATATAAACTTCATACCTTCACAATACTGCGCTGAAAAAGTATTTTTATTTACCATCTGGTTTCTTTCCTCTGTGTTTAGATCCTCAGAACACATCATACCATTGAATTGGAACATGGCTCAGGAGGATTCCTCTTAAAAATGTATTGTTTAGTATTTAATTATTTAAGTTTTGAGCCCTGGTCATTTTAGTATCTTCAATTTTGAAGTGAGTGGAGTTTCACTGCATTTCTTCAAAAAAGAAATAGTGAAATAAGAGAATCTTTAGGAAGCAACAGGAAAAATAATCTTAATCAAATGAAGAGCCTCACTTTTTTTTTGAGCTTGGATTTACAGACTTCTGAGCTGCATGACCAGCCCTGGAATGTCTTTGTGAGGCCAATTAATATATCTGTTTGTTATAATTCTGTTCCAAGTGTGGTGAAAAGACATCTCTTTTCAAACTCAGCTTGGATTGTGCCCATTACCCAAGGAAGCTCTTTAAGGACTGTTTATTTTACTAACATTGGCCACAATTTTACTCTTCTGCATCAGATGACAGCTATTCATGTAGAATTCACCATTTTTCTTTTTTTTAAGGTGTTACCACATATTTAATTGGAAATACCTTTTGAAATTAACAGGAGTCATGTACAGTGCTTAATTCCTTTTAAAGTGATTTTATTGTAAATTGAATATTGAGCAAAATTAATACAAGATCTTGCTAACTGAGATGAGTTAATGTACAATGCACAGACTGAAATACAGATAATTCCATTTGGGCATCACAAAAAGCTGTTTCACTGTGGCAGCAGTAAAAATCAAATGTGACTTCAGCTGCTTCTCCCAGAAGAAGAGAAGTGGTACCTTCTTCTGGTTGTGGTGATCAACCAGAGCCAAATGTGGGTAAAATCCTTCCTTGTCTATCTTTTCATCATAATCCTTGAAATTTGTCCTTTAATCTCCTCAAATGAGGCTACTTCCAAGTTTCTGGAACAAAAAAAGAGGTCTGGAGATGCCTCAGTGGGAGGTGTAGCATCTTTTAATGCTGACAAGACCCTCGTGTGCTCATTGATTTTGGAGAGAGCCCCTCAGTGCTCACACCTGGGCACAGCCACAGGGTCAGGGCTCCAGCTGGAGGGGTTTCCATCGTGCAAAGGCTCTTCCTGCCACCAACACAGTCCTCAAGCAAACCTTTGAAACAAATGCATTCTTTAAAGCTCTTCTTGAGACCCTGCTGGGAGAGGGAATCTCTGAAATGGGTATGAAACCACCCCAGGCAGGAGCTGCTGCTGGAGGTCTGTGGGGATCTGTCACAGGCTGATTAACATTTGTAAAAATAAAGGAAAAAGTTGCACCAAGAGACAAAGTGAGAATTTCTCTTAAGACAATGTCAAGTTGTTCCTTGGACCTTTCTGAAAACATCTCTCAAAACTCTTAATTTCAGTCACTCACTGCAGTAGAAAGGATCAGATGTTCTTTGAGCTCAGTTCAGTCTGACCTCATTACCTGCTTGTAAGTCATAAATAAAATAATTTTGAAGTAAGAAGTTCTTCTTCCAACATAACTTAATTTTGAATGAAATTGACTTAAATCTCATTAAGTGATATTTAGCTGGGACAGATGTAAGACTGTAGATGGCTGTAAGTGCACTCTCTTCCCTTAAATTCTGAGAAGGTTTCAACTCTTCTATTTGCTCCATTTCTTAAAAAGAATTTTAAGGGTTTATTTCCCTCTTTGCCACCAAGCAGTAAAAAGAGTCCAGCTGTACTTATTTTATATTTACTCCACCTCTCTCCTCTGGTGCTAGCTAGCAATACTGTAATTACATGGCTTTTGTTTTTCTCCCTGCTGAATAAAATGAATCACTTCTGTTCATGATACAGGTATTTTTTCTGTGGTATCTGTGATCCCTGCATTTCTTTGTAAGAGAAGCAAGTGATGTCCCACCCTTAATGTTTCCTTTCCTGCTGCTGAGGGAAGAGGAAGGAGTTGACAGTTTACACACAAGGTCTCCTCAGTCCCCAGAGAAGTTATATCCTGCTTAGTCTGGAATTTCCCCCCCACACCCCCCAAGTACAGACTGCTGATTTCTATTAAGATACTCCTCATTGTTATTACTACACCAAAGAAACTGTTATTTATTTAAATATATAAGGGATGTGCAAAGCTGTAGCTGTTAGGAACCATTAAATAACAAGGTGACTTTCCAGGGAAGCTTCATTTGCGGTTTTTGAAAATATATGTCAAGAAAGGCTTTAGTTTTACTTTGATTATCGTTCCCCCCGCCCCCCTCCCTTATTTATGTAATTATTTAAATTTTGGATAGCCATTGCTGTAAAGCTTGAAAAAGTCTTTACTGTTAAGCACCAGTGCCTCAAAGTGTTGGATTTAGCTTCAAAACAACCCTTGTGCAACACCTGTATTATCTGTAAAGATTAATATTTCTGTTTCAGTGGTGTTATATAAAGTTTTAACTGCAGCAGTGAAGCACAACTTGTCTCAGTTTTTCAGAACTGAGGTGTCTTACTTCTGGAAATTCATTTCAGAAGGGTTTTGCTGTATCATGTGGCTCTGAAGCAGTGATTTAGTGCGACATAAATGCTGTACTTATGCCTTATAAAGCAGTCACAGTGATGCAGAACAGGTGGGTCTCTCCCTGAGGAGAAGAGTGAGGACAAAATGAACTTCATTTTAAATGAGGGTTAAAATATTTTCTGAGCTCTGATGAAATCATTGTTCAGTGTTTTCCCTCTTCTGAAGCAAAAGCGGTGCACTCAGAAATTCCGAACTCCGAAACTGCCAGCTCTGGAGTTCAGAATATACAATGGGAATGAGGAATTTCTATCTTTAGGCTTGGTGTGGGAGGCATTCTTTGAATATTTGTATCTTAATTTCAAAGATGTTGAATAGCATCAAGATAAACAGATTTCTGTGCCCATCACTTTGGGGATCTCCAGGTGAAAGGAAGTTCTTCATATGGGTATTCAATGATAGTGTAAGTATGATAGGCCAGAAATGGAAAACCTTTTTAAATGGATTTAAAGCAGTTCTGGTTTTTTTTTTTTTCTTTCTAGCCTACTGGAGCAATTTTCTGAACAAAAAGCATGACAGGGTGTGTGAAATGAATGATAATATATGGGTGCGAGAGTAATTATTGCTTCATTATTTGAAAGTCCTTTCTTTCCAGGGAGGGAAAAAAAAGTAGAATAAAGTTTTCCTGTTGTTTTTGTCCTCACCTTTTAGAATACTCTTTGTTTATCTATGCCTAGGGATACAGAGTTTGGGTTTTGGCTGGGGCTGGCAGGCTCAGAGCATCACCTGCAGGCCAGATAAAGGGCTGTGCCCAGGGGAATGCCAGAGTTTAAAAATTTCTGTGCTACTTAAACAGCCATTTTTAGCATGGGATGATCTTTAGTCCCTTTTCTGTCTTTGCAACACATTATCTAAAAAAAAAAAAACCAAATAAATCAAACCAAACCAGAGAAATAGAATGGTTTAGTACCTTCATTGCTTAATGTAATGTTCACTGCCTTCTAAATGAAGGAAAAGGTGGTGGTTGAGTAGTGGGGCAACAATTTGGGGGGGGGGTTGTGTGAAGGTTAGATTTTCTTCTTGCTTAGCTGAAACTGATAAGAAAAACTGTGGGTAAACGTTTTGTGAGTTTACAGTTTGGTATTGGGACGATGTGCTGGTATCAGGAGCCACAGATGCACAGGGGCTGTGCCCAGAGAAGCTGGGGACTGTTGCGTGTTTGGCAGGTGATTAATGACAGCCTCTGTGAGGAGTGTGAAAAAACACGCTCAAACAGATATATGTGTGCACAAATTTAGAGCATGCAACATTTTGAATGTGGCAAACATTTGAAAAAAAAAATCCCTTATTTTGGGGGGAATTCTGGTTCATTTAGTGTTAATTCCTCGCAGAGTTTTTCTGGTTTTTTGTGGAATTAACACAAGCTGAAATTTAACCCTTCACTAACATTTAGTTTCAGGAAGGAAGAGTTTTGTGCACTCTTGTGTGTACTTTTTGTTTTTCTGGGAGTGATTTATTGTTTTTGTCCCAGCATTGTGGTGTGCAGGGCTCTAGGTTAGGTAGAGTGCCCGTGACAAAACCTGGCTGGTGGTGCTGGCCTCTATCCAGCTCATCCTCCTGCTTCCTCCTGCTTCCCCTATCCTGCTCCTCCTCCTGGAGAATTCCTCTTCAATAATTTAAACTTGTTTTGTTGTTCACAACACTCCATAGGTATGTTCAGAATCATGGCCAAAGGCTGCAAGTTTTGGCTGGAAATAATAGTTCTGCTTCTTAAATGGGTAAACAAATTGGAAAGAAATATTTTGGGTTCTTTTCTTTTTTTCTTCCCCCCAATTTTTTTGGCCTTTTATGTGTTGTGCGTGAGTGTCACTAATGCCGTGTTTGTCTGCAGTGAGAAGCAAAGGAATTTAATCCACACTGGTTAAATCACACATTTCTGTTGCTTCCACACGTGGTGTGGGGACTCGTGTGGTTCCTCTGTAAAAACAGGATCCTGTAATTAAATCCTCAGGCTCCACACACTCCGTGTCACGGTGGCTTCTTGCTGCATCTTAGTTTCCTCGGAAGACAAAATTCTGAGTATCTCAGCTCCTGGTGGAAAGTGAAGATCCAGCGTGAGACATACTCTGAAATGTCTCTGTGAGATTATGAAATAGTCCTATTTTATCATGTAATCGCAATAAAACAACACATGTATCCTAACAGTAGGAAGAGGATTTTGAAAGTTACAATGATGTCCGTTACACTTTTTATTTTGTTTACTACGCCTTTCAGTCTTGTCTGAAATTAAAACTCTCTGAATGGCTCTCTAAATAATAAATAATTCTGAGCCATGGTTTAGATATGGAAGATGTTACAGAATACAGAAGCTAGAGAAGCTTTGGCAAGAAATCCCTCTGTTCTCATGACTTTTATCTTTTTGGATGAGTACTGTGCCAGTGGCAGAGACAAGATTACTCAGAGGGACATTTTATTCCCCATTCGGTTTTGCCAGTAGGAGTTAAACTCAAAAATGTGGTTTGTTTTTGCAGCCATCCCATTAAGTCTTAGCAACTAAAGTAAACCGAAAGAGGTAAAAAACACTGGTGGATTGATAAATTGGGAGGAGCCTAAAGAAGGCAAGAATACAAGATATTTATTGGACAGAAAAGAAAAGGAAGTGAGAACAGAATAAACCCAAGCAAAAAAGTAGATTTTCTGCGTGCTGTAGCTGTCACTGTTAGTCGTGCTGGGGTGGTCAGGAAAGCCCAGCTCGTGCCAACTAGATCTAAAATCACTTACTTTTTGTGTGTGGTGCTCCTTTGCTGAGAAGGTTTGCTCCTGTGAAGAATGAAAACAGGTGCAAAACTTCACTCCTCTGTAATTTTTTTTAACTTCAGATGGCCCTCACTTACATTTTTGCAGAGTTGCCCCTTAAATTACTTACTGTAACTTGATTTAAAAAAAACAAACAACATGCCAAGAATGAATTGAGGTAGCTACAGTCCAAAGTACCTAATATAGATGAACTACGTGGGAAAGCTTTATGATTTTGACACAAGTCTTAATATCGACACAAAAATATTTACACTCTGATCACTAAGAAAGTTAAGGCATTTTTTAAAAAGTGCTGAATGTTAATAACACAGCAGGATCGGTCACTAAGCTTCCATGAATTCAGTGTTGGGTATTTTGTTTATTTTTTTGGGCTCTGGATATTTCCCAGATTGGGAAATCCCTCAGCCTGAAGAGCTCCCAAAACAAACCAAACAATAAAAGCTCAGATTTGGGGTTTTATGAAGCAGCCTTTTAAATTTGGACAATAAAACAAAATGAACAGGGTTAGCACATGGAAAACACTCCTTACAAGGAGCTGTTTTATCTCCTGGTGTATTCTCTCAGAGGAAGTGATGAAATCGTGGCTGATTTGGGGTGGCTTGAGCGCAGAATAGATGAGGTGGTGCCCCAGGGCAGCTGACCTGGTATTCCTGGTCCATCCAGAGGTGGAATTCAGCTTTAATCCCGGAGCTGTTCAGCCCCTGGTTGCTCACGTAGGGCTGTTCTTTATATTAATGTGCTTCTCCTTTATTCAGGAAGTGTCTAATGGCGTTGGGGGGAGGGGAAACTCATTAGCTTCCTTCCTGAGTAATATAATTTTTATTTCCTGTTGTAGCAGCCGCCTCAGCCAAAAGCAACAGCCTAAAAAGTGCATGGGGGAGGGTTGCCTGTGTAAAGCGTTCCCATCTCTGGAGCAAAATGTTGGTTACAAGGATTTCGAGACCCGTGGGCAGTTTTAAGGTGCCCTTTGCAGTCGGATTTTGAACTTTCTGCCCTTTCTTCTTTAATTGTGGGGATGGAGGTGACTCAGAACTGCGCTAATGGGAGAATTTGCATTTACCTTCCCATCCTCCCGTCCTCCTGAGACCCCCAAAGGTCACTCCAAAAAACCTCTTTCTGGCTCCAGGCATTGGTGGGACTTGTTGGGTCAGAGCCTGGTCAGGTTTGGGGTTTGCCCCAAGTCTCCCTGCAGATACCACACATCTTTCTCTTCTCGTCCCAGCCATAGCACAACTTAAATTGGAAAACACGGAACAGCCTTTCCTTGCCTCTTGTAATTTTGTCTTGGCACTGTATTGCATCAAAAGCTCTTTTTATTTTCTTTTTAAGCCTTGTTTCCTGCTCCAAAAATAACCAATACACTTAAAACTTGAGTGCTTGAGGAACATCACAGGAATGGGCACTGGTAGAGTTGAGGGTTGTTGAGGATGAGAAGGATTTAACAATTAGACGGAGAAAAGTAATAAAATACTTTTTGGGGTTCTTTTTTAACAGTGCTTTATCAAGTGTGCCTTTTTCATTATCACACTAAAACTGCACACACTGTCCTGGGCATAAAGAAGGATTTTAAAAACAATTGAAAAACCTGTGCAAGTTCATTGCTGTGGCTGATAACAGTTTGTGATTGCGTTACCTTAACCTGAGAAGTAAAAAATTCTGTCCAAGCTTCATATTGCATATATTTAAACTCAGATACTTGTCACCTTTTCACACACAGTACTGTGTTTTAGGCTGGTTCTCAGTCTGAAAATTACAAGTTGTTTCAGGCAGTGTCCTCTAGCTAGACTTTTAGCAATCTGAAGTAGCTGTGCTAAATGTGAATTTTGCTACATGTACAATACCACGAAAAGTGCTACAAACACAAGTTCATACAGGAAGAACACCAAACTGGGGGTACTAAGGGAAAAAATAACCCTTTGATTGTCCTTCTTCTACACCAACTTTGCACCTTTCTCTTGGATTTCAGGCTGGAATGGTAGCATTTTAATTAGACAGCAGATGAAATAGACCTGAGTAGGAATGAAATACTCCAGGCATTTTAAAGAGGTACCAAGTTGAGTGCACGGAAAGTAAGAAGAGCCTCTATTGTGTAGGGTCTTGATTAGTAAAATATCCATGCAAATGGTAATCACAAGGAATGAGAAAAAAGGATGTTTTCTGGAAAACAGACCCTGGAAAGTCCCTTCCATGGACTTCCATGGAGTGGTACTTGCAGGGAAAATCAAAAGTGTTTCCTGTTCATTTCACATGAATCTGGAGGCATGAGGGATATCAAGCACACAGGTGAGCAGCTCTAAGGTAATTGCAGGAAAGAAACTTCACCATCCTAGGAATCTGCAGTCCCTTTCATCAGCACTTGCTCTGTGCACACTATTAGGGTAGATGAAGCAGTTAAATGAAGTACTACAATTATCCACTGTTACCTGACACTTAAGTTTTGTCGGCTTTTGTAGAAGCATGAATATCCCTCCCCTGGGACCCTCTGCCTGCAGAAAACTGCTCATTTTTGTGTGATGGGCTGCAGTCCCTAGAGAGTGAAAAGCCAACAAAAGGAGTTGTTTTGAAGGATTGGAAGGCTTAGAAGTGGAAGTGAAGAAGAGGAAGTGGGGGAGCTGTAGAGTTCTGTGCCTTGACTGCCACTCAGAGCAATCCTAATAGAAGCCGTGTTTTCCTGGTCCTGGAAAATGCCTCTGTCGTAGTTTAGGATGGGGACAACGCTTTAATTGACTTCAATTCTCATTTTCTCTTGTTTCCAGACTGGACATTACAGTTCTCATTCTGCTGTGTTTTAACCTGAGCTTAAACTTAATTCCAAAGACATTGTGGGCCGGGGCGAGTTCAGGTGGCACATGGGTGACTACTGCTCTCCTGTAGATAATTTTTTTAAATAACAGAGCTAAACTGGATCTGTCTGTACTTTTCCTTTTGTAACCCTCTCTGTGTTAGCTGAGGAGGAAGCCAGTTTTTTATATATAGTGAAATATGGATTATTGCAACCACTAAGTGCTCACATTCATCTCTGGTGTTTTAGGCCATCTTGGACACGGTGCTGAGGTAAAGGTGACCCTGACAGGTCTGCAGTCACAGACTCAGGGGCCTTGGGAAAACAGGCTTGCTTTTGTTTTGGATCAGTGTAATGTGACCTGATTTATTTATATAAACAAGGGGATTTATACCTGCTGTACTTTGTAATGGTTCCTTCGCTGCAAAATGTGCATTTTTAGTGAAGATACATGCACACGTAATTCTCATTTAAACCCAGCCTGTTTCTATATGCAATCTGTGCATGTACAAAACTGTTTATGAAGGCAATTTTTCATACCATATCCCTGGGTTTAGCTGGTTTTTATTTTAATGAAGTGCAATGAAAAATTACATGGTAAAGCAGAAGTTTCAGCAATCATTCTTGCATCAGCTGAATTTTGAATCTTGTTCCTTGTATAACATAATGTATTTAAAAATACCCTGTCAGTGTTGCTGTTTTCCGTGTGGGTGACCCAGTAGTCTAGCGACCAGCCAGGTGGAATAGCTGTGCATGGATCAGCATCCCTTCAGTGTCGGCATGGGTACCACCTACAAACCTGATAATAACAAAATATGCCAAAGAATAAGATTTTAAAGGTGTGTTTAAGAGCTGTAGGAGGTAGTTAACCCTGAAAGATTCAAGCTCTCATTATCGCTGCTATGGATTTCCACACCACAGGGTGTAAAATAATTGGTTCCCTGAGGAGGAGGCACCTGAGACAGGTTCACCTGCTCTGCATTGTGACCTGGGCACCAGCGAGTTTGGCCATGTTTGGAGCCAGGGTTTTTCCTGGCAGGGCTGTTCCTCCTTGCTTGAATCCTCAGCCAGCCCTGGGGTGCGTGCTGGGCACTCACAGGTTTGGTTTTCTTCCATCAAATTCCCAAAGATATGCAATTTGGGTTTGGTTTCTGAGGGACATCTAAAAAGCAGGTCCATGGAGGACTGAGGACTGCTCTGCCTCTGCCATCTGTGGAGGAGGGATGGATGGATGGATGATGGATGGCTGGATGCTGGATGGATGGATGGATGGATGAGGGATGGATGATGGATGGATGAGGGAGGGATGGATGGATGGATGATGGATGGCTGGATGCTGGATGGATGGATGGATGGATGAGGGATGGATGATGGATGGATGAGGGAGGGATGGATGGATGGATGATGGATGGCTGGATGCTGGATGGATGGATGGATGGATGAGGGATGGATGATGGATGGATGAGGGAGGGATGGATGGATGGATGATGGATGGCTGGATGCTGGATGGATGGATGGATGGATGAGGGATGGATGATGGATGGATGAGGGAGGGATGGATGGATGGATGATGGATGGCTGGATGCTGGATGGATGGATGGATGGATGAGGGATGGATGATGGATGGATGAGGGAGGGATGGATGGATGGATGATGGATGGCTGGATGCTGGATGGATGGATGGATGGATGAGGGATGGATGATGGATGGATGAGGGAGGGATGGATGGATGGATGATGGATGGCTGGATGCTGGATGGATGGATGGATGGATGAGGGATGGATGATGGATGGATGAGGGAGGGATGGATGGATGGATGATGGATGGCTGGATGCTGGATGGATGGATGGATGGATGAGGGATGGATGATGGATGGATGAGGGAGGGATGGATGGATGGATGATGGATGGCTGGATGCTGGATGGATGGATGGATGGATGAGGGATGGATGATGGATGGATGAGGGAGGGATGGATGGATGGATGATGGATGGCTGGATGCTGGATGGATGGATGGATGGATGAGGGATGGATGATGGATGGATGAGGGAGGGATGGATGGATGGATGATGGATGGCTGGATGCTGGATGGATGGATGGATGGATGAGGGATGGATGATGGATGGATGAGGGAGGGATGGATGGATGGATGATGGATGGATGGATGGATGGAATGGATGGATGGAAATATGGAAATTCCTTGAATTCTGGTACCCTCTGGGGTGGGCTGTAAGGCTTCTGTTGCTCTTTGACTACTCCCTATAACTCCTTTATAGCAAATAATCACCAGCATGAAAATGTGAGGTCTCCATAAACACAGTGCCTAATTCTGGTTTAGCACTTAGAGGTGTTAACTCCCTGCTCAACAAGTTACATTTATCCAAAGATAGATATTCAGGCAACATGAGAAAAATGAGTTACTTTAGTGTCTAGCTTTCCATGAGTTTTAAATTTATCCTATTTTCCTTCAAATGATCATGTAATCGCTAGGGAATTAAGTATTTATTTATCAGCACCTGTAGATACAAGAAATACCACTGCTTTTAAAGCAATGAAATTCAGTCTAGAGACTCTAAAGTGTGTATTATGTTATGTACCACTAATTCCATTGATAATGGAGCTATCAGTAAGTTTTCTCTCTGAAAATGTGCTGTTAGAATTGCAGTGTTGTGGAGTCCCATGTTTTCCCATTTCAGAACAGAGTAATAACTTATGGAGCACAGACTTGGAAAGCAGTGAAGTATCCATGGTTGGTGTCTGAGGAAATGGTTATTAAAGAGGAATGTCATGACATGAAGGTCCAGACAAGAACACCCAAATGAACAATTTTTCAGGCTCTGGAGAAGCAGAAAATCATTTCCATCATGAAGTAAATTCTGCAGTTCAGGCCCCTCTGGAGTAAAATTTAGTTTTTTGTGCATATGACTTTTCCAGTCAGCTACATACGGATATGAAAATCCATTTTGAATTGTGAGGGAATCACTGAGGGGTTTTTGGTCTATTTCCCTTTCTGAAGTTGTGCATATATTGCCAGCATTGCTGAATCACTCCCTGGTGACCTGAGGATAACCCCAAACCAGGCTACTTTGCATTTCATAATCAAATTTTAGTCTTTCAGTTCACAGCATATTTGTTCATTTGTTTCATAACTTGGAAAGGACAGGGAGATACAGAAAAACTTTCATCTTAATAATCACTGTATTCCTAAAATGGGAAAGCACTTGACTTGTGTGGAGTGCTGGGCCGTGAGAACTGGGATACAATACTTTGGCAATCTTAAAATCTTTGGAAAATAAATTGGGTTTAACAATTAGATTAATTAAATGATTAAAAGACACTGTGCCAACCACTTAATTGCTAGGGGAAGTCAGGGTATGAGATAGTCTTGTCATACTAGTCCAATTAGCACAATTGTACCAACCATGAATTATCTGTAGAGCACAGGAAAAAAATGGCAGAGTGTGTTGGGGAAGAAGGAGGGAAGGATGAGCAGCGATCAGCCCCCTTTGTGCACGAAGTCATGTCTTGAGCAAAGGGAATATCTGGAATTTAAAAATCCATCTGCAGACACACAACATTTGGAGGCTGAAGCATTCCCTGTGTGAGGAGGAGTATCTTCCTGGGGCAGGCAGGGGCTAAGCCCGTGGTCTGCAGTGGCCCTTGCTCGACAGAGACAGGAGGGAGCCAGGAGCAGAGCGGGGCGAGCAGCGTGCGGAGGATGCTGTGCGCGCTGAGCGAGCGCCGATCGGAGCTGCCTCGGTCTCCAGGGAGTCTGGAGGAGGGGTGTAAGTGTCTCTTCTGCAAAAGAAGGCATTTTGTCGAAATATCGCTGCAACTCGGCTCCCAGCTCCAGCAGCAGCGTTTTGTGTCCTCAAGTGCCTCTTGCTGCAAGTCGGCAGCACCGTGGTTCCTGCCGGGGCTGG
>VZRF01006382.1:100392-153513 GCA_013396875.1 Vireo altiloquus
CACAGACAGACAGACACACACAGACACACACACACAGACACAGAGACGCACAGACACACAGACAGACAGACACGCACAGACACACACACACACAAAGACACACACACACACAGACACACAGACAGACAGACACAGACACGCACAGACACACACAGACACCTGGCTGAGTAACACGGACCCCAGCATTCACCTCGCATCAGTGCCCTTGCCTTCAGTGAGAATTGGCTGAAAGCTTTATTTGAAGTATTATTTTTGAATCCTCAAGGACAACTGTGGGAAGCTGTGTATTTCGCTTTTCAGTACAGGTCTGTTGTGGAAAAAGAAGAAACCACCAAAACAGAAGAATGGGCACAAATTCAAAAGAATTTCATAGGTTTATTTCCATATCTAAAACACAAATTAATTTTACACTTTTATTTAAGTGAACCATTCATTGATACCTGTGCATAATACTTATTTTATTTACTGCCATCAATAATGAAGGTTTCTTTTAAATACCTTTTCTTTATAACCATAATTTTTAGAAAATCTTGTGTGGAAGTTATTTTCTAAATAATCCATGAAGCAGCAGTGAACAGAGAGGATGGAAATGCTGTCTTTTGACAAGAATTTGAAGTCCTTATATTCAGTGATAACAAAGCTTTCCTCAAAACTGACTTCTATTCCAACCTAGTAGCTGGTTTTCCACACCGTAATGTAATTTCTCTGTCAGCTAAGCAGGATGAAACCCTCAGACTGGGCATTGGGATGCAAACTATGATGCCACTTCAGATACGGGGAAGCTTTGCTGGAGTGAGATTGGTTTGGAGGTGGGATTATTTCTTGGGGACCAAGGATGGGTTGAGTCCCAGAGGGTGCCATCATCATCATAGCATCATCATCATCAACAGGTCTGCCCTTCTCTAAGTGACCACGTCTGCTGGTGCAACCCTTCTTGTGTTTCCAAGAAAAGGATTAAATGTGATTCTTTTTCATGTGCATTGATGACGTCATTATTTTTGTTACTCTTTATTACCCACAAATAAAATGGAATGAAGAGAAGTAAAATGCCAGAGTCCAGATAAAACCACAGGGAGCTGGGATTGGGGGAAAATGGAGAAGTTGCAAGGAATGACCTTCCACAATTACACTTCTCAGGCTTGTGCTGTCACGTGAATGCCTTCCTGTTACACAACAGAAATTAAGCAGTTTAGACAAATATATATCAGTGGAGCTACGCCAGGATTTAATCAGGTCTCATGATCCAGATCTTTCAAATTACCTGCCTCTTTCAGTGTGATGAATCCACCTTTTTTGGACGTGACCTTCCAATCTGTGTTGAGTAAAGCAAGGCTGCTCAGTCTGGGGGTTTTGGCTTCTTTGTGTATAGCCAAGTGTTCAAAGGCTTTGTAAAAGGCACTGAGACTTAATTAAAGTGTTGGAGGTTCTTTTAATTGTAATTATTTTATTGCTCAGAGTGATGAGTAGTTTTATGTTCTGTCTTGGAGAAAACTAGAAGGTTGCTAGTGGTTAATCAATGTAATTCCTTTTATACTTCTTTAATTTATTATGGGTACAAATAGGGAAGGTCTGTTCCCTATTTGTACAGTAACCAGCTGATGTCTTAGAAACACTTGATAAGTTACAAGCTGAAGTCTTTACAAAAGGAAATTTTATATTTTTTTTACTGTATTGGCTGCAGTATGCCTGGCACTTTGAGCTATCAATGACCAGAAATTGAACATGTGGTCAATATGACTGAAAATAATAATCATCCATTGTTTGTCCTTCCGGGGGAAAAAAAAGAACCAACAACTACATTTAATTTCTCACTTCTCATAATTTCTTGAGTTAATGTACTGGATATTTATCCTCTGTCCTCAGAAAACAGGAGAGGAGAAAAAAAAACCCCAAATAATAAAATGCAGCAATCATTTAAGTTTGGACATTTTCTACTTTTCCTTCTGACTGTGCTGCTCTCACCAGCGTTTCAGACGTGGTTGTGGTTTCCCTGCATTGTCCTTCACATTCCACATTCAGTGCTCAGTTCGTTTCATTAACCCAATACCAGTGGATACAGAAATTTCCTGAGATGTTGATGGTTTCTGCTCTGGTTCTGGTTCAGCTGATTGTGTTTGTACCATCCATGGCAGAACGTCTTTGTCTGGAGACTGCATGTTGTGGTTGCTTGTATGAATATATGAAAACATTATATTCTTCAGTGATGAGAGTAGATGTAGGGCTGATGTGGAGGAGGGTGGGGTGATGAGGGAATTGGGTGTCCTGCACTTTTACTTGTAGGGTTCAGCTCCTCCCCTCCATCACCCAGTGGATTTCACCATTTCCCACCAGTGAGACTTCTTAAAAACAGAACTCTCCCTTGAGTGGACAAATTTAGTAACATATGGTGAACTGCTTACTTTGGATAAAAATAAGGAAATCTTACTGTAAGCAAAATACCTGAAATTAAATGCCTTGGTGAAAGAAAGAGCTAGATGTGGATTTCTATAAAGTCAAGTCATTTCTTTGTAGCATTGGTTTCAAATGAAATTCTTTGTAAGCTGCCCTCCTCAGGCACTTCTTGGGATGGCCTTCAAAAATGAGAACTGCAGGTTTATCTCTGGATTTTTATACTTCAGATACTGTACTAGTGGAATAGCTAAATGATTTTATTTTACATTTTATTTATTTTGTGATTTCTTTATTAGAAAATCTATCCTAAACCATAGCTAGTTTTATTAGTTACTATAAAAATCTATTTTTGTATTGCCAAGCGTAGCTTGGGTAGAGAAGGAATGACCATAATAACTTTCACTCAAGTACACAGTTTTAATTAATAATTGTAAATTATTATAAATTCATTAGTATAAATGCATTATTTTAGCTACCAAAGCAAATACAGAATTCCATTTTTAAGGAGGTAAGATACTGTACAAAGAGTTTATACCATCTAAATTTTCTGATTTCGTCTTTTTATGAAAAGCAGGGAAAGCAATTCGCAAATATTTAGAATGTCAAACTAATGGAAGGATAAATGATGAACAACTTGTAAGGCATGCAAAAGGAGGCCATAGTTTGCTATGGGACTGTGGAAAAATAATGAATAATTCATCAGGATAGAATAAATAAGAATATTTCCATGCAGCAGTTGCAGGTTTGTTTATTGATCTACCTGGTAGAAGTTCTTAAAAGATTCATTATTTAGCGCAAGCTAGGAAATGTAATATACCCAAAACACTGAAAATGCTTTATTTCTGGCTTTGGGACTTCATTGCCCATCAGGGAAGAAAATCCCAAACAAACATGAAAACAGAAAAAAACCCAGTGCATTGCATAATGAAGGGTAGAAATTAAGGTTTCTGTAAGTGCAGAATTCCTGCAGTTATGGAGTGGTGCTGCAGATGCTGCGGCAGGGCAGGATGGGGAGTTTGTGTGTGTGAACCAGGAGCACCATGGAGCCTCCGGCAGTGGCCATGCGCAGAAATCACACCCAGCACAGGCAGTCCCTCCCTGCCAGCTCCTGGTGACTCACCAGGGAGCCAACGGGGCTGGGTGCCGCTGCTCTCAGTGCCAGGTGACACTGGAAATAGGGGAAAAAACCCACCTCTGAGACACAACTGTGAAAGTGCTTCTTTTAGGTATATTTCTCACAAAGCCTTTTTAGGATGGTAAACGGCTAACAGGTATAATTTACTATAACTTAATATATCTTTTTCTCCCTCCATTTTGGAATGGTCATTATTTCTCCCTCCTTCCCCCTATTTTTAAGCTAAACTTGGTGGTTTATTTTTTAAAAGTCTTTTTCAAAGTGGGAAGGAGCTTGACCTGGAAGCAGCAGGCCCCTGTATCCCTGTAGGAGCTCTGCATCCCAAGGGGCCATTCCCTCCTCTGTACCCCCAAGGACGTTTTGGGAGCACATCCCATGGCCAGAGAGGAGGCTCAGCCCAGGGGATGATCGTGCAGGGAGGGATGGTGCTGTAATAAACCCCATCAGTGCTGGTGCCACTTTAATGGGCTCCTCTTCCTTGGTCAGCGACTGCAGCTCAGCCTCTTTGGGGCTTTTGGAGATGCTCAGGCTTTTAACATCATTGATTTTCTCCAACAGTGGTGCTGCTGTTGTCATCCTTCACCCAGGAAACCTGTACCTGCAGAAGTGTGTCCAACATGCTCCACTCAGACTGTGCCTGTCATGGGTTTATTGAACAATGATGTTTAAATGGCTCATATTTCCTTAAAAAAACCCAAACAGCAGCAAAACAGCAGCTTTTTCTTCCATTTTCCTTTGGAAATGGAAATGAAATGGAAATAATTATTTGATATGAGTGGCAGTGGCTGGCAGATCACTACCTTTTTTGGCCACAGCTCCCAGGCTGCTCTGGCTGCTTTGTGGTGGCCTCTCCCTGCATGATTTGTGGTTATGATTCCAAACTGTTTGCTGCATCCAGCTCACCTGGCTGGCTTTGTCTGTCAGCTGCAATTTGACAGTGCTTTAGCACTGATCCTTGCATAGATAATGCCCTTTATTACACGGTTTTCCAGTGAATCAGAGCCTTGAAGTCATTTTGAAAGCCAGCACTTTTTGGAAACTTTATATTTCAGTGACACATTCCAGACTTTTCCAAAGAACATTCATCTTGGATGCTAAATATGTTACTGTGAGTTGTTCAGGACTTTAATTCTAAAACACAGGTTAAGCCATTGAAGGAATCTGTTTAACTGAATATTTCCTTTCTGCTTGGTTAAAAAAAGTCAGCCCTCCTTTGTGCCACTTTTCAGATCTTTCCAGCATTATTCTTTCCTTTCCTAGGTATTGTGCCAAACACCTGGAAGTGCAATTTCCAGATCTGCATCTTTAGGGTATCGAGTGTGAGTGCACAATAAATAGAGTGATAATTTAATATCTGTGTGTTCTGCAGGGCAGGCATTGGCAGATCATTAGTAACCTGCCAGTGGCTCTGGGAGCATTCTGTGTGCTCCAGTACTTTTACACAGGATTTTGAGCATTTATAGGTGATTCAGCCTCATGCCCTACAGAAACACATTGCAGGAAGGAAAGGTGCTAGAAATTAAAAGTAATTGAGGTTCCAACACATGACAACAGAAGCAGTTTGGCTTCTGTTTTCTGTGACAGTCTCCTGCGTGTAAATTGCCAGGAGCAATATTCTTTACTCAGTTATTCCAGCTGAAGGATTTGCAAAGGTAACTAATTTCATCCTCTGATTCACTCCTTAGAAATCCCTTTTTATTTTTCCCTTCCAAAAACGTAACCTGAATTCTTCTAATTTGTCATGGTGGTTATTTTTGGAATTGGTAAAATCTTGAGCATTACCAGCAGAATCATGAGCATCCCTTCTTGTAGTGTTTATAACAGAGCCCGGTTTTGAAGCTTGTTGTTGTTCTGGAGAAATATTACAGGCTGCTGAAATTATCTGTAAAGTGCTTGGAAATTGCTGATAAAATGCATAAATTACTTTCTTAATGCTCTGTGTGCATGTGTGAGACTGTTCATACACCTAAGACGTGTGCAAGTAACGTTCACATTGCTGCATGTAGAGACACTCAGATGCAACATTTCTAAAAATTTAGTCAGGATTTGTCTAATTGGCCTGTGCAGTCTCTGGCACCCTTCCCCTCAACTTACATTTGTTATTTCAACAAATCATGGTACTTGTGTAGACAGAAGGCTAAAAAAATTTAATTTACCTTCAGATGAAGCAATGGCATAATGACATATCCAGAGAATTACTTTCTGCACTTTGGTGAGGTTTGGGGTTTTTTGGGGAGGGGTTTAATGCCTACCATGCAATGACAAAGGTTTATTCTCCCTTTGTTCTTTTCAGAGTGCTGCAGCAGCTCCCAGCCCAGTGCTAGGAAACATTCCCCCAGGAGATGGCATGCCAGTAGGTCCAGTACCACCGGGGTTTTTTCAGGTATTCAGAAAAAAAATTATGATTACAGGAATTTTAGGATAGAAAATCTTTTGTAATAATGTTTGCAAGTCTGTAGAAAAGGTCCTGTTCTGAACTATGTCTCACTGTGTGGTGCAGTATTTGAGAGTTTATTTTTAACCCGAAGTGGACAGGTGGGAAGGAAGGGACCTGACTGATGAGTATTTAATTTATGAAATAGTACGACACAGAACAAGAAATGGTGCCAGGTTCTTAGCAGAGATTGAAAATGCTTGAGTATAATATTGCGGTAATTTCTTACAATAATATACATAACATTGCATGAGAATTTTGAAATCAGAACATTGTTGGTTGTGTTAAGCTCTGTGCCAAAGCCACGGGCCAGATTTCTGAGCTCCTGTGGCAATTCATCCTGGGCAGTGCAGAATGTCCCACCAGGCATCGCCTGCACGTTGAAGATCTCAGCCCCTAAAGAAGTGAGGTCAGGGATTTAGACCATGTGTTGATTCTGATCAGCTTTGTCCTAAGTGAAGCTGAAGACCCATTTAGCACTTTGGGCAGTAACAGCACAGAATATGGTGGTGGAAGAAATGATATTTTAGTGCGAGCCCAGCGTGGTGTTTGTGACCTGAAGCTGGACTCTCCCAGGCTGGGCTTGCATCTCCTCATCACCAAAACTCAGTTGTTTTCACGCTGGCAAACTGAGGCTTGATTTGAAATACATGAATGAAAAGATACTTGGAAGTGAAGTGGAAAATATCTGGCTGCTGCCAGTCACAAAATTCTCAAGAGCTGGCAGAACTCATTAATTAATTTATTTCTGCTTTTACCACTTTGAACAGCTGGTTCGGTAGACTTTTTTGCATATAATTTTTGTCTTAATTTTTGTAGTATATCAATATTTCAGTGGTATTGTTTGTTTTTTTTTTTTTACTTCAGCCTCCTACTGCAGTTGTGATGTCAGAGGAATTAACTTTTTTTGTTATTGTTTGTGATGACAATTAGGAGGGGGAAGGGGCACAGATAGGACAAGTGTGTGAAGTACAGAGGAGAGAGTAACTATTTTAAAGGTTTAGCAGAAGGATAATGTGGGAGTTTTGTTTTTAGAAGCGTGAAAAGACTTCTAGCCACTCCAGATCTTTGAAGATATAACACAAGCTGATAGAAAGTTGGGTGTGGGTAAAATCTCATTGTATGCCAGTATCTGGCTTGAGTCTGACTTGAAGCCACAACATCCTCCTGCTCTTTTTGTGAGGCCTGGGAATGAAAAGGAACATTTTTCAAGGGATTATTAAATCTTGCTGCAGTTGTGTGCTTAAGAATACATGTGAGTTCGGAAATGTGGTGTGGTAGCGGGTGCATTGATGTGGCTGGGAGCAGTCCCAGCGAGAGGAGCTAAGCCAAAATCCAGCGGGTTCCATCCCAGAGAGAGCCTGAGGAGCGTGAGGCTGTGAG
Source organism: Vireo altiloquus (assembly GCA_013396875.1). Taxonomy (NCBI): domain Eukaryota; kingdom Metazoa; phylum Chordata; class Aves; order Passeriformes; family Vireonidae; genus Vireo; species Vireo altiloquus. Next base: position 107,736 of record VZRF01006382.1, read on the forward strand.
TGCAGACAGCCCTGGTGCTGCAGTGGATGTTGTCAGGCAGCACTTGGTGCCAGGCTCTGAAACCCTCATCAGAGCTGAGTCTCACCAAGGTCAATTTGCCCGAGGACAAGAAAATGTGTTGGCAGACAGAGCCTGTGTGTGTGGAACTTGGAAATGGAAGGGCATCATCTGCTGCTGTGAAACACAGGTGAAATCACAGGCGCAAGAGAGGGAAACTCGTGGTGAAAACCTCCTCCTTCCTCCGTGGGTGCTGCTGTTCTGGTAGACCTTTATCTGGACAGGCTGTTTCTCCATCCTCTCCTGCAATTCCTCTGATCCCAGGGTAAAACCAGCCACAGAGAACATGTTCCTCTGTCTCGGTGTGAGCTCTGGCAGTCCTCAGTCCTCTCTCCCCAGCAGTTTGGAGCTGAGACCTGCCCCTCACTCCCGGATTATGACAGCAGACAGTTTGTTCTCCAGAGTCAGACGACATGGGCAGAGCTGGAGAGAGGTGCTTGTGTCTATATTTAGTGCACTGAGACTTTGCTCCAAAAAAGCCTCGTAACATTTTAATTCCTTCAGGCCGAAATTTATCTGGAAGGTCACCCTGGAACGATAAGGGTGCCTGTTGTTGCTTTCAGGAGTTGTTTGGGCTGGGCTAAGCTGAAGCTGCTGACAGCCAGTACCTGCCAGCTCTGCTTGCAGAACTCAGGGGTCACAGATGACTTAAGTTAATTTTTTACCTCTTGATTTAGCACTTTTTGTTTTGGGTGGGCACTGAGCACTGACAGGGACACGAGCAAAGTGGGGTCATTGCTGCTGCAGTGGGTTCTTATCAGAGCAGGGGAATGTCACAGTCCAGGGAGGAAAATGTGGTGAGAATGAAGAAACACCAACAGGCTCCCTTTTTGGTTGGCACTACTGACCTCTAGCATGATTTTTGAGACAGTCATTTCTTATAAAAGAAAATAAATATATTTTATTTTAGTGCAATAATGCAGTCTGCTAGTATAGCACATGGAGGTAAAGAAATATAGGAGAATTATGGTTTCTCAGACAGTATGTGTTAAAAGTCTCCTCTTTGTAAGATGAGGTTTTCTCATGCAAGTAGACCACCAGCACTGTTATTTAACAACCTGTGGAATTTCATGCCTGGTCCACAGAGGTGGAGGTTCTGAAGCCAGCAGCTGAATTTGTCTTGTTTCTCTCTGTAGTTGTACTTGAATACTTTAGTTCAGGTGAGGGATGATGGCGACTGCAGTGCTGACAGTCCAGAGCAATGGCACAGTGCAGGGAAGGTGGTGGAGTTGTACACAGCTTGTGTTGTCAAATAAATGAGGTTTGGGGGTTTTTGGTCTTTTTAATAGAAATTGTTTGCAGTGTCAAAAGTGAAATGTGAAAAGTCAATGTTTATGTGGAGTTAAGATGTGCCTCAATTTTCTCCTCTGGTGTGTTTGTATTTTAATGTAGCTTTAAGTTCAGAGGCACATACTTTTTGTCCTCATCTTCTCTCAGTCTGAGCAACAGCGAGACTCTGGAAATAACTTGGTGTGATACAGAAACTGAACCTGCTCCTGGTTCTTGAGCAGCAACACTTGAATATGTGGGGCACAACAGTTCTGCCACAAGACTCCTTAACTCCACGTAGTAGAACTCAAGCAGCTGCTTTGGACAAAGAAGTAATGTAACCATATTAGACTGCACAGGGGTGACAGGATTTTATATATATCTGAAATGCCCAAGCAACCTGCCTGACTCTAGAAATACATCATCCTTTTCCAGTTTTCCCATATAGAACATTCTGGACATGGAGCTAAGGTGTGAGGAAGGCACTTAACTGCTGTGGTAATAAAACAAAGTCATTGGGGACATTTTTTATCCATGTCATTTGTTAGTTTCTTCATATGGCCAGTCATGGATATCAGCATGACCTGCTCTCTGTCCCTGGTTCTTGAGCCCTGACACAGTAACTGGGCAACTGAAAAACTGAATAAGATCATAATAATTATAAGAGAATAATTACTTTTGGGTCTCATGTTAGTGGATGTATATAATGTCAGCGGCCACATCTTTACACAAAGCTCTTACAAACTCATTTACAGTGAGTTAAATCTTCCACTTGGAATCAAAGACATTCAGGTCATAGACTTCAGAGACTTTCAGGTTTCCACATCCAGTCTTGCAGGTGCCACTGCTGCTCTTCAGGTACTGAGGTCCCTTTCCATCCCTCTCTTCATTGATGTTTTAAGGCAGCTAAACAATTTGAGATGTTACATTTGTATTTTCTAGACCATTTATTTGTTCCTTGTGGTCAATGATTGTGTTAGTAAGCAAATGAGCAGAGGCCAGAGGGAAGTTTTGGAGCGTGTGTTTGTTGAGATGTTTGGCGTTTTAAAGCAGCATGTAAACTATTGATTTCACAGGATTTTATGTGCCTTTTAGTTAAATTTCTAGTTTTAGCTCTTCTAAATGCAAAGTTTAAAACAGAACAGTGTAGTATGGTTTGGAAGGGACTGTAAAGCCCCTCTTGTTCCACCCCCAGCCATGGGCAGGGGCACCTTCCACTGATTCTCCAACTTACTGACACCCAGCACTGCCCAGACTCTGACCCTGGCTTTTGCACTGCAATTAGGAGAAACTCTTAAATGTATGTTTAATTAAACCCCAGTTGTCCTCAGCTCCTCTATTCCATGGCTAGCCAGAGGTTTGGCTGTGTGAGGAACGTGACTGGCTTTAGAGGCACTCACCTGGGACACCTTGCTGGGAGTTGTAGAGGAAGCAGGTTGTTTTATAACAGACAGTTTGCTTGTTTAATTTGGTAACTTTGTTAAAAGTCAAATTTTAACACTTGTCTGCACCTTTTCACACATAAGCACCCTTTCTTTTAAACACATTACTTTTTTCAGCACATTTGTTAAAATCTCTTCAAGTTCAACTTACCACTAAACATCAGTTCCATGGTGCCTGTGTTTTCTAAAGGGCTTTTCAAGTGGTTGGCTTTGTTCACCAACTTCAGATCACCAGATAAACCTGGAATGGCATGGGAGAGAAGTGTCGACACCATGTTTGAAATACAAATGTTACATATTCCTCTTATATAAAGGGGGAAAAAAAAGCCCAGCCCAAACCGAGCCCTGCAAATACCATGAGCCTGCCTTGCCATCTAGTGGCAGCTGCCTGTGCTCGTTTTAGCTCAATCCATATTATTATAAAGTATTATTTTTAGCCTTGTTTGCCGTAGTAGAGCTGACCTAATGCTTCAGGAGAGCATCATTACGGTAAGGCATATGAGGAAAGGACTTTATTTTCCTGCCTAGCATTACTATTTGAGATGTAAATATAAATATATATATCAAATAGTAATGCTAAGCAGGAAAATAAATATATATGTGGATGTAAGTATATATGTATCTATAAACATTTATCTTTGTTATATATTAATATATAACAAATATATATCTGCCATATGTAAATAAATATAAATCAAAGTTTATCACTTAGTTATGTGAGAATAAGCAAAGTCAGCAAATTAAAAATTAGTAACAAACATCTCTGGCATTTTGAAGTGGAAATGGTGAACTGCTTAAACATAAAAAGAAAATGGATTTGTGAGGTGCACTGTAAGGTTGTAAATGATCTCTGTAACATACTATTTTAGTTTGTCCTTAATATTGACCATATTTACCGTAAAATCATAGTATGACCCACTGTTAAACAATACAGTTTGTATTCCAGACCCAATAAATGGGTTTGGTTAAAGCACTTGAAGGAAGGAAGCTGAGGAGGGAGGAATCCCCCAGCACCTCTTTAAAGCCTTTTTGGAGTGAATTGTCCACTGGGGGTTGTTGTTTGTGCAGGGAATGAGGATTCCCTGCTCCGGCTGTGCAATGACACAGCTGGTTCTTTTTAAACCCCTTTGAACTCTCTCAGCTCTCCCCTTAACGCTCACAAAGTCTCCTGGTTTTCCAGAAGTTAATCCGAGTTTATCTCCCCCATTCCAGCGGCTGCACCTCATTATCCATCCCCAGATCCATTACCCACCTCCCAGTGCTGATCCTCCTCCTGTGTTCCCCCTTTTTGCAGCATTAACTGCTCTGTGAAACTGAGATAGTTACAAACTGTAAGAGAAGGGCAGAATTGGCTGGATTTGGCAGGTGTTCACACCCAGCCTCCATTCCAGTGCAGGGAATGGGGCAATTGCAGGTGAAGGAGTGAAAAGGTAGAGAATTTGATACAGGGAAGTGCCAGAAGCTTGAGAACCATCCTGGATTGTGAAAACATTGTGATGGAAGAATGAAATGTCACCAGAGCTGCACATGCAGCTTGTCAGCAAAGACAGCAGCTCTGGGAGCTTTGAAAAGCTTTGAAAATAAGATTTTAAAGGGGATCTTTTCCCCTGGGTTTATATAATTCATGGTGGTAGGAAGAATTTCATTGTATTTTTGGAATCTTTATTGTTTGGAAATGCATCCACCCGAGTAGAGCAGTCTGGGAATTTTCAAGTTCATAAAATTATAGGTCTAATTCTTTGCAGAACTGGGATATGTGCATTTTTGTTCTCACCAGTATCACACTGCATTTTAAAATACTCAATTTTTAAAAATTATTTTGACTTGTTGCACTGTGTGAGAGGGTATTATCATCTAGAAAGATCTATAAGTAGTTTGTGATTTTCTCTCTTTTTAATTCCTTTTCTCTAAATATCAGGAACAAAGTCAACTTTTGAAAGATAAAGTTATCCAGGATCTGCTGGCCTTGATAATTCCGCCCTGCAGTTGTGGCAATGCTTTTACTGCTCATAACTGTTGGAAGAAATTAAAAGTGCTCAGCTTGAGGAGTTAATCGGCTGTTCCAAAGAATCAGCCTTGTATCATAATCAGGTTTATCAAACTGAGGGAAATGCTTTCCCAGGCTTCAGTCATCTGTCTGGATGATGTCTGAATTCTAAATATGCAGGGGTTTTTATTTTGGGGGCTTTTTAAGGTGACACATCTTGGGTGTTTTGGCTTGTCAGGTTTGAAAAACTCTATTTTCCCTTCTATATGCATTTAATAAAAATCAAAGTAAAAACGATTTACCTGTATAAGTAATAAAATAAGTATAAGTAATATATTTACCTGTATAAGTAATAAATATTTACCTGTATAAGTAATAAAATTCGTATAAGTAATACCTCTTTGTTTGAGGACCAAAGGTTTTGTTTGGGGCTTTTCTGGTTGCTTTTGTTTGGTTGGATGGTTTTTTTAGGCAGGGAATTATTTATTCATTTTTCTAAAATGTGAACATTTCACATTCAAGGTGTGTGTTGGAGTATTCTTCCATATGGTGTTCCTTGACTAGGGATAAAACATAAAATTTATTTTAAAAGCTGGTATTGCTGTACCTTGAAATTTTAGGAGCTCTTCAATTTTGGAGAAAAAATATTTTGCTCTGAAAAAAATCAGACCTCTCACTGTTGCTGTTTATAAGTTCGCAGTCTGCTCTTAGAAAATCGGGAATACAGTAATTATTTTTTAGGGATCTTTACCTGAAGCACAGAGAAGAACTTGCTCATGGAAGTGGGTTTGGTCATCAGGAAAGGCCAGCATAGAGAGAAATCCTCTCTCAGTGCTGAGAATAACATGCTTTTATGTAAAATAATATAGAAAAAAACAGCTGGTTTGATTTGCACTGGTAGACTGCAAGATGTGCAGTGTACAACCCAAATTTCATCTCTGAAATGCTTCAGCAAAATATCATTTTGGGTTTAGTCCTGGTAATAACTAAAATGTGCTAATGAAGAGCGTCCTGAACACTTGAGTGACTTTTTGCTGCTGAAGGAGATGCCCCAAAAAAAAACACAGAGGAAACTAACAAATAAAAAGTGAAATGAAAAATGAATTGCAAGGTTACTCAGATAAATTCAATTCACACATATTTAATGGTTCCCTGTGGTCCTCTTAGGAGGGCAAACCCCTTTTGGTTTGAGAATGGGAGATGTAGGTGTAAAAGACCTCTGGAGTACCTAAAACAGAGGAGTCTTGAAGAGATATATTAATATATTATTTACCCTAATAGGAAAATGAAATAAACATGCCCAGCAGTTTATTGTTTATCATTTGGATACTGATACTAATACTAAAGTATTGGATGCTAATACTGGTACTGATACTGATACTCATACTGATACTAGAGGTTTAGCATCGCTAAGTAAGTGATGCCAAACCTTTTAGCCAGGAGTAGGGTTAGAAAACAAAACAGGTGAAGATGAATTTTGTTTTCAGACACAGAATGTGTAACTTGGCAACTGGTTTTTAAATGGAGGAGAGCAAAGATGTCTGGTTGTTTCACTTTCACTTGATATCATTTAGAACTTTTAAATGGATAGATTTTAAATGGGTGGAGAGATTGGGTCATTTTCAGAGTTCCCAAAGGGAATGGGACCTTGTCTCTGGCAGCTTGAACTGTTCTCCAGTACCTGCACCTCAAGTAGCAGCACAATTAATTTAAGATCACAGATGAGGTCTGTGGTTCTATTTTCAGCTTCTGGGAATAAGTTGTGTTTATGTTTGTGCTATTGGTGACTGAGGTATGAAACAAATTATTGCCATTTTGGTTCTTCTCCACACCAAGTGTGAAGCTGTGTCTCACCATGTGTTTTTTAATTTGTGGTCAATATATTTACGGTCAATTAAGTCTCAATAGGAATTGAAATATTCAGGATTACTTCTCTGGCTGTCGGTTATCATGAATTTTGCAAATTTATGTGAGACAGAATGCGATTGATAAATGTAAAGGTATGAGGAAAAACAGGATAAAAATGTCAGTGCAAGAAGCCTGTATCTGGAAGAAAGTAAATTACATTGCCAGCTTTTGGAAGCGAAGTAAATTTGAAGAAACAATAGATTTATTGAAGATTGTCATGCTTAGTAGAACACCACCTTCTGAATTCCTTATTTCACCACTATTAGGTAGAAGTGACAACTAATCAACATCATGTCTTAGAGTCTCCTGAACAACTAAAAAAGAATAAGAATTGCATGACTGGCAGAGAAACATCCCAGCCTCCACGCCTCTATCACATCACCTTCCTAGTGGATACTTCTTGTAAAATCACATTTTGTGGCACCAAAATGTGGGCAGTGAGGCCGTTGTGCTTCAACATTGCTCTCTCAAAGACTTCCTCAATGAGAAATGTATTTTCTGTTGTGTTGAGAACCAAGGGAAACTGGATTTTACAAGACTTTGTTGCACAGCACACACACCTCTCAGACCTGCATTAAGCACACAAGTGATGAGATACCCTTTGCTCTCCCTGTACACAGCTGGATTATTCTTGTGCAGAGAGATAACAAAAAAGTGCTACAACTTCTGGACCCATCATTCAATTTCCTGAACTTGTCCTCCTTTAAAGTACTTTTAACAATTCAACACAAAATGTTGCTGTAAGACCAACAACCTTTAATAAGGTCCTTATTAAATTTAATATTTCATATCTTGATTTTATTTTGTATTGTCACGCTTATTCTAGTATTTTAATACTTTCTTTCCTTTAGGTTTTTGGGATATGTTTTTTAACTTTCACTGTAAGTTGCTAAATGCAAATATTCTGTGGTGACTACACAGAAAGCTTTTCCTTTCGGGCTACTTTTTGTGATACCAAACTACTGAATTTCATATCTGTGGGTAGGAATTACAATATGTTGGTGTCAACAGATGTTGGTGGCAACTCCATCTCAGCAGTGGCTTAGATCTGGCTTGCTTGCCTGTTTCTTTGTTCTATTAATTTTTGGGTTTGGTTTGTTTTTTTTTTTTTTTTTTTTTTTTTTTTTTTTTTTTTTTTTTTTTTTTTTTTTTTTTTTTTTTTTTTTTTTTTTTTTTTTTTTTTTTTTTTTTTTTTTTTTTTTTTTTTTGTTGCTTGGTTGGTTTTGGTTGAGATTTGTTCTGAGTTTGGGTTCTTTTTCCCTTTTTTTTGTGGTGGCTTGTTTGTTTTTGTCTTGTTTTTTGTTTTTAATTTTGAGGGATTTTGGGGGAGGTTTGATTTTGTTTGTGTGGGTTGGTTTTTTTTTAATTGCGTTGGGTTTTTTGTGTGTCCTCTGGTTTGGAGGTTTTTTGTTTGGTTGGTTGCTTGGTTTTTGCTGGTTTTTCGTTTGTTTGTTTTACAGTGTTTTTTTCTGCTTTTCCTAACACTTTATGGTGTCTGCCAGTTTTTGAATTCCACTGGAGAAGTTGATTTTAGCCCCTCTGTCTCCTTCCTACCTGACAGCTAAAGTTGCCTGCTGCATCATTGAATATTTTTCCTGCTGAAATGCAAGACAAAAAAAGATTCTGTCTTCCTGAGAATTCAGTGTGAGCATCCATTTAAGGTGTTTTTAAAATGCTGAATTTTGAGTTGACACAAGGTTGAGGCAACAGGCAGAAATGTCCAAGTCTTCAGTGTGCAAACATTTTATTTTCCCCTTCAGAAACAAGATCTGAATGACCAGTTCAAGGTCTCTGGGCTCTGGTTTTGGTTTAGTACCAATATTTTCATCCCATTAAGATTAGGGGATGTTTGTGCAGCAAAGAAGAGGAAGAAGTTTCCAATAAGTCAAGGAGAGAGTGGTGCCTGGTGTAAGAAATGGAAGCCCACAGTGGCTCCTCCCTGAGCCATGGACATTTCAGCAACTCCTGACAAAAAAAAGGAGTAGAGAATTGAAGTAAAACTAGTTCAGAGACTAAATGTCAGTTGTTCTCTTAGTGACAAGGCAAGTGGTGAATAAATGCGTGGCACAAAGTTTCTGCTGCTTCAGTTTGTGTCTTGCAGGATCTGGTGCTCATTAATGTGCGTGGGGACTTTAAAACTTCTCCCACTGTAGAGAAAAGCTGATAATATTTTACATGTTTTCAGTAAAATATTGGACAGAATTTCCTTGTTGTCTTGAGACATCTTGGTGGAACCTTTTTGTGGACAAGCACAATATTGGTGGTGGAGAGGGAGAAGTTCAGTCACTGACACAAAAATGAGAATATTTAGGTTGTTAATGGTAAAATTTGTCTTGTAAGCCAAACCATAGGAACTACTTCAAATCTGCTTGTCACTAATTGCAGTTCCACCTGTGTTTAAGGGGAATACATAGATACATATACAGTGTATAAGCCTTGTAAGCTTGGAAGGAGAAGGTTTTTTATTACTATTGCATAGTATTAGTAGGGTGGTTCTGCTCTTGAGACATGGCTGCATTGAGAGACACTTCAGATTTCCCTTTTGTGAGTTGCAGAGCTGTAAATAAAGTTGAGTTCCTTTTGCTGGAGGAGGCAAGTCAGACCCAGGGTCCTTACTGGAGCGGCTGCACTCGGTTGACCTTTGTGGAAATGGTTGAAATTCTAATTTCCTGACACTCCTACTGTTTCACGAGGACCTCGCCACAGGCAGAGCCCTTTCTCTTCCTTATCAGAGGTTCTCACCATCAGAGAGTGCACAAAGGAGCCTCCGTCTTCTAAAGCACATCATTTCAAGTATCTTTTTATTAATCTTTTCACAATTGTTATTGAACTTTCTTCTCCAGTTTGTAAACCCTCTGTACTTTAAATTGCTTTCTAGCACTACTTTGAGTGTGTGTTTATGTAGGTTACATTATTTCAGCTTTCATCTGATTCCAGGATGTGAAAGGTTTCATTAATTTATTGATGCAAGATCATAGGAAAAATTCCAGTAGTAATTATTGGTAAAATAATTGCAGTTTCTCTGCTCGCTACTGCTACTCTAAATCAGTCTTTTTGTCCCTGTGCTCAGTCAAAGCATACTTTTATCTCTTCATTTTCTTCTGGAACTGTAGGTACTCCCGCTTGCCAAAGCCATCCTCTTCATCTTCTGTTTAGTCAGATGTTTGTGCCTTTTTCCTGTAGATTTGCCACTCATCTTTTTAGATTTCTAGGTTATTGCTGCACTTCGGAGTGGGATCAGCATAGAAGTTAAATGTTTTTGCTGCCAGTACCACTCATTTATCTGGAGGACTGGCCTTGTTTGTGGGCTGTGAGGCAGCTCAGGGGTAGCCAAGAGCCACCAGAACCTCCAAGGTGTGGATGGTGTGACAGATTTGGGTATAAATTTAGGTGTGAGAGAGGAGATCCAGGGTGTGAGCAGGGAGGGATGGCAGGAGTGCAGTGAATTGACATGGCGGCTGAAAACAGCAAAATTCTAAATATTTGCATCATGAACTGGGAATCTGTGCCCCCACGGGTTAAATTTTGTGTTGCTTTTGACCATATTATGAAAAAGGGAATGAAAAGTATTTGTGAATTATGTTGCTCTTCCTTTCCTGTGAACTCTCCCAAGAACACTTTTGTTTTATATTCAAAGATTCCCATCTTTTCCCCTTCTGCAGTGGAAAGTACAGATATCTGACTATGGTTTATTTTTCACCGTTAATGCACTAAGTTGTTTATATTCTGCACTCACAGCTGCTGAAACAAAGTGTTAAATAATTTATCCTGATTGATGGATTGGCTGAGAAAGTCTAAATTCATGTAATACTGGTAAATATTGTGGAACAATGTGCTGAGGTCTCCATGGGAGTGTTGAGGCTGGGTGGCTGTGAGCATGGCAGTGGCACAGGGTGGCATTTACAAGATGAGTGGATTTAATCAGCAGTGTTTCTCTTTTTTCCCTGCAGCCTTTCATGTCCCCTCGGTACCCTGGAGGTCCAAGGCCACCTCTCAGAATACCCAACCAGGTAAGGCTTTGCCCCTCATTTTTTTGTTATTCACCATCCCCTGTGTTACTCAGTTCTGTGTAAAATGCATCAGTCCCTGCCCATCTCTGTTGGACACAGAGATTATATTTATTTCACAGCAAATATGGGGATTATTGGTGAGGAACAGATCTCACGAAGTGCTCTCTGGCTCCTACAGACACTCTGAGGACTTTATAAAAGCATTGAATTCCCAATTTTCTCTCATCTCCATCAAAGGATGTGCAATGCCAGTGAGACAAGGATGAGTAATGAGCTGCTGTTCATCAGCAGGGACCTTTTTTGGCCCATCTGTGAGAAGAGGGTTCTGGAAGTAGAGAACATTTGTGTTCTAAAGTTCTCCATAGTGCAGATAGAGGAGGAGAAAGAGTTGTCAGCAGAGGAAAAGTTAAAGACGAGCAGACAGAAAAACATCAGTGGAGCTCTGAGAGGAAAACTAGGTCATTTACAATATTGGGAAGGGTTGGAAGGATAAATGGAATAGGTGGTTTGGTCCAGCTTCAGCTTCCAGGACTGCCTTTTTATTGTCACACTATTCCCCATCTTCATTTCTGGATATTTTTTATATCTGTGTAAAACAGTGTCAGCAAATTTGTCTTTACTTTTGACACTGTGTCACCAGAAGATATGAAATCTAAATTTCAGTGAGCTGGGTGTATCAAGTGGCAAGACTTGTCCAGGTGTTGCTCTACCAGGTGATGTTTGGAATCAGGTTAAGTTACCTGTACAAGGGCTGCTTGTACCAGGGCAGGGGTGACTTAATGAACCTTGACCAAGTGATCATCTGTGCAGTGCCATTAGTACTGCACTTCGTGTTGGATAACATTTTACTGCTGTCCCTCAGTGCATTCGTGGTTTTTGCGCTTCCCAAAACTATGTTAGCCAGAGGTGTCTGAGCCCCGGAGCTGAGTGTTTGTTTCACACCCTGTGTGGATCCTGGCAGGTGGGAGCTGGATGTGGTGGCTGGAAGCACTGCCAGCCTGCAAGTTTGGGCTCAGGAGTGTTTTTTTCTGCACATTGTGGTATTTTCAGTCCAGAGTGGAAGATAATCACATAATGCCAGCGAATTGCAGCTCTTGCTTTATTCATATTGTGCCACATTCACAAATTGCTGCTTTAGCAGCACTGTCATTACTCAAGTTACGGAGTGGATGGGCAGTGTGGGGGAGCAATAAACTCTTGTGGTGCAGCTCGAAGGCCCAAATTTTGCTTAGGTGGTTGTTTGGTCCTGGGATAGTGGAAGGTGTCCTTGGCCATAGCAGAGGCATGGAATGAGCTGAACTTTAAGGTCCCTTCAAACCCAAACCATTATGAGAGTCTGCTCATTCAGGATAGATTTTTACTGAACATGTGGTGGTGCTTTGAAATGCTAAATAGCACCTTGTGGATCAGCTACAAAGATCCATTCATAAAAACGTTTTTCTACTTGACCCAGCTACAGGTAAAATCCTGTAAAAAGGAGCTTTAAACCTAATTCAGTAAACCCAGAGGGCAGATTAGTGTGGGGATTTAAAGGCAGGTTACCTCTTGACTCAGAGGAAACATCCAGGAATTCGGAATGAAATACACATGTTGTGTCTTGAACATGAATTCCAAGGCATTCTGTGTCTTTATGCTGTGTTTTCCCTACCTCAGGCCCTCGGAGGTGTCCCGGGGAGTCAGCCCCTCCTGCCCAGCGGGATGGACCCCACACGGCAGCAGGGTGAGTGTGGCACCTCTCTGCACTGCTGTCCTCACTTTCTTCCCTTGCTTCAAACCTTTCCGCAGATCCTTAAGCCTCTCTGTTAATTAGAAAGAGAGGATTCATTAAAAGTAGCTGTAGAAGGTGCTTGTGTCTTGCATGATTAAATCAATTGTGTGTTGCACATATAAGTAATGTATTTCAAATTTTATTTGCAGGTCATCCAAACATGGGTGGGCCGATGCAGAGGATGACTCCTCCAAGGGGAATGGTGCCATTAGGACCACAGGTATTTTCCACAGATGGGTTATTGTTAGTGACAGGCCTAGACTTACTCTATATTCTCTGTCTTTGCATAGCTTGAAGATGCCCAGGACTTGTTTTCATAATCCCTTTTTAAAACAAACCTCCTGTTTTACAAGAATATCAGTTCTAAATTGCAGGTGTATGAAATTGGAATGAAAATTGGTCATTTTTGTCAATATTTGGAATTAGGAGGAATTCCTTCACTTGCTTTTTTAGAAAAGTGTATGTTGTAATCAAAGACTTACATTGGCAAGGAAGACCAGGAGTGGGGTGGGTGTTTCCTCCTCCTCCTCCTCATTGATTAAGCTGCTTAGGAGGAAAAGATTAGTACCTCTAACTCCACCACAAATCCCTCTCCAAATTCTGTAAGGTTTTCCTTTCCTCCACTGTTGATCTAAATTCTGTGAGTGCAAGAGAGATTTTAGTGTGCAGTGAGACTTCCCCGTGGCCAGCTGTGCTGGCTGTCCCCTGGAGCCTCTGCGCAGTGCCATCCTGGTGCAGCCCTGGCACACCAGCCCAGCAGGCTCCTCTGTGCTTTGGCAGTGGCTGCTGGTGTTTCACACTGCTGCTGGCAGTGTTTTCTTGCACAGTGTGCTTGTTGTGCCCACACTGTGCGTTTCTGCTTCCCCATTTTAGATAATCTCTCTGGTGGCTTCTTGTTTGAATAACAACTAAATTCTACATGATTGAATAGCTTTGCCTTTCAAGTCTGTTCACAACTGTCTCTACAATTTTGGGTCTTCTTGCTAGAAACCAGTTGTGCAGTTCTTCACAACAGCTGCTGTGTGACCAACAAAACATTATTAAATATATTTGCTATTTTTTCCTGTAGCCCTGAAATGTATTTACCATTTCTGGAGGTAGAAAAGAAGTTCTGCTGTGCTGCCATATGACATTGAGCTGATCCTTTATGCAGCACCATTAGTCACACAGCAGGCAAATCTCATGCCACTTTTTATGAGGATAATTTTTTCATTTTTGCTGTCATTTAAGATCCAGTGTTTTTGTAAGCTTCTTCTTTCTTGTGCTCATCATCCAAACCAACACAAAATTTAAATCCACAAAATTTAAGTTCACAAATGGCTCCGTAATTGGATCACCATCTACCTGGGCCACCAGGCTCTGCAGAGAGCATCACTGCTCTGAAAGAACATCTGCATGGGTGGCCCTAATGGCAGTGCTGTTGTTTGAGGGCAAGGGAGTAAATCTGTTTAGGATTAGCAGTAATTACAGTTGGAAGTTAGATTGTCAGGTGAGACAGATTGTTCTGCTTGTACTCCACTGAATAAAAATAGATGTAATTTATTTTTTTGTGTAAGTAGTGCAGTCAAACGTCGTTCATGATATCAGGAGATAAACTCATATTTTATAGATTTTGGGAAATGAATTTGTTAACATTGCTATGACATTAATGACCATATTAAACATTCCTCATTTTGATTATCAAAGTTCTGGGATAGTGGAAGGTGTCCATGCCCAGGGCAGGGGGTGACACTGGATGAGCTTTAAATTCCCATCCTGGGATTCTGTGATTTATTAGAATTGAATAATGGAAAGAGAAATGTAATTGTACATGAGAAAAGTTAAATCATGTGGTTTAATTTTATACAAACATGATGAAATCTAATTAGCAATAATACAGTTCGGTATCTCAGAATTTTACTCGGGGTTTCTGATTTTGAATTGCCTTGGTTTAAAAGCTGAATTAATGATAAAACCTGACCCTTGCTGGCCATTAACTTCAGCTCTGTATGTGTAAATTATACAATTTGTCCTGAAACCATTTGTAACCATTCTTAGCCAATTTCTGCCATTTGTAGTTGTTTCTCCTTGGGGTTAATGATCCCCCCTTTTTAAGTAACCAGTCAGTCCTGAAAGCATGAATGGCATGGCCTGTCCTGGCAGCAGTTGCACAGGGATGTCATTAACCTGCTGTCCTTTCTTTCCCCCTCCTCTTTGGTTTTGTTTTTTTGTTTTGTGGTAGTCTGACCCTTGGTTGTCGTTGCAGAACTATGGAGGTGCCATGAGACCCCCTCTGAACGCTTTAGGTGGCCCGGGGATGCCTGGGATGAACATGTAAGCACTACATAAATCCTACTCTACTCACAAAATGCCATTATTGCATTGCAGAAGGAACAATTTGGGTAGATAAGGCAGGGGGAACATGCCTTGATGACCAATAAATGCAATTTTAAGAAGTGAACCCACAGTCTGACAGGAACCTTGGCTGTGCAAGTCTGTACAAATACTCAGTTTCTTTCACAGATCAAAATTCAAATACTGGGAATGTTTTTCTCTATAATCATTGATATATTATTGTATGCATTTAAAGAAATTACACTCTTTATATTTCTACTTACTAAATATCATGTGAGGAATGGTTCTTCTCTGCAAAATAAAGCAGTACTTAATTGAAGCAAAATTGCCTTTGTCTAGAACTGTTTCTAAGAAAAAGAAACACACCAACAGTCTTCCTCAACTGCAGTTTCTATGTCCTTAACTACATTTATTTCCAGTCTAAACAGAGAGAAGAGCTGTACAGATATGAGAGTATTTTTGCCAGTGTTTTTGTGTCTTTCTGGGTCGGGATTATTTTCTGGTAAAACTGGATATAGTCTGAGTTCAGATTTATTCCAGACATGGATTTAGCCGTGGCAGGCTGTTGTGCCTTGTATCCCTGAAGACAACCCCCCTTTAAGTGTGTAGAAGTACTTCAGATGTAATATTAAGAAAACAGTAAAGATTTCTATATGCTTTTCTCATTATATCCCAAGATACCCATTCTTACTCTAGTTTTTATAGAAAATGAAAATATGAAATGATAATTCTCATTTCAATTAAAAAGTTGCCACCCTGGAAAAGTCAAAGAGGTACAGAAACAGATGATGTAATTTTAAGTAATCCACTATACCTCTAATTTATTTGGATTTTCAGACATACATTGAATTCTTGAAGCAAATAAATTAAAATCTGAAGTTGTGTGTTGCCCTATCACAGACAGCACATATGGGGATTCAAGACAATTCTAGGAGCCTTCCTAAGGGTAGACATTTATGTTTTTTAATTAAATTACTGTGGAGAAAATATTCAGACATTTGAAATTCAGTGTGAGTCAAGTATAAGGACTGTAGAGTCTTTCCTCAGCAGAAGACTGAATTATAAAAAAAGGAAAATAATTTTCCAGAACTAAAATTGAGGGACAGGTAAGATATTTAGAAACTGTTTATTCACACAAATGAGAGTTTGCACAGGAAAAATAAGAAAGGAGTTTCCTGGATAACAAAAAGATTTCCTGGCCTACCAGAAAAACAGAAAATTGACTGAAATACTAATACTGCTGCTTTTTATAAGCACATTTTATCAAAGGGGTTGCTCTGAGTTGTGATACTTTTAGCTGTATTTTCTGGACATGAGGGTGTTTTCTTACTGTAAATTTAGTGCTGTCAGTGAAATTTTAGTGAGGCCTCGTTTCTGGCCAGGGTCAGACTCAGATCTGGCCTGGGGGCAGCAGGGGAGGATGGACCCAGCTGTGCTCTCTGAGCCACCCCTCACCCTCTACCTCAGTGCAGGAGGAGCAGGGTGGGAAATCACATCTTGCCTGTGCATAAGGATGGCTGTACATACCTCAGTGTTGTCTTTACGTGACGATTTTCCAGTGCTCTGTTCTTTTTTCTTGGGTTTTTGGGAGTGTTAAATGCAAAAATGTGTCCTCCACAGAAACAGCTGCTGTTTGAAATCCAGCTTCTCCTCCGTGGAAGGTGCAAAAGGAAGCTGCTTTGGTTAAGGGCAGATTATCTGCCAAATAAAATGTTGTAATTTTTCTGGGAGAGAAAGTGTTCTTCGTGGTCAGAAATGGCAGCCTGAGGGCTCATAAGGCAGCATTTCAGTCCTTATAATCCACAAATGCAGCGCTGCTGGTAATTCCTTGCTTTGTCATCAACAACACCATCAGATTTCTGTGGGACACAGAAATGCACAACCCGTGCTCCTCCACAGAATAACTTCATTTCAGTTGTGTTTCAGCTGGAACTTGACGTAGCCATTTTTAGGAAGATCGAATATCTCTGCCAGGTTTTGGAACAAAGAAGGCAGATTTCAGGGAGCAGTGTTAGATTTCACTGGTGATTTTTAACACCCCGTGTGACCTGCAGTCTCAAGCACTAAGAATATCTCAGTCATGCCTCAGAATTAAAAAAGAAAAAGGTGTGATTTTGTCTTTTAACTTTAATTCACAAACCTGAGTCTAGATGTTTCATTTCCTGATGGAATATATTCACCTCTTGGGAAACTAAAATTTCAGACTGTAATTTTTTCAAGCCACACTAACGGGACAAACTCTTAAAGAAATGCAGATGAAATTCGTCATAGTTACAGATATTTCATTAATTATTTTGGAATTGGTACTTGTATGGTAATGTTTTATGACCCTGTTGGTGCTCCCAATATGAACGTTTAGTAAAAGGCCAAAGACCTGCTTGCATTGAATTGGAAAAAAAAAAGCCATTTGGGGGTTTTAAAGTGTGTTTTATAAGCATTTAGCTCCACAAAATCCATGTGGCTTTCCAGCAGATTCTGCTGCAGTGATTTCTAACTCTATACTGAAAGCTGTCCAATAAATTAGAAAATTCCGACAACTTTTTAGATGAAAGGTAAGTTCCCATGTCACAGTGTAAATTTCTGAGTTTCCATATTCCTGTGGCTTAACCACTCATGTCTCTGAGCCAGTTCATGTCACAGAAATGAGTGCAAGGGTTTGGGGTGAAAACAGACTTCTAAGTGCTGTTACGAATACTCCTGATTTTTCTGAAAGAGGGGATCCAAGAAACCACTGAAAAATAAGGCAAAGAACAACAGGGGAAAGAACCCCAGTTAATATTTCACCATGTGATCATCAGTAGAGGAGAAATTGCGGAATATTTGACCTGAGGAGCATTCCCTTGCTCAGTCTTTCATTGAATGAGACAGAAAAGACCACACCAACATTCTTGATTTCCAGCATTCCAACCATAATGGCAGTGGAAATAAATAAATTCTCACTTGATTTGTTTTTGAGATAGTTCCTTTATAGTTTCATCAACAATGTAATAATAAAAAAAAAAAGATTCAATATTAAATCCCTCAGGCAATGTATGCACTTAATAGTTTTTATTTCTGCAAGACTTAGAAAACTTTCAGAACTCATTAATAAAGGGTAATTCTTTCTTTCTGTTTAAGTCTCTCTCCCATGCCTGGTGAGCTGCAGTGGTTAATGTTGCTTTTCTACAGCTAATGAGGCCAAAATGCCATTTTAAATGTGAAAGTTTTGTCATCTGCTCTGCCTCTCCGTTGTCAGGGCCTTCAAAAAGTGAATCAGTCTTGTTTCTAAACAACCAGGAGCTCCTAATGGTCCCAGAAATAATTATGGGTTTGAGACACTGTGACTGTAAACATGGAGATTTTACCTCTGCTATGTCTGAGTTCCCTCTGGATTGTTAAGAGATGAAGCCTCACCCCCAAACTAAGTTTCTGGACTTCGCTGCAAGTGAGAAACTTAAAATAACAGCAAAAGTTGTGAGAAAAAAACCCCGAGGGTTTTCTGGGTTTAATACATGAAATTTATTATCATGGCTGTTGTCATCATCATCACCATCATCATCATCATCTTCATCAGCATCTAGGGATCATAGCAGCATATTTTGTATGGCTTGTTCTTTTACAAATTAGGTGCTCCCTAAACATTTATTAGCTAATTGCACACGTTTTACTAATGAAATCTGACTATATTTCAGTATTTCAGATCTACAGTAAATGCATGCATCCTCAGTACTTCAGGCATGTGCTTAATTATGTGAGCAAGATTACTGGTTTTATGACTGAACATTTATTTATTTTATTACTTAAATTTATTTTCTGAGTCGTAAATAGAATAATCAATTCACCAAATGATTAAATAGCAGTACAACAAGAATTCTGCTCTTGCATTTTAACTTGGGGTAGTTATGGTCTGTGAACACATTTTAGTTTCAAAGAAGCCACATCCTTCCTTCCTCTGGAAACAGGTTATTGAGATTTTTTTTCTCCAGAGCTGGTCAGAGGACGGGGATGGTTCTGTGTCTCATCATTCATCTTCTGTTTCAGGGGTCCTGGGGGTGGCAGACCTTGGCCAAACCCAACCAATGCCAATTCTGTAAGTAAATATTACAAATACACTTGACATCTTCTTGTATTTAGGGAAGTACCTTCCCAGCAGGCCCAGCACTGCCATAATATGAATGCTCTGGGGTCCTACATGGACAGCAGTCTCTGGTGTTTCTCCAGAAGGCAGAAAAATCTCATTTTCATTCAGGGATCATAGATATCATAGATGATATGATATCAGTGATATAGTTTAAAAATGTCCATTTTTGGTACTTGCAGTTGGATACAGTGGGTCTGGCTTGCTCTGGTAAACAGTTTTTTCTGGTTTTCTCACTTTTGGCTTTTTAATTCTATTAGTGAATGTCTTCTTCAGTTTTCTTTCACATGGACTTGATTAAAGTGGATATTTCTTAACTCATAGTGTTTTCAGTCCTCGAAATCAATTGGCAAGTCCCATAATAGATTTATTTGTAACAATCCTTTGGCTGACAAGCTGTCTGTAGAGAAATTTGTGTTTGTCAGTACAGTTGCTCCTTCCCCAGCAGCACTGGCCTGTGTTCCTTTGGAGAGAATAATTGCTAAGTCTGTAACAGAGAAGAAAACCAGATTATTCACAGGATTTGTCCAGGACACTGTCCTTTAAAAAAACATTTTAAATAATGCAAATAAATACCAGTATGTTCTAAGGTGAAAGATGTGGTACTTTTTTTAAAAAAAGCTTCTTTTATTTTTATGGTCAAGATTTTAATCAAAACTAGGTATCTCTAAGAATCTACAAGTTCAGTTCAGGCTCGGCTGACTCTGAAGTCCTGCTGAGTGAAATGGAGGTATATGCTGCCTAAGTTCATAAACTTTAGAGTGCCTTAATAATCTTACACCTTATTTTAATACTTTAATATTTTTTCAGTTGGTATTTTAAAATTGCTGAAGAGAAGTGTTTATTTGGACAACAGAGGGGTTTCCCCCCATGGTTTTAACTGTGTTTAGTTACTGTAATTAAGTGAGCACTAGCTGCAGCTGCCTGGAGCCCCTCCCAGCGCAGAGGAGTCACATTTTTTCTGTTGATGTTACAGATACCTTATTCCTCGGCGTCTCCTGGGAACTACGTGGTGAGTACCTGTGTGTGTGTGTTTGCAGGACATCACATCTCATCCAGGCACAGAAAAGCAGCCCAGATGTGCAGGGGAGCCCCTGTGTGCTGCAACATCTGCCCTGCACTGGGGGTATCCAGCCGCCCCTGGTACAGATGTGGGTGTTCATTACTGGATTCGTTATCAGCCTGCTCCTAATTGCCCTCAGTGCTGCTTCACTTCAGAAAACATTCCTGTAGCTAATACAGTGCATTGTCTTCAGTCATGAAGGACAAAAAATCCCCTTGGCTTTCTCAGTAAAACAATGCTGTGTGAGAGTTTCTGAACTTGTGCAGGAAAAACGCATTTATGTGCAGTGCTGGATTTTGTGTCTGCCACCAGAGATTAACTTTGTTTATTATTTTTGACTCTTTATTGTTGTTGTTGCTGTTGTTCTCAGGTTATTTGTATGTCTGAGGAGCTCTTCTAAGGCAGATTGTTTAGTCTGTTGTTGTCACGTGCAGAGGGCTGGTGTCATAGGGTAACAATGGAGGATTATATATTTAGAAGTGGTTTTTTGGTCCTTTATTTAGACAATTAGCTGTGGAAAAGGTTATGATTCTTGCAAGTGTCTGTAACTGTAGCCCCGATTTTGTCACGATTTAGTGGAAGCAGCCTAGATTTGCTGTCCCCAAATCAGTTATTTCAATGCAGAACTTCACAGAATTCTCTCTGTTTGGAAGAGGTTTTGTGGTTTTGCCACATTCCATTATTGCAGATTTTAAATACATTTTGGGAATCTTTGACTTCATAGAGAGCATTTGAGCAGAGGGATGGGCTGGAGAGCTCCTTATAGAGGTTTTTAGTGAAAAGATTTGTAATCTGGAATTACTCATTTTGAGAATTTAATACAATTAATCTATATATAATATATTAATATATACTAATATATACGCTTATCTACAAAAATATAAGTATTTATAATATGTATGAAAATACAAATATATACTCTCTCTTTAGACGTCAATAAAATTATATTCTTAGAGTGAAAACCTTTGATACCAAGATGCTCTCTAAGGGAAGAAAATTAACAAACAATGAGAGTAAAAGCAAATTTAAAATTAGATGCAAAAGTAGCTTTCCTCATAAAGGATCAGTTACTAGTTCCTACATCTCTTTATGTCATATTGAAAAATATGCAGAGAGAATCCTTAATGAAAATCAAGTTAGTGAGCTTAATGTACAGGTGAATGTATAAAAAGTATATGGAGAGCCTGTGATGCCTAGAGGGTATGGGTAAAATGTGGATATATATTTATGGATAAAAGTTTATGGATAAAAGGTATATGGATAGATACCCTGTATGCAAACACGAACAACCAAACCCTTGTACTTGCTGCCACTGAGAAGATATCCCTGTCTGAAACAGAGTATCTGCCGTTTTAAATGGTAAAAAAAGAGATAAAGTACAGTTACAGTCATCTGGCAATGCAAATAATAATTATTATTAGCAATCTATGTATGTTTTATTATGGAAAATCAATATTTATTGACTGTTACTGATGCAGGCATTTTTGGTAAAGTGGAAGCTGGTAGTTTTCCATATTACCTAAAGATATTAGGGGTTCTGCAAACATAGGAAGCAAGATGTTATGTTTCTCTTCTTAGTAAATGCTGAGGTTGATTAGATTAAAATTTCAGAGAAATCTCACCCTAATGCTCTTGTTTGACAGCCAGATCATTTTGTGTTTCTTAGTCCTGATCAGATTTGTGACATGGAAATACCTAAAACTTTTTAAAAATATGTCCCTTGATGGGGTTCTGTGTGTGTGTGTGTGTGCAATAGGTTTTTTCTAACCTTTTATTTCATGCTAATTGACAATTTTTACTCTCTCCAGGGTCCTCCAGGAGGTGGAGGGCCACCAGGAACACCCATCATGCCTAGTCCTGCAGGTACTGAAATATACTTGGAAACAACAAAACTGCAATGGATTGTAGGAAGTACATGGATTTTTTTTTTTAATAAAGGATCAGATAATTAATTGGGTCTATGTTTCCTGTATCAGGTTTCTTTTCCCTACTCTCTGACCTCTCCAGCACAGGAGGGTAGGAAAGTTTCCTAACTGGCCATAGAAACTTACTGCACCAGTATAATGACTTCATTAAGCAGAATTCCAGGAATTTAAATATTTAAATATGATGTTTTTATAAATATAAAAATTAAAAACAAAACGCAGTAAGAACTCTCAGGAAATGAAGAAATGAAAAGCAAGCTAACGTAAATATACTTTGAAGTTCTGTTTTTCAAAGCATAAAAACACTTCAAAATTGGCTCTTGTGAGTTTTGTGGAGGTATTTAATCACCTCTGAGACCAACAGCTCAAGGATTCCCGCAGCCCAGGCATCCCCTGTGTTTTTGGCATGAGCCAGCACAACATGGGACAGCCAGGGGTGTGTGCTGCAAAAGGATCTGGTGGATAAAGAACTTGTTGCCTGCCTCATTGAATGTTAAAAATAACTTCTTAGGCAGATTTTACTTTAGGCTACAAGGTTCTCTGTTCCCCATTTTCCTCAGACAGCATATTTGACTGTTCTAGTGAGATATGTAGTGCTCTGTATATAATGGAATGATTTGCTTAGATTAATGCTTAGAGAATCCTCTTGGAAAGATTAATTCGTAGACAAAAACCTTGATTTACCTTCCTGTTGTACACACAAGACCATTGGGTGTGGAATGATCTTGTGGAGGGTCTAGGTACAGAGTGCTGAGCTCTTTTTAAAATCATGCTATCTCCTTGGGGATTTATACAGACTTCTGTCAGGTCATTTTCCTTTCAGTTCTTCTCATTATGGGGTGTTTTTGGCAAGCATTGCACCAGGCTGTACCTTGAAGATGTTGCAGCTAAAGCCTCCCTCAGGAATGAAGGATCTTTGCTCAGTGTTCCACTGAAGAGCTGGATATATTCAAATTCATACAGACTTGACAAGGATGAGAGTAAAGCACTGTAACTCTTAAGTCTGTGTAAGGAGAAGATTTTTATCATTTCTTACAGATGGAAAACAAATTACAGGAGGTGTTGATAAGACAAAGAGACCTGTTCTATGGATAATATTGAAGATGAGCAAAGAAATGTAGAACTGCAGGAAACAGGTTTATGGAATTAAACAGTTACAGATTCTTGGTGATTTATAAACCTTTTAACAGTCATGCATAAAAGTAGAGCCCAGAAGTAGTCACTTGAGAACCATGGCAATTATTTCTTTTCATAGCCCTGTTGTGTGGCAGCAATGGATACAAAGGGAATAAAATCTTGCATTATATTGCCACTGTGTATGGGATTCAGGCACAGTAATAATATGAACAAAATGACAGGAAATGTATGAGGTGACTAATTTTATTGGGAAGTGTATTTTAGTACTTAAAATAATCTCTTGTTACAGATTCAACCAACTCTGGAGACAACATGTACACTTTAATGAACGCTGTGCCACCTGGGCCCAACAGACCTAATGTAAATATGAATCTACTTCTATCTTTCTTTGAGTAATACAGCCTTTTGTTTATCCAAACATTGCATTTCCATCAGCTATCATTATTGCTAAGCTTTCCATTCTTATGGGCAGCTCTTAAGTTACGGGCCTTTGGGAAAAAAACACCAGTAGAACTTACAAATAAATGTATCTAGATATGCTAAATCATTATGCAGTAAATTGCAGATTGTTTGGCTATAATGGCAACATCTCTTAAATGTGTGAAGAGCTACATTTAGGGGTAATTACTGGAATTGTACAGAAACTGCTCAAGCTGTGAAGGTGATGTGGAGCTTTCCGACTCAGTATAGGTCAGGTGGGGTTTGAAAGCTGTTAATTAATCACTAATGGATTTCAGAGAGTTATAACAGTTCCCTATAACTTCAATGGACGTAGGGTTGAGTTTCCAGCAGCAGTCTGCAGTCATACAAAAAGCATTGAAGTAAATAATAAATTATTACTTTGCTGGATTCCAGCCTACAGGGATGACAGTCTCCCAAAACCATGAAAGTGACCAAAAACAATGCTGTTTTTCAGTCTTCACACCAGAGACCTTCTCTTAGAGGTCTGAATGGAACTTGAGAGTCTCTTCTCATTCAGAGCTGAGGATTTTTTGTTACTTTTTTTTCCCCCTTCTCCTGAGGAATATTTTCTCTTTATTAGGTTGTGTGAAAAATAATTGTACATTTTTTAACGCCTGCTCCTTTCGTAGTTTCCCCTGGGGCCAGGCTCAGATGGACCCATGAGCGGACTGGGTGGAATGGACTCACATCATATGAATGGATCATTAGGTAATGGTAATGGCAAATACTGCCAACGTGGTGCATTTTCAGTGACAGTGCTATTTTCTGTGACTAATTCTTGGAGGTCTGTGGAAAACAGTCTGAAAAAATGTATGGAGAAAGTTCTATATACATGAGTGAGATGAAGGAAGTGACTTGAAGAGGCTGTGGCAATAATAAAATAAAAAATCATTGAAGCTGACTGAGCAGACTTGTTGTGAAAAATGAAAATTCAGCATAGGCATCTATCTCAAGAAGAAAACTCCTTTTTTTTTTTAGGGAAGCATGTCCCTGAAATTTTAAATTACTTTATATAAGTAATATATTCTTTATATATATATTCTTTACCTATTACAGCCCTAAAATGGACAGTTGGTTTAACTAATAAAGATGCACATTGCATTCCAATCAATAGAAATCTGTGTGAGAGGCAGCCACACCTTTTTCTGTCACTTTCTACAGCCTGAGAATTATTTTGCCTTAGCTAAAATTAAAGATTAAATTGAAATAGTTATGGAAGAGTTTTACATGTACCTAGCATGTAAGTTATCCTTTTGGGCCATGACAAAGTAACTCTTCATAACATCTAGGTATCTGACATTTTTAGAGAGAGAAATCATAATCCTTCTTAGCCCTAATTTGCCTTTACGAAATACTTACTTCAGTCTTCTCCCACAGCTCCATTTTTGATTGTTTTTCTGTGATACTCTTCTAGTTTTGTACTCTGTACTATTCCAGAATTTGTCTTTCCTGAACACATGTGTCTTTTGTTGCTAAAGGAATGCTTCTCTTGGTTCATCCATCCTAAAGTTGCATTTCCTTTTTTCTTGGATTTACCTGAGGTGAGACCTACAGCATATGAAAAAAACCCTTGATTAGTTTTCAATAGTCTTGCACTCACTATATTTAATTTCATTTGGTTTCTGTTACTCTCCAGATCAGGATCATCTGGTTTCTTCTAAAAGATACTCAGTACATGTAGTGCAGGAAAAGTTGATGGAGGCTCAGATTGATTGAGTGGATTATTCTCTACCGACTGTTAACTTTTACTGAGTTTGTTATGTTTTAAAATGTTGATGTTGCACTCGGTATTTTCTATTAAAAAAACTACTGGATTAGCCTCAGCTCAAAACTCACTGAGAAATTGTCTGTTTTTATTTCAGGCTCAGGAGACATGGACAGTATTTCCAAAGTGAGTATCTAATCAAATATTGGGAGTTTTTAGAGTGTTTCGCTCTAAACTCATTTCCTTTGTCTCCATTATATTATATATAATTATCTCCAGTTCATAATCTGATTGATCATATTGTAGTCTTTGATACTCTTAAAATAAATGAAGCCAGTTCTAATAATCAATTCTAGTCAAGTGTAAAGTTGGGACAATCTCCTTGGGTGTTGCAGGATTGGATTTGTCACCTCTGTAAGGTAATGTTAATATCTTAATCCTCAGGATAAATTCCCAGAAACTAGATTAAGAAGTAGTTTCAGAAGAAGCACTGTTTGGATATCACAACCATTATGTAGCTGCAAGTGGAAGTGAGTTTAATCTGCACAGATTTTGCATCTACAAAAATAATACTTGAATGCGTTACTTCTGTAAAAATAAAACTGCTGTGGACGTGATCGTCATTAAGTAAGGAATTAATGAGCTGATGTAGTATTAGTAAAGGGGCATAAATAAAGAGGACCTTGTGTTCCTAAAACGTTTTCAGACTGCACAAAGTGAAATGATGGATGGAAAAGACCACATTGCCTCGGTTGCCTTGTGCTGGGCTGTGCAGTGATGGGTTCAATGAAACTCTTCTGTGAGATTACCAGCATACAGCACATTTTTAATCAAAGTCTGTGTTTTTTCTTCAGTATTTTATTGCAAACTGCAGCATTTTTGAAGCCAAAACATTTCCATTCCCATGGGATAATTTTTTTCAGCCAGTATTCCACTTGTAGCTATTCAGTATGTGCTCATACAGGTATCCATAGCTTTCAAAGCTTGGCTCCAAAACAATTTTCCTGGAAGTCTCATAATATGTTAACCTGCATAAATAACTCATGGAAATCACATTTGATCTATGTGTTTTTTAAGCAACAAATAGGAAAATGCTGATAATGTTGCCTGTAAGACAGTTGCCCATAGTAAATGGATCCAGTCTTGGCAGAATCAGTACAGCTCACAGAATTCATAGCTTTTTAGAGAAGATTTTGATTAAATTGGCTGAAGGGTAGAATATAAAGTTTTTTATTAAGTAGATTGAGATGAGGGTAGTAAATTAACTGAAATAATGCATATTAAATAAACATTAATTACCTGCATTCATTGCAATGCCCATGGAATTTGTGCAGGCATCAGGGGCACTCTTGCTTTGGAGAACCCCAGTTGGAGTTACAATGCTGCACCCCATGTGGCCACAAAAGCAGCCTGGGGAGGTCATATAAAACAGGAATTTTTCAGGATTTTGGCCCTTTGGGGCTGGCATGCTGAAGCTATGGCAGAATGTCAAAGCTTAGTTCTACACAGAGCAAGATAGAATAGGGGGAAATCCCCCAGGAATGAGAAACAGTGCAGGAGCATCATATAAAATAAATGTGACAAGGTCTTTTTCTTCCTGGATTTTAAGGCAATAGGGAGTGATGTGATTGTGCCACCTGACCTCCTGTGTAACACAGGCAATGGGCTCCCCTGAACTAATTCCTGCTGAAGCAGCAGCGGCAGAGCTAAGGCAACAGGATTCCATCTTCTCCAAGCTGTGGGGCCCTGAATATCTGGTGTACTGGCTTCACTGCATAGTATATGTGATTGACTGATGTTAATAACCTCATTAGGCTTTTACCTGTCTTGGATGGGCCCTGGGGATCACAGTTGTGGAAACAGTGAATTAGACAAAAGAAAGCAGAAGGGCTAAGGCAGGGCTTTTGATGCAACTCTCAGAGCTGCATTTCAGGTGCTGGTAAAGAAGTTCTGCTTGCATGTCATGTACTTAATTGGTTTGGTATTTATATTTATATTTCATTCTGTTTTTCTGGGTTTTTTTAAAAAAAGGCAAGGAAAACACTGTGATAGATGTAAGAATTTCATTATGAGATCCATGATTTCACTCCTCTTTCCCTGAGTTCTGTTTTCCATCATGAGTCTTCTAAGTAGGACATGTAACAATGATGGAAAGAGGATTGCCCATGGTCCAGGCATGGCAGGGTACTGCAAACCAGGTTTGTGAGAGCACCTGACTAATTGTACTGTGTACAATACCCATATGTGAGCCATTGATGCAGAATAATTTCTATGGCAATTACCTTGTTTCACCCATTCTCCTTCTGAAGTTGCAGAGGTTGTTGTGCACTTCTGTAAGAAAAGGAGTAACCATTAATTTTTGGAAGGCTCTTTAGGTTGTACTGTTTCAGCAAATTGTGACCTCATGGAGCAGACCTCAGGCACAGGCCTATGCAAAGCTCTGTGCAGACCAGATCCATCCTGTCTTTAAGCACATCTTTTGTCTGTCTTTAAGTACAAACTCATAACTCACATATGTCAGGGCTCACAGATGTGGCTGCATTCAACCACATGATTTAATGCAGTGACAGAGCTTCCTGCTATCCCTGCTGCAGCCTTTTATAGCTTTTCTTGACTTCAGCAGAAGCACATGCGGCTATAACCTGAAAATGAGGCACAGGTAAATAATCCTTGCTTCAGGGAAGAGAACATTACTTAACAGGCTAAAATTAGTGACTGAATCCTGCAGAACCCTGCTGGGGCTGACTTTTCCTCCTTGAGAAGCCCAGTGCACTGCACAGTGCACCTGAGTGCACCAAGTACTGTGTGCAGCATGCCCTGAGCACACCTGGTGAGGCTGGGAAATGAACTGAAACCTTCAGCACTCAATCTGTATTTTACAATCTTGTTTAACAGAACTCTCCCAGTAATATGAGCATGAGCAACCAGCCTGGCACTCCCAGGGATGACAGTGAGATGGGTGGAAACTTCCTAAACCCCTTCCAGAGTGAGAGTGTAAGTATTTCATTACCTGGGTTGTTGGGTTGCAAAGGTGCCTGGCCTTTATGTCTGGCCTTTTGTTTAGAAAAAGACAATTTGCAAGTTGTGTAGTGTGCTTGTAGTGCAGTGCTGTGTCTTGCATGGTTAATAGTTTTTGAAAGTACAGTATTGATGTGAATAAAAACTACTGTGCAAAAGAGAGGTGAAACTGGAAAAGGTGAGAGGCATAAACTTACTGCAGAAACTTTTTCTGGGCTATTAGGTTAATGAAAAAGCAGAGTTTACACTGAAGTGTGTGATGGGAGCACCAGTAGATTCCATGTTGCAAAGATGTGGTGTGCTGTTATACCCGTAAAAGACAAAGGTTCCCACTAGTGCTCATTCTGGGGCAAGTTATGCTTTTTTGAAAAATGGATAATACTCAAAGCAGTAGAATGGGGTGTTAACATTTTACAGAGCAAGACTGTGGTATTGTCCTAGTCATGTGCCTGAAGCTGGGTTTTAAATCCAGGTCTAGGTCCCTGAATAGGGGTGTAACCTCATTACCTATGCCAGTGGTGACCTGCAGCTCAGTAAACAGCCTCTGTTAGATCACAGCATAGTTGAGTTCCATGGGAAATTTCATGGGAATCAGATTTGAGGGGTTTTGAGGGGTTTTCTTTTTTAGCTAGTGAAAAGGAAGTTTCTGCCAGCTAGCTGCTGGTGGGCACACATTCAGGTTGTGTGGCGTGTTGAAAAAACTGTCATACACAACCTAAAAAGAGCAATGTTTAATATCTGCCAAGATGGCAGTAAACTCCATCAGAAGCTCCATGAAATGTGCTCCCTGTTCCCTTGGCTCCCAGCGTGGGGCTCCCAGTCTGGCACACTCTGCTGTGCTGAGGGCAGGCAGGGTCACTGAAACGGGGCAGGGGAACAAGGAGAATCTGTGGTACTCCAGAGAAAATCAGTGTTCCCAGACCCTTCCTGGGTTCTGGGTGGTTTTGTGCTGCCTGGAGGAGCCAGGGGCTCAGATTTGTAAGGGTTCTGTTGAGATGTGTGCCTGCAAGGCAGGAGTGACACATGCCAGGGGTGTCCCTGTCTGCTCCCAGGGACTGCTGTCTCTCTAACAGGGGTTGCTCAGTCAGCCTGGGGAGCTGCTTTGCTTTCTGATCCATGCTGTGCCACTTGGCTGCTCAGAATAGGTGTCCTTTCTCGAGCAGATTTGCTCTTTAGTTCATTGGGAGGAATGGGTGTGGGTAACAATGCAGAGCCTAATAACAAGATAAAAATCCTGAACACCCTGAGACCATGGTTTGATTCCTTTCCCAAACTGATTCCCCAAAAACCCTGGCTCAGATGCAGGAAATTACTTGAGCAGGTGCTTTGCCTTAAGCCTCGGAGCTGGTAGTCAGACCTGTGTAGTTCACATGAGGGGGAAGACCCACCTAAAATGCTTTTCTTCTTTGGGCTTGGACACTTGGAAATGGCCAGCCTGGAACTCAAGACTTGGCAGGGTATTTATGGCACATGTGGTTTTGCACAGGCAAATTTATCTTTCCTTTATCTTCGGTCAGTTTTCAAAAAGCTGATCTTCTTGCATTAGAGCATTTCCCTCTACTTCGAAGATTTTAGGCCAAATTAGGTGTTTCTGCAGTGCACAGTTTTCAATTTACAAACAAGTTAGGTGTATAGATGTGCATTTCTCTGGGTACTGTGATGTCCCCTTGATTGCTGTAATGAAGCACTGCTAACCTAGGGTAGCTGTAGCTTGGGTAAAGGCTGCAGATCAGTTTGTGTCACTACAAATGTGTGATGAGGCAATTGAATTTTTGGTTCACATGACAGAGAATTAGCACTGGTCCCTGATTCAGCTTGCCCCGTAAAACTCCTAACACAAAATAAGACAGACCAAAAGCCTAATTTAATCACAGTCATACATATCTTTACTCCTTGCTTCCGGTAAAGTAATAAAAAATGCCCCAAAATCTTCCTGTGGTTCAGCCACCCATGAATGCAGCCAGTCCACCTGAGACTAGGCACCTGCCCAGGTAAATTCCCCAGTAGACAGCATAGGCCAGAAAAGGGTGTGGAAAGCCTCAGTGAGGTATTGGCTCATCATAGCAGCCAGGTAACACCAAAACAGCCCTCAGGGGAGCTGCCTTTGTCAGCAGTAGCTGTATCTTTGCATGAGAGAAGCACAACAGAAGTTCTGAGGACACAAACTGAACTACAGCCCCAGCAGAGGCTACAGCACCAATTCAGGAGGGAGCTCAAGGAGCTCTGAACCCATTGCTGCAGTCCAGGCATGGATGTAGCTACCTGGGGCGGGGAGGTAAATGTTTGTTAAAATGTGGATTCCTCTTTTCCAGTACTCCCCTAGCATGACAATGAGTGTGTGACCTGTTCACAAGTGTCGCCGTGAAGACCACAGTGCGTTGGCCCTCTCCAGAGAGCTACTGCAGAAGAAAATTATTCGTCCCAGTGTACAGTTTAACTAAAGGATCTCAGACACAATCAGACCCACCTGGTTTTTTTTCCTACCATCTCCCCCATTTTGTCAAAAAGTGGGTCCCAAACATGCTTGAGACAACTGTAAAGAGTGGCATAGAGAAGTGCCCGAGGTGGAGCTGCAAGCGCCTGTCTGTGTGTGTACATGTGTGGGTCGGCGTGGGGTGTGTGTGTGTGACACCCAACACACACACGCACACAGACCCCAGGACATTGTAAAATAGTATCGCATCACATCCTATGTAGAAATCAGAAGTAGGGACTTTTATTCCATTTCTTTTTTT
Organism: Vireo altiloquus; assembly: GCA_013396875.1. Lineage (NCBI taxonomy): Eukaryota > Metazoa > Chordata > Aves > Passeriformes > Vireonidae > Vireo > Vireo altiloquus. The sequence goes on from VZRF01006382.1 coordinate 138,673, forward strand.
TTTTTTTCACGTTTACATTTTAATTATTGAAATTTGCTTTCCCTCTCCCCTCCTGAACTGTTTTATGTTGCATATATCACTGCTTTATAAGTTATTTTTTAAGTTGAACTCAAATGATAAATTCTTTTGATTTTGTTAGTGTCTGCCATTATGGATAGGAATGAAATTGTTTATACGAGCTTTCATTACCTTGTGTTTGATGCCAGCTACCCTGTGAATCATGAATTGTACTGTCTCAAGAAATAGAAGAAAGCTCATCTTAATTTTTTGGAGAAATTTAACAACTTCCACCTAGTTTGGGGATTTTTTTTGATACTTTGCCTTTAAGAGAAAAAAAAAAAAAAAGCACTGAAGGTTATTTTTCTTCTTTAATTGAAGCCTAATATCTGCAATATCTATTTTAAATGGGAGCCTGAATTTGATACAAGCTTCTCAGTTTATATAGAATACTATAAGGTTACTGTAAGTGAGCTCCAATTGCTATAGAATCTAGCAATAAAGTGTCAGGGCTTCTCCTGCCCTTGGAATTGAGTTTTCTATTTAGCATGGTCTTCTGTAGGGGTGGTAGTTAGTGGAAATACAGTAGAGTCCTTATCACCCAAACCTTTTCTAACAACTTACAATTATGTTTCCCATTTTCAGTGATTCTCAAACAAATGTGAGCAATCTGTGTTCCTAATTACAAACAGTACTTCCCAAACCCATTTAAAAATTCAGGTCACCCTACTGCTTGGGTGTGTGTTGTCTACCATATCTGCCAGAATTAACTCCCCCAAAACTTTCCAGTCAGCAGCCTTTTTTTTTTTCTCCTTTGGAGCCAAAATGCCACAGTAAACTTTTTATGACTACTAGCCTTGTGAGGGTGTTACCTTTTGCCATGAACAGAAGAGGAACAAAGGTCTGGGGCCTTGTATGAGGAGGGCAGACAGGAATGAAAGCTGGGGACAGAATGCAGAAAAATACCTAAAGGAAACGCTTCTGGAAACGTTCCCATTTCTCTTCAGGCAGAGCTCTGAAACCAAGATTGTGGTACATAAATGTAGTTCCTGATGATTCTCAGCTCCCCCAAGAAAACAAAGGTTTTTAGTTTGTAGTGATACAAAGGCTGATGATCAGCAATGCAGGCACAAAGTGGCTCAGCAGAAATTTGTGCCACAGACAAACAGCAAATTCCTGTCCTTGGACTTAAATCTAGAGGAGCCACTTGAGCAGTTCTGGGATGTGGTATGTCCGCATGAAAGGGGATTTTCTTTAAGGAACTTGTGATAAAGGAACATATGTCATGGGCTTGTGGTGGTAGGTGAACGTACCCGGATGTGTAAGGAATACTGCAATCTCCTAACTCATTTTTATTACCATATATTATATGTGTATAATATATGGAAATAAGAAGTTTTAACACTTTACTCTCCTATTGGGACTATTCAAAGATGAAAGTCTCAGAGGATTAAAATTATGTCGAAGTATCAAAGATTTTGGTAGCATTACTTTTTATTAAGAACTACTTGATTAGATGTAAACATGACCTAGATAGTCATTATATGGTTTTGTAGACTGTATTCCCATTGATTATGAAGGTCACATTCATTTGCTCATCTTTGGAAAAGACTTTGTTGCTGTCTCCAAAGATGCTGGCAGACCCTGCTATTGGCTTGAGTCACAAACACAAAATCAGGTGTAATTTCCTCAGACCCTTTGCTGTTGTCACTAACACCACTGGGGTGTCCCCAGCACAGCCAGAGTCCAGGTGTCCTCACAGCCTGTGTTTGCCTCCTGTGTTATCTGTGGTAGCCTTCCAGGGACCCGAGGACTCCTTCTGGCCCAGTTCCAGCTGGATGATACCACTGCTTATGGACTGAGGTAGATGGGAGCAGTGCATCGAGTGCCAAAGCCCATTCCCCAGGTCAGTGAGCTCTCAGGCACCTTGGAAGGATGGCAGTCTGACCATCGAACTTGTGCATGGAATTGCTGACACAGATTGGATGTCATTATCAGAAATGTTATCCTCATTTCTATACAAGACCATAACATCCTCTCAGGCACGTAATTCAGTCACCATGTCCTGCATTTCTCATGGCCACATAGCCCCACAGGCAGCAGCTGCTGTCCAAGGCTTTACCCAACGTCAGCCAGGCTTCTGCAGGTGAACCATTACAAAACAATCTTACGTGCTAATCACCCAACTTCAAAATTACACCCTCCGATTATTTTTTTCTTAATATGCACTGGGCTTTTTACTTGTTCATTTTTCTTTCATTTGCTTGTGAATCCTTGTGGGATTTTCATGGTATCTGGAGTATAAATATGGGAAGAAAGACTATTCCCAAGCACTCAGTTTTTGCTCCCACTTACATTTCTTCTGCTCCAGATACCAGGAGCAATGTAACTGCTGTTTGGCTCTGTCCTTATGCAACAGCATTGTTGATAATGTCAGAACTTGTCCAGCTCTGGGAGGAATTCTGTTTCAAGTGGTGCAGGATAGATCCTCTCACACTGGGTTTTTAGATAGATCTTGGTCTTTAGTATAGAAATAAAGAGATGGTGATTCTGTAAAAGGATCTTTCAGGCAAAATTGAAGTAAGGCTTTTTTAAAACAAGAAGTGATTAAATGTTAGAGTAGCAGACATTAGGAATAAGGGATCTCTTATGCTCTGAGAACCCTTGCAAATATTCTGGCTTTGTAGAAATCAGCTGAAACTGGATTCACTTGGGAACTTCACAGTGAAACCAGGGTCTTACCTGCTGCTTAAACCTATGGAAAAGAGTGTTCAGATCCGGATTTATCTCCTCATCACCCAGATTTTAATGCCATGTCTAAGTCTTGTGTAGGCAAAAACAGGGTTTGGGGCAAGGAAGAAGCTGTCTGAATCATAGGTAAAGCATGTGGCCCAGCGTGCATTAACAAAATACCTGGATATTTGCATATAGGGATTGAGTTATTTTCTTAATTACCTGAGAATGAGGAAAAACTGCACTTGCACTCCCTCCCCTCCAAAAATTCCATTTCTTACTTGGAAGCTCTCTGGTAGCAGAGCCCCAACCACCCAACGGGTCACGTCTTCAGAGACAGTAACAACTTTCAGGCTTTCAGCCTGTTCTATAATGTAGGATTACACCTTCCATGTCCCAGGACATCCAGCTCTTCCTTCCTTTCTCACAGGAATACTCAATAAGAAATATATAGGCTAGTCATTTATTTTAAAAAATTCCAATTGGAAAGAAGTGAATGGAAGCTTGTTTCTTTAAGGATGCGTCAAAGGACAGCTTCTTCAACTGCCTAAAACCAACCGAATTTTCCTCTATTCTGTGGCTGGAAATGCAATACTGCATATGCAAATGATTTGCAATTAGATTTAATGATGGACCAGCTGTTACAATATTTAGTGTTGATCACTTTATTCAAAAGGACTTTTCAGCTGATACATGTTGCACAGATTTCTCTTTCTGTATCAGTTAATTATTACATGTTTTCCCCTGCTCCTAGTCAGCTCTGATCCATAGTTGCTCTTATGGTGCCTAAGTATGGCCTGGATTCTTCACTATTTGACCCTACATATTTGCATTTCAAGAATGCAAAATATACCTTAATGATGTAAAAAGTACAGGCAAAATAGTTTTTCTTTAATTCACTCTAAGTGGTGATACAATTGTGGGTCCTGTCCCAGACACACTTGGGTTTGCTCGGGCCTTAAGGATGGGAATCCTGACAACGTACATATTTCAAATAAACCCCTAAAAACTATTTCAACACCTTACATTGAGGTGTATCTTACCTTGAGGATCCAGTTCATGATTAAGTGATCCAAAACAACTGTAAAAATTCAGAGATAAATGAGTTTAAATTTTACTGTATGCAGCTCTCTCTACTTTGCAGATATTGCTGGCACAGTCCTATAAACTGCTGCTTGTGACAGTTCTGCTAAAACTTTGATGAAACCACTCACATAAGGTCATTTTTTGGGTAGGATTTCACCCTAGTCTGGGTCAAATACATACCTTACCTGTGGTGTGACATTATTTGGCAGATGTAAAACTGAGTACATAGAGCATAATACAGAGGGTCTGTTGAAATTACCGAAACGATGTTTGAACCTGAAAAATGAGAAACGAGAATTTAAAATACTGCTTTGCACTCCTGCATAGTGTCTACATATTGGAAACAAATTACAGTACCAAATCTAGGAAATAAAAACTGGATCATCTACTCAGCACATGAAAATTCTGATCCTGCCAACAGCTTCACCTTGGTTTGAAATTGAGCCTGCACAGAGTTAATTTTAGACAGATCTAAGAACACAGGTAGTATCCTTCAGGAACATAAAGAAGTAGGACTGTAATAATCTAAACCCATGCTTGAACATGGACAGTCTAGAGCTCCAATTAAGTCTTTCCTAACCAGATGTTATTTCACAGATTTTACCAGTGCAGGATCATGTTTATGTATCAATAGTACTAACATGTGGAGCAGATTTGGCTTTCTTCTGTTTCTTACTTTACTAGAGCTTTGTTCACTATTACATGAACTATTTCTGTGAATTTGTTCATCTTGTTTTCAATTGTGCGGCCATAGTTTCCTTCAACACAGCCAACAGCTTTGCAGTTTTAGTCCAAACTTCTGTTTGGTCGCTCTTCTTCATTTAAGCTTAAAATGTGTAAGAAAGCCTCTCATGTAATGGGAAAACTTGCTATAAAAATGTATAAAGGTTTTCTTGGGTACATGTTTTCAAATTTAATAAATGCAGTTTTCGGTTATAATTTGAAATGGTCACTTTCTAGCCACTATTTCAGTTTTGTGTGCAAAAGAAACTGAGAGAATTTGAATCCAGTGTTGTAAATATTTGCTGAAAGACATGGTTCTGGGGGAAATCATATCAAAAAGATATTTGCTTCCTAGTTGCTATAAATAATACAGCTGGACTTCATGTTGAAAGCTCCTTCCACATCCCCAAAAGTGTACTGCTTGCCATCTGATTTGTGTGACCTTGTACAAAGCCTAATTCACAAACAGTGGTTGACTTTGCCTGTTAAATGTTCTCAGTGTGTCTTGTGGATGGTTCAGGGTTCTGTGGTCTCAGAAGAGTGACCGAGTGGTTGAGCAGGCTTGTTCCCAGGGTCAGGTGGCTCAGGACTGGGTATCCACCAGAAACAAGGTGTTCGTTCGCTACCTCGCTGTTCTCTTGAGAACTTGCACAACTCTTCTTGCTGTTAGGTTCTGGGGATCCTTTTAGATTTTACAATGCTCAGACAAGAGGCTGACTTTTGCTATGAGAAAATTCTGGCAGTTTTAGCATCAGTTTTCATAGGGAAACAGCACAAAAAATGGGGATTCAGAAAGGTGATGTGTTCTCAATACCCTGGGTGAGCTAGGAAATAGACTGTACAACCTAGGACTTTGGGCTATTACAGAGATACTGAAATCATCAGTAATTGCTTTTGAGGGGAACAATTATTGCTGTGGAACAACTGCTCTGATCCTTGAGGAATCAAATGGTCAGCCTGATCTTTTAGGCTTTATTTCTGTTGTTTTAATCTTCATGTTTTACCCTCCCTCACTTGGACTTCCCTATTCAATGTACTGTGCCAGATCTTTGCACAAAAATAAGGGCATTTTGCTCAACCAACATGCAGGAAGTTGTTCAATCTGTAACTAGAGCCCTGCTGTAGAGAGATTATTTCATTAGAGAGAAATAAATAAGGATAAGGAGTGGCATTGCAGCATCCTGAGAGCTCTCACTGCTCGAGATCAGGAAAGTTAGCATCCCACATACTTGAAAATTAGACTAAATGGTTCCTAACAATGATAGAAAATAGCTTGAAAGAAAAGCTGATTCTTGTCATGCATACTGGAGGAAAATAAATCCTAAATACGGGATAGATTTGATTGAGGTAGACATTTACTAAAGATCTCTGTAAGAGAAGCATGGAGCACACCCAGTGGTTTAGTGGGAAAGCAAAGTGGTGTTACTAAATTGTTGTCAATAAACAAGACATCCAAAAGCAGGTACAAGCTTTTTTCATTTTCGTTTTTCTAGTCTCTTTTATTTTTTCTGATTATGTTGTAGTTTTGATTTGATTTGCATTTACATTAATGGATAAGATAGAGAACCCAAGGTCCTAAAGTAGGCCTGGAATTAGAGACATGGAAGAGTGGTGTGAGTAAAGCTGGAGTTTTGCATTACTTAAAAATCAAGTGCATTTTAATATTACCATTTTTCCAGAACAAAAAACATCCATACAATAAACTTTACCTCGGTCATGGCTGCTTGAGAAGTGTGAATCCAATTGCTGTGTGTGCTTGGAGACCAGTTTTGAGGGTTTGTTTGTGGGGTTTTTTTTTGCAAGTATCCCCTTGGAGTGCATCTACTTTGTGCATGTTTGGCTAAAACCACAAAAACAAACCACTTTTTTTAATGGATTGGTGTACACTCATCTGGTTCTGGTGGGAAGAGGAGGAAGATTTGATAGCTGGTGGGTTAGCATATTTATGTGAATTCCTTACAGCATTGGTAAACTGTTGTCAACTTTGTTCACATTGCACAAGATACGCTGTGTTGTCTACTGCTGGTGTTAAAACCTGGGTGATCCATGCATATCCTGTAAATTCCGGTAGGTTTTGTGTAAGAAATTTTGTCACCACTGCTTGCTACTGTAAATTCTTGTTTTGAAGCAAGAGGTGGCATTTGACTGTACAGCCATGTGTATTATATACTGCAAAAGTCCTTGTTCTGTCCTCTGAACTCGCTGTCCACATAGAGTTGAAGCTCTGTTAAGCACGCTTAGTGGTTTCAGAATTTATTTCAAACAGCAGATGTATAAGCCATTTACAGGAATATTCAGTGTAATGTAAGAGAATTCGACCCAGTTCATATCCTTGTCTGAGAGCTTGGGGTTGGATCCGAGCAGGCAGCTGCATGTTCTGTGCCTCCTCACCTGTGCAGGTGTCCCCTGGCAAAGGGTGCCCCAGGCACAGCCCCAGGGCAGGCTGCTGCCTTACAGAGCTGTGGGACGTGGTGTCTCCTTTACTCCCCAAAAACTGCACCAGTGCCAAGACAGAAGCCATCTCTAAGGGCGTACAGCAGGCACCTGGGGATTGTGTCCTCATCCCCACCCACCGCAGGCTCTAACTGAGGTGGTGTTTTAAGGCGATTTGAATTCTCTGTCTCTACCGAGAGAGAAACGTAACCTGAATTCTGGGACTCTGGATTCTTTTTTACAGTATTTTATGATATACAACAAAGACCTGAAAATGTCTGTGTGTTCTTTGCTGGTTTCTGACATCAGAAGTTCAAGTCCTGTCTAGTCTGAAAGGCAATGATGGGAAAAGTGAAGAAGCTTGGAAAGTTGAAGGGGATTCTTGGCTTATTTTAAAATCTGTGTTTCTATTGATAGTTTAATTAAATGACTAGGCTAATCTCTAGAATAAAGGCAGTCTTAATGACTTTGCACCTTCATCCTTTCATGTAAGACTTTGAGAACTTGCAATAAGTGCTCCTCATGCTTACAGTCCGATTTGTAGATAAATTCTCTGTATTTCTAAGATCAAGAAATATTTCTACAGTTACTCCAGCCCTTTACAGAGAACAACAGGGCAATCCCGGTCCCGTAATCCCAAGTATTTGTAGGTATATTTTAGATAAAGAATGACTTTCAACATCATAAATGAAACTAATGTTCAGTGTTCCAGTTTCTGGAAGTAAAGCAAACCTCAGTAATTTTGCAAACCAGCAAGAATGAAACTTATCTATATAAATATTAATGTAGAAAGTGCATGCAAAACTTGATACTGCCTCTGACCTTAATCATTACTATTGATACTATTGGGGATCTCACAAATGTGTGTTTCAGAACGCTGTATTTCTCCTCAGTATGTGCTTCATCCTCATTACCGACAGCTCCTGCAGAGAGCCAGTCCCTGCCGTAGCCGAGGCGTGGGGATGCAGAACTCCACAGCACCATGAATACATGGACATGTGTGCGTGTTGTGTTAGGATGAGTAACCACTGCAGCTGCCAGCCCCTCCAGACCCTGTGTGTCACTCTCCAGGGCAGCCTCGGGATGTCTCGGGCGGGCTGCAGTCCCTGTGGACCATCCCAAGCGGCTCCGGGTCTTGCTTTGGGGGATCGTCATGAACTCAAGCCTCACTGTGCAATGTGTGACAAGCTCCTTGCCAGACTGTGAGCTGCAAAGGCGGGGATGGTGTGGGTCGCTGACCCAAGGCTTGTCTGGCTTGGAGCCTCAGGCAGGGCTCTGACAGACTCGATTGTCATGGTGATACTGTGCCACCACATCAGACTTGTTTTCCGCTCCATGCTGTGGCCTGATTCATCCTGCCCTAATTTCAGCTGGCTAAAAATTACCAGCCTGGGTCTCGTGGGTAAGTCAGAGGAGGGACACAAGTGGAGATGCCTCTGGAAGATTGCATTATGGCATCAGTTGGCCTCACCACTGATGGACGGCCAGAATTAGGTGGGATGAATCCAAGTGTTTACAATTGGCTTCTCACACCTCTACACAAAAGTGTATTTATTTGAGCTTGGAATGGGCAAGAATAATGCAGTTCCTTTGAACCTGAATCCAAGTGACTTACAGATGAATTTCTGAGTTCAATCTCAAACATGAGATTTCTGCCCTGTAGTGCTATTTTCTGTGGTTTTACTTCTGTTTTTATGAGCAGGTGTAGCTTGAACTTGCAACTTGTTGGAACATTTCTAGAGGGATTACCCCTGCCTAGGAATCCTCACCTTTATTTCTTAGGTGAGCTTCCTCGTTACCTGCACTGATTTTCCTTGGAAGCAACACATGAAGAAACCATTGCATAGATCAATCAACACCAGCAACAGCATATGCAGCTTTAAAATTCAGCTGTGAGCTTGTAACTAAGGTATTAATGTTCATACTTTCCAGGTGTGGCTAAAGATTCCTTTCCTGAGAGCTTTAAGGAATAAATCTAGGAGGTCCTGATTGAGGATTGTAAGAAGACATGTAGTAATGGCAGTTTATGATAGGTTTGTCAGGGGAAACTTGCGATAAGTGTGTTGGGATTTGACGTGCTGGTTTGGAGATGAGGGAATATCCCCTGTCAGACAGAGCAGATCTTGCAGGCAGCGTTACTGTGGTTAGCAGAGCCTGCTCCAGCACGTTCCTCCTCTAGTTCCTCTTGGTACCGTCCTCCATTACCTGCCGGTACGAAATCCTGACAGCAATTGTGCCAGCTCTTGTGGCGAGCTAAGGAACAGCTCAAGGGTCAAAGCTCAAATGTTGTAGCTGCACCTTTCAGCTTCATCAACTGTCCACGTTCTCAGAGCTGGGCTGGGACAGCAGTCACCTCCACAGCTGCCCTGTAACTTCATCAAACAAAAATGAGTGTCACTTTTTATGAGTTCAACAGGAGCAGTATTGATCCATTCACTTTATTTCCTAAGTTGCGAGTCATTCGCTGTTGGAAAATAAACACATCTTGTGTAGCTATGAATAGAAAAATTGAGATTTGTTTCTTATGATGAGCTGGTACAATTCCTGCTCTGCTGTTTAATATTTTTGAGTGCTGAAGTTAACCAAAATGCTACCTTTATGGATTATCTCAGCCTCAGCTCTGCATGGAAATGGAGGTGAATTTCCAGTTGCTGTTCCTGGTTTCTCTGTGAATTCTGAGCCAAAGGTAAAGCAGTGGGAAAGATTGTTGTGGCAGCCACTCACTGACAGCTTTTCAGATGCATAAAGCCATTCTGTCTGTCATCTGACAGTGTTCCAGTGCTCTCACTGGCTCACCATGCTGTTGTCAGCCAGTGCAGGAAAGGTGGATGAGCTCAGCACCCGGGAAGAGTAGAAATGTAGCAAGTAATGAGCTGTGCTCTCCAACAGTCCTTTATTTGTAGAGCTTCACTTTCAATTAACATTTGTACCTTCAGTTATTATTGTACCGTTCACTATCTTGAGGTGGTATGAGCAGAAATATATGAATATATATAATTTACCAGAAATATAGGCTTGTATTGTGCCTTTGTAATTCTCTTCAGCTTCAGTATATATTCACTACGAGCAGACAAACTTCCTCCCTCTTTTGGGGTGTTCTTTACTAGAACAGTAGCTGATGGCTTCATTAATATTGGCTCTTTTAGTCTTCTGGGGCTAAGACTTCTGTTTTTCTGAGTGAAAATGCCATAGTGCCCACAGCAGACATAAGCACAATGATATAACACTGCAGTGCATGCTGTCTCTTAGCTTCTCTCTACACATGCTTGCATGTTGGAAAATCTGAAGAGCTGCTGTATAAATCGCTACATTATTTACCCAATACAGGAGGTTTTCTGCATCCCTTTCTTTGCTCAAAACTCCCATTAACTCAGAAGTTAGTGATGGCTTGAAGGGGGGTTTTGGAAGCTCAAAGGATGCAGGGAGCGACTCTTCAGTAGTTTACAGGCTGCTATAAATGTCTTTTCAGCAACGAAATGTAGCATTTTAGCAGTAATTTCCTAGTGAAAACACTGAGCGTGCTTATCACTTAAGATTATAAGAGCAGAAGTGTCAGACTGTGTAATTGTTTCTCATATAATTTTGACACTTAACCAGTTTTATCTACGTGTTCATGCTATACCAACCAACACAGACCTGAAAGGTGACAGCCATGATTTTGTTTCACAAGAAGCCACAGTTTTACAGAGCTTCTGTTTTGATTTTTGGTTTCTTTACCACATTTTCACTGCAGAGGTATTTTTCTGTGTAGTTACCTGAGGCTTCCTTTCACCAACCAAAAGAGTCTGTAGCCCTCTGCACTGTGAAAGGCAAAGCCCTGTGGAGAGACATGGGCTTCGCACTTGCCCAGCAAATTAGCAGAAATTTCACCCAAGCCATAAAAGCCTCTTATGTTAATCTCTGTTTATGTAATTAAAGCAATTAGGGATAGGAGCTTCAGGAATAATGAGGTCTCTCTATCCTCCATTTACTCTCTCTGTGCTTCATAGGGATTTAAGGGTTCTTTTTTCAAGGCTCAGCTGTGTCTCTTCAAACCAGTGCAGTCTAAGCATCGTGTGAGATGCAGTTTATGGAGATAGCATTGGAGCGTGAAAAATTTACTTCTGGTAGCAAGGAAAACCGTGTGTCCCTGTGGACATGGACACTTGCAAACAAGTCTGATACCAAGAATTAAAACAAACACATTGAAGATGGTACCAGTACATCAGGCTCTGTTCTACAGTGGGGTTTTTAGCTTTTGTCATTTGTATATTATTTTGTGAAAAAAAGGAGTTGGGGGGATCTCAGATCACATGGGGAATATTAGAAGTATATCACTCAACAATCATTTTATAAAGTCTAACTTCAAAATGCACTATGATTTATTACAAAAGTATATTTTCTTCTGTTTGCCGACATGGTGGTTCCATTTTGTGATAAGTTAAACTCAGCAGTTAATTTGTTGCACTGCCTGGCTGCATGAATTCATCCAGTGTACATACGTACCTGTGCAGCATTACTTTTGGGGTTTGTATTTGAATTTGCAGTATTGATTATTATTTTTGTATTTTACTTTGCCTCTGTTATTGGAATTGTAGTAAACATAATTTATACATATGATTTTACAACTGTTTTGCAACTGAAAAGTCTCCTTTAAATTGTAAAGTTTTATTGATGGATACTCATTAAAATGGTATAAGAATTATATTAACAATTGTTTTGTGTTTTGATGCTCTCTGTACATAAATATATGTCTATTTATCTGTTTAATGGTGCTTGTGTCTTGCAATTTTGGATACATTTTAGAATAAAGTTTCATTTTACAAGAAGTAGTTGTATTTTCACAAGATGTGTCCCAAAAAAACCCACAACCAAACACCTTTTTGTCCATAAATAACTAGGGTTATGAAAGAAGCATACATAAATCATTTATAACTTCAGGCAGTAATACATTTGTTTCTAGAACACAAAAGTATGCTGTCTACAGAAATGCACAGCTCTGTACTGCAATTGATTTACTGCAGTCAATGACATCTGTGTTTAAAACGATCCCAAAACAATGCATTGTCTTGCTAGCTCTTCTTTAGAGAAGATTTATTCACATCTAAGACTGAGCTCGTCTTTTATTACCTGGAAGGGATGCACAAGGGTGCTTCCACAAAGGCTGCCTGAGGTCCAGCTACCTCGCTGGTGATGCCACAGGTGCTGCTGTAGCTGTGCCACAGAAAGCACTTTTCAAGTGGGAAGCCATTGAAAAGCACAGATCTCCTCTCTGAACTGGGGCCAGCAGCTTAATTTCTCTTTTTCAGCAATGAAAGGAGAACAGTACCGACTTGGCAGACATTACCTGAGCACCAGAAGCTGTCAAACACTCTGTTAATGCAATGGAGACTGTGTAAGAAACTGCAGGAGTCAGCTTCAGTGGTTCCTTTGCAGTCCATTACGCTCCTTTAGTTTCTATCTCCTTTAGCTGGAGGGCAGAAGAAATGCAGCTTGTGAAAGCAGAGAATCGTTAGGGAAAGCTCGATGTAGGCTGTGAGTTCCCTGGCCTCACTCACTGCCCAGCTGTGCCTGCACAGAGCCCAGAGCAGAGGAAGCCATGGGCACTGCTCATTTGGATCCCTGTTCCCCAAAGGATACCCCTGGAATGACATCCTTCCCTGAAGGCAGGGAGCTATGCCCAGCTCAGAGGTGTGACTTTGGAACTCCAGCTTTCCCTTCCTCCAGCTCCTTCTCTTTCCCCTCACCCCAAGCACGTGCTCCCCCCGACACTGCAGGGTTTTCATGTGTGCAGATTTCAATTTTACTTTGCCCCCATGTGATTCCAGTGGTTTTGTAGCTCCTCATCTCACAGGGAAAAAGAGATCCATAACAGGCCAGGCACCCAGTCGCTGGGGCTGTGTTAACAGAGGTGCCGAAAGCCACCCATGGAAGGACAAAAAATCAGCATTATCCTAGAGAATGCCTGAGTGTGACAAGGTAAACCCGAAAACAAATTCACAAATTACTGGCCTTGGCAAGCAATATGTAAGTTAATGGGGGGGTTTTAATAGGAAAATGTCCAGTTCTGTTTACAGACTCTTTCTTCCAGCATCTAGGATCCACAGTGGGAGAAACTGATAATCTGAGTTTTTGTCACCTGGACTGAGCAGGTGAGGAAGGAGAAAACACTGGGTGCAAACCTTTTACAGATGCTGTTCAGGTAGCAAGACCAAGGTGTCTCACTGCCACAGCAGTTTGTTTTTTCCCTTCACAGAAGCCAAACAGGGAGAGAGATACCAGTAAATTTTAAATTTTTTTTCTGAAGCAACAGAACCAAAATAAATGTAGGGAATAGCGCAACATACTGATTTTCAGAGCCAGGATCTGCTGAAATGTAACAAGTGAGATGATACAGCCATGGTGTTGCTTGATAAAAAAAGTATGTGCCTAGAAACAGAGATAGTGCTATAGCAGTGCAGTGATAGTAACAGACCGTGTGGGAAGAGAATCCCCACTGCACTGAGAAACTCTGTCTTGGTTAAAATTCAAATTTTCCTGGCTGTTATAGGTTAAAGCTGGATCTTTAACAATGTTTAAATGAACAAGTGTTCACGATATAAACTCGTGGATGTATGTTTCTGAAAAATATGGGAAGCCCTCTCTAGAATAAGAACTACCAAGAGGAAAGGTTGCAAGGATGGGCTACAGAAAAGAGTCTTGCTGCTGTACTGAAACCATGAGGCACTATAGTCAAATATAAGCCTTGCAGTCCTTCCTGAAAGCCACTTACAGTTCATACCCTCTGCTACATTGCCGTAACACATCTGTCTCACCAGCAGCTGACAAGCCTGAGCATCCCCAGACTAGCTGAGCCTTCAGTAGCAGTAACACTGTATCTGTGGCAATAGTAAAACTTCGATGCTGCTGACAGTTCAGAAGCGATTGGGCTACTCTTCCTCAGCAGTGCTTGTATTTTCACAGCATGCAAGAGCAGCAATATCCTTTCCAGCCGTGTGAGAAGGAGGAGGTAAGAGAAGGAGTTCTCTGTGAGCTCTCCAGCTCTTGGCCCCCTCAGGAGTACGTGACTGGGGCCGTGGCCACAGAAGTGGAAATTAAAACATCCGTGCTGGAAATGACAGAGGTTCCACTGCCTCTGGAGATGGGAGCATGTCTACCCTGGACACATCTGCCAGCCTGTCAAGGTGGTGACAACATGAGAGGGCAAGATTCCAAAAGAGAAATAAAAATGAGAATATGAGCCAGACATGAGACATTTCAGTGACAATGGACAAACCAAACCCAGCAGTGCCTGGTGCCAGGCCGTGAGGTGACCTTGGGAGTCCTGGGGTAGGAGTGGACGGAACATCTATCCATGGTGGCCTGTACGGACAGCACTCCCTTCACTGGAGCTGTTCAGCTTGGAGAGGTGAGAGCTGCAGAGACACTTTGTACCAGGGTATGCATTGGCAGAACAACGGGAAAAGGCTTCAAACTGAGATACGAGGTGAAGGCGAGATATTGGGAAGGGATTGTTCCCTGGGAGGGTGGGCAGGCCCTGGCACAGGGTGCCCAGAGCAGCTGTGGCTGCCCCTGGATCCCTGGCAGTGCCCAAGGCCAGGCTGGACATTGGGGCTGGGAGCAGCCTGGGGCAGTGGGAGGTGTCCCTGCCATGGCAGGGCTGGCCCTGGATGGGCTTTGAGTCCCTTCCAACCCAAACCAGTCCATGACTCCCCTCAGCACTGGCACTCCTTCCTCTCATCCCTTTTCCCTCACCCCTGCTACCTCCATCCCCTCAGCCCCACACACGCCTTTCCCCTCATCCCAGGCACCCTCTTCCCCTCAGCATCTCATCCCCTTCCCTGCATCCTCACACGCCCTTTCTCCTCATCCCGTGCCCTCCTTTCCCCT
>VZRF01006382.1:153681-184729 GCA_013396875.1 Vireo altiloquus
CTGGGGCTTGTCGCGGTGCCGGGCAGGGTCCCTCATGGCTGTTTGCATGTGCCAGGCCGTGCTGCCGGCCCACGCCGGGCCCCGCGGCGAGCTGGGCGCGGGGCCGCTGCTGCGATGGATGGACGCCGCCGCCTGCCTCGCAGGTACCGCCGAGGAGGGAAGGTTTCATCCCGCGAGGGGGTGGAGAGGGCTTTGGAGGTTGCACAGGGTGGGATAGGGTGGAAGGGGACACAGTGGTGGTTCTGTCCCGCCTCAGGGTCGTCCCAGAGCACAGACACTGCTGGGGTAGCACAGGTGAGCTCCACTCTGCAGCCTCCCTGCGCAGTCTGTGCCAGTGCTCACTGAAGAAGTTCTAAATGATAGAAACACAGAATATCCTGAGCTGTAAGGGCACCACAGGATCATTGATCCAACCCTTCACAGACCCCCCCAACACCCTGTCCATCCCTGGCAGCGCTGCCCAAACACTCCTGGAGCTCTGGCAGCCTCGGGGCCGAGACCATTCCCTGGGGAGCCTGGGCAGTGCCAGCACCCTCTGGGGGAAGAACCTTTCCCTGATCTCCAGCCTGAACCTGCCCTGGCACAGCTCCATGTTCAAGTGGAACTTCCTGGGCATCGTTTTCTGCCCCTTTCCTTGTGTCGCATTGCTGGGCACCACCAAGCAGAGCCTCATCCATGCTCTGCCACCCTCTTTGGATATTTATACACACGGTTGAGGTCCCCTCTCACCCATCTCTTCCCGAGGCTGTAGAACAGACCCCACTCCCTCAGCTTTACCTCATGAGGAAGATGCTTCACTCTCCCAGTCATTCTTGCAGGCTCCGCTGGACCTGCTCCAGGAGCCCCACGTCTCTCCAGAGGAGCCCAGGAGATTTGGGGTGCATTAGGGACAGACAGCAGGAGGGTGAGCCTCAGATGGCACGGGAGAGCGAGGCACGTGGTGGGAATGTGAGGGTGAGGAGAATTTTTAAAAAGAGCAGCAGAAGGGAAGAAAAGAGGTGGGAAAAGATAAGTTAAGGAAGAAAGAAAAATGCTAATTTAAGATTATTGGCACATGCGTGCTAAAAAGAAGGAAAGGTGCCACTGCCTTGGCAGAGGATTGGACTAAATGGTCTCCAGAGGACCCTTCCAGCCCTAACTATTCTGGGATTCTGTGGTTCTGTGAAACAACCCCAAATCCAACCAGCGCGGAGAGCGCTCCATGTCTGACGTATGTCGGCTGCGAAAGCCTCTAAAACCTCCTCGCTGAGTTGTGGAAGTAACTTGTGAGTGCCTGCTGTGAGCTGCGGCTGCAGGGGAAGCTCCCGGTGCATGATGCATTGGCAGCCCGTGGCGAGCCCGGCGGTGCTGGGGAGCTCCGGCAGGGCTGCGGGGGTGGCTGTCCCCGCGGGTGACACGCGTGGGCAGCGCCGTGCCCCCCGCCAGCCCGTGTGGGCATCACACACACCCCCGGGGACACCTCGGTGCGGCTGCTTCCCCAAA
This sequence comes from Vireo altiloquus, assembly GCA_013396875.1. NCBI lineage: Eukaryota > Metazoa > Chordata > Aves > Passeriformes > Vireonidae > Vireo > Vireo altiloquus. The sequence continues at coordinate 155,164 of VZRF01006382.1, forward strand.
CGAGCACGCTTCTTTTTGCGGGTGTATGAAGGAGTGATTCGATGTCAGCCCTTCAGTGTTTTACCCCTCAGCAGTGCTTTTTGAGGAGAGGCTGTCGTTTCCACTCCTGTTTTCACACGGAACTCCTCACATATTGATATAAAACCTCTGATTTCTCTGAGCTCCTCTTGTGATGCTCACTAAAAATGAGGGGCTGCTTGGGAGTGAGAACTCTTGCCTGTTCTGCAGTGCTGTTTTCCAGGCTTCCTGCCAGTCCCCTCTCCTGCCTCTGTCACTCAGGACTTCGGAGCAGAGGTTCCCTGTGTTTGTACAGCTCCAAGTTCACTGGAGATGACCTAGTTCATCTTCTGATGGGAAGGTCTAGGTGCTATAGTCAAACAAATAATATAATAACTCGCAATAAAAACTTAACTATCAGGTGATTAAATATTAACAGTAAATAGCATGTTTACCTTCTCCAGATTAGCTTTCCTAATTAATACAAAAAGGGTGCATTTTTTTCACAACCAGATGCATTCCAGGGAGATGAAGTTCAAATTTAGGTTAAAATGTTTCACAGCAGGTGAATTCTGGTTTTGAATTTTCTAAATTTTGTTTGTTTTTATTTAATTCCTGCATTTTTGGTGCAACACTAAGGACACATACTTAGCTGCTTTCCACTGCTGTGACCACACTAATAAGCCAGGAGGTTTTCCTCCTGTATCTCAGAATTCTCAGCTGACATAAAACTTCCACACTGGATTGCCCTAGCTGTTGTTCATGCCCTACTGTTTTGAGGGAGAACGATGAGCTTTTTGTGAGCTTGGTAACATTTCATGACTCCTTCTGTCCTTCAAAATGCTAGTTAAGGTGCTCTCTTACCAGAATATTAATTTTTAGAAAAAGACCTTAGGTAGAGATTTTCAAACTTAAATAGCATGGTTGCTATCATCTATTCTCATCTCCTGATGTTACCCATGAATATTAACCCCCTTTACAACAAAATCATGATAAAAAATGTTAACTTTAATCTTATTTAGCTTCTCTTTTTCCCCAAGGGGCCCCCTGCAGAGTTGCAGTATGGTGTTCAGAGGAAGAAGTGGGATGTGCTGTGTGCAGTCTGTGCCTCTCAGGCACGAGCCCACAGAGGAGTAGCTCCCTGCAGGTGCAGTGTGGTAACTCTGTGCCCCTGTGTCTCTTTTGAAGCTGAGAAGCATGCTGGGGTGTCCTGCGTGACAGCGTCCATGGATGACATCCAGTTTGAAGAGGCTGCCAGGTACAAAACAGCTGACACCAGTCAGGTGTTTTCGTTCTGCAGGTTCCTATTTGGCAGAGATAAACCAGGGCGTTATAAAGTGGGAGATATGAACTCACCTCAGTCACAGGGCTAAGTCTCAAAACTGCTCTTTCATACCTGTGATAGCCTGACCCACCTAGAGAGCAGATCCCTTTCACAGGCTAGAAATAAACTGTTGATACTTTGACTTGCCAGTAAAGATGCCTGGTGAGATACTCTGGCTCTAGTGAATGCTGCAGGCCGTTGCTTATCTCTGTTAAATAAGGAATACATGCCTATAAAATTTACTGTGTTTTTATTTACTTAGCTACAAGTTCTCTTTCTTAGCATCCTTTCAGCTCTTTTAAAAAAAGCAGAAACGGTTTGCATTTACTGAGCACTGAATCGACTGAGTCTACAGCATAACATAGGACTGAAGTTGTTTTAACCATTTTTCACAGTTTTCAGAGGGATTGAAGACACTGTAAGAGAAAGTAGAACCTCTATTCCTAAACCATATCTTTACAGCTATGGCTTTAAAGCCATTGTTCTGTGGGGTTTTTGTGGTTTCTCACCGTGCAGTCTGGGAATTAATGAGTGCTTAGGTGGAATAGATTAGGATTAGAACTGGTTGCACAGAGCAGTGCAAATGCAGTTGTCATGGCTGTGAACAAAGCAGCACTGGCTGTCAGAGGTACAGCTGATGTGGGTTTGTTCGTGCCATAAGTGCCAGATAAGCATCCACTCACTATGTGCTTGTTAGAGCAGTGTCCATTGGAGTAAGAACTAGAGCCACTAACAAAGAAGAGAACATGATCATACTGAATCTGGGACTGAAAAGAGAATTTCTTGTTCTGTTTTACCATATTGGAGTGTTTGTGCTGCCTGGAATTGCTCTGTATTTTTAGTTTTGTCCACAGAAAGAAATCCTGTCTGTGAAAAGTAACCCAAGTCAGGGTAATGTTTCCCTTTGAGGTGTAATAGTTCAGACTTAGTAGCTTCAGAGCACTTTTATGTCTTGTTTCTTGAGAGCAGAACAGAGCTTCTAGAATATAAAGAAAATACTTTTCCTTCAAAATTTGTTTCCAAATACATCTAGTTCTTCTTTCACTGGTAATACCAATGCTCCATTTGTAACAAGATTTTAGGGTACAAATCTTGTATCAAAATTATTTAAGAAATTATTTTTTAGTGTCAGGTCATCCCTAACATCCTGCTGGTAGCTTTCTGTGCATTTGTGTAAATTTTGCCAGATCTAGTTCATTATACAAACATCTTGCATAAATAAAAGAGCTCTTGCTGCTCCCACTGGCAAATTAATAAGATGGTTTTTAAGTAAGTGACGTACTCTAAGGTTTATTTACCTAAACCAGGTTACTAAACCTTCCCTAAGGATTAAGTCTTCGGTGCTTATTTCAGCTGAGATGCAAACAGAAATTTCCACAAATCCATGTAGTTCAAAACTTAGTTTTATACCATGATAACCTCTTCCCTGTCTGTGCAAACACAGCAGCTCAGTGGTACTGATTTTCAGTTGCATCTGATTTTAAACCTTTATTTAAATTTATTTAAATTTTATTAGTGTTACGTATGTGAATCATAGTCAGTTCATTCTGATTTTTCTGGCAGTTTTAGGGAGCAGTGTGGTGTTGTGTGACTTCTGGCCCTGCATGTCTGTAGTCATTGTTCTGAACACTCCTTTTTGGAAGGGAGCTGCTGGCTCCCTTAGCTGTGCAGTTCAGAACTATTGCCCTAACGGGTCTGCTTCTTCTTTGCAATGAAAAATAAAAAAATCTGCTTCTGAGCATCCTCCTCAGAAGCTAATGAGGATTGTACCTGCAGATGGTCTCAGTTCTTTATACTGACCATTTCCTCTGCCCCATCCACCCAGAGGATTCCACCTGGGCTCTTGGGTGTGAACGAGAAAGAGAAAATTGCTGTGTAGCTTCTTGTTCCTGTCAGGTCCTGTGAAGGAGCAGGTTTCCTATCTCCTGTTTCCCATTCTAGTTCTGCAGGGGAATAAGCAATTTAAATAAGCCTTTACCTTTAAAGTTCAAAACTTTATTCGTTTGAATTAGGAAGAAATTATTGTTATTATTATTATTATTCAATAACCTGGGGTAATAACTGTGTGAAATCCTTTGCTGTGACTGTTTTGTCAGTACCCAAGTGCTCTGAATTATATTTTACTTCAGTCTTGACTGTAATCAGCTCCCCTTTGCCTGCCCCAGGACTGCTCTTTAGCATTTGTAACTCAATTTGAATTCCCTGGAGGCAGTGGCCTGACACCCATCTGTTCTGGCTGTGCCTCTGGCTTACCCTGCACAGTGTGTCCTTTTTACATCCTGCTCCATGGGAAAACTCTGAAGGCAAGTGCCTTCCTGCCACCCTCTCAGCACTGCTTATGGAACCACTGGGATTTGAAGGGTTTGGGAACAAGGTTTGCTCCTGTTACCAACTCGGAACAGGTATTTTGGGAATTCTGGAAGGAAATAAATTATTTCCTCATTTAAATTGGATTTGATGATATAGTAAAGAGAATGTAAAAGATAATAAATAATGAAATAAATTCTATAATTAAAAATAATAAATAATGTAATGAAACAATACTAGACAATGAAGTAAAAATTCTGTGCAGGTATTTCATGTTGTTAAAAGGGGAAGAGTAGTTCTCAGAGGGATGGTGTGAGCACAGAAGGGACAAGCAGTCCTGTTCTTGGCCAAAGTTAGAGCAGGAATCTTTTGAAGACGTCCAAGAGCACTTCTTGTCCTGGGGTTATCTCCTCATGTGCAGTACCTGTATGCCAGGGGTGCATGTAGAGTGTACCTGAGTGCTCTGGCAGCTAGGTGTACTCAGTGATGTGGTGCAAGATGTGCTTTTGAGCAGAAGGTGAAATTTCCAGGTGTACCTGGGGCCTGGAGCACACCTAACAGAGTGTACAGAGAGAAGGAATGTTGGCATTAAGGTTATGCAGTTCTCTGAGTGGCTGTTATTTTATTGACCAACTTGGACTGACCAATATCAGTTTTAAATTGGAAAGAGTGACAAATTCAGTTGCTCCAGTGAATTTTTGGTGCAGTGTGGAAGACACAGACTTAGTAATGAGATTTTTCTCACTGCTTTTAGGAGTGCCTGGAGAGGCAGATTCAAGCCCTTATAAAGCTGCATATTTCCATTTTATGAGGTCTTATTCTTCTTAACAGGGTTGGACAAATTATTGCCATCAGAACAAAGGTGAACAGAGCATTCAAAACCAGCATGGAGGTAAGAGATCATCACTCTTATTTCTAAAGTTACTGAAGGAATAGAGCAGAGGTGAGAGCAGTAGAGGAACACAGCAGGGGTCCAGATGTATTTGTTCCAGATGTATGTAGATACCTGAACAATAACAGTGCCTGATGAGACTGCTGTCAGAGTGCTATAATTGTGTGCTTCCTATAAAATAATCCTCGTCAGAGTAGAAACTGGCCCCAGAGACTTAAACTCTTTGGCAGGTGTAGTGGGCAGGATGGGATAGGTGGTGTTGGTCCAGGCCAGATCCAGTGATTCGCTGGGGTTCCAAACAGTTCTGAAACTTCTGATACAGAAATCTGTATTTCATGTGTGCACATGTTCTTAATCTTCATATTGCAATAAATACACAAAGCCTTTCCCGATCACTTCAAATCAGAACTGAACCTTCGGGGTGCTTTTTGTGTCCAGTTCCCAGTATTATTCGTGGGAGTGATGCATCTCACAGGTACTGTATTCCAAAAGGTGCTAAAAATTACAAAAGATCAGAAGTGTGATTTATGTCAGGCCTATCCTACAGGATCAAATCCAGTGTTTCACATTCAAGTGATTCATTGTGTTTTGCACCTCTAAACACACCTTTTTGCATGTACAGATATTAGAAATATTCAGATGGGGACTCCAAATGCCACACAAGTAAATGGAAGGAAATATCCATAAAACTACATCTAAGTGCCTTTCCTGCTTATGTAATTTTAACCTACAAGTGATGCTAAACGTACATAAAAGTTGTTGTACTAAAAAAGCCTTCAGAGCTCGGTTAATATTGTGATGATCAGAGATGTATCAGTGATTAGAGCAGTTTTTTTACCTTTTTCCTTTTAGGTATAAGGGACTGGACATGATTAAAATGACAAAAACTGCACTGTTTTGTCTCAAGGCAATTGACAATGCTGTAAATACCTTTTTTGTCTCCTTCTTACACCACCTTCCTCTTTGTAGGTTGGCATCAAGGTGACAGTACAGGATGTTTTGACTAATGCTGAAAAGATTGTGAGTGTGGCATATGCAACATATGTGGCCAAACCAGTTGGTGCTGAAAAGGTATTTTTACTGTTTTCTCCTAAGCTTGGAGTGACTGAGTTTCTTTGAAATAACCCAACTCTTCTGGTTGTGTAACACAGCAGAAACACTGCTCTGATTGGTTATTAGAAAAATCAGGAAGTCCAGCCCAGGTGGAGTTTTGGGGTGTCTTTTTCCAATTCTCTGCTCTGCAGTGGTTAGGCTGTTATTATTATTATCATTATTTCCATTTCCACTTGCCCTTTTGTTCATAGTACAAGTGGGGTCTTTGTAAGGGCTGCAGTACTGACAGAGGCAACCAGTGTGAGTGAGATCCTTGCCAGTCTCCTGTGAGTCTCTCTCCTTTTCAGAGGCTGATTGCAGGAGGAGAGGTTTTATCCTTCCCTTCCCCTCTTGGGGAGGTTGTTCAGACATCGCTGTTCAGACAGAAGACATTATTTTTAAGATAGCTTCCAATCTAAATGGATTCTTTGCCATTTATGTTAATTAGTTTTCACGCCAGGGCTGTTTCTTCTCCCCAGTGTTTGGCTCTCTGGAGGTGTTCAGAAATCAGTCACGGTACTGTCACATCGCTGTGCCAGGCAGGCACAGTCCTTTTGGAGTTCTGCTATGAGAAAGGCCAAATACTCCTCAGATTCTCTGAATAAACTCCCTTTGAATGTCGAGTTCTACTTTCTTGAATGCGACTAGAATCATGGATCTGACTTTGCTGTCTCACTGAACATGTTATATGTGTGTTAACAGCACATCTGCCTGTTAAACATCCACTGCAGATTGGCAGAGTCATCCCATCGTATATCCCCTGATATATTAATATATCCAATCACTCCTGCTTTCTCTTCTGTGAGGCTGTGGCACACTTTAGAGAAGAAAGAGGTTCAAACAGTGTTAGCAAAACTAAAGCCCAGCTTGCCTCTGAAAGGCTAATGGCTGAATTGCTACCCTGATAGCCCTGAAATAGTATCGAATAAGAATTGTTTATTATTGGTTTGATATCATACTCATAACATCAACCTGTTTACCTTTTGCCCACATTTCCAAGGAGATTAATTCAGGATTAAATTGGTGATGATTAACTAAGATTAGGCTTAAGACAGGAATGTCCCAGAGGGAGTTTAAGAGTTCGGTTCAAATTCCATCACAAACCAAAGTCTCAGAGAAATTGAAGAATATTTTTTTCAAATCTACTTTTCTGACAACTGTTTATAAAGTTGTACAGAGAGAATCCCAATACACCCACCATCCTGATTTTTTAGCTGGGCCATCTGGAAAAATGCAGGAAACTCTTGAAAAGGACTGGAAAGGAGGCAGTGAATCTGCCAGAGGGTTTGATGGGCAAGTCAAAAGCTGAGAAACATTAGTGGCACCACTGCAAGACACAAAATGTTTAATTTGTCTGTGGTGAACGGCTTTGTGCCTTATGTTAATGTTTCTTAGGCTAGGCCTTCTAGAGAAATCTCACAAGTGATTGTGCAGTGACACCTGCAATTATCCAAACGTAGTAATTTCCTTAAGCCAGTGTAGGTTTGGATTGAGTTTGTCATTGACCTGGCGTACACAGGAGTTTATACTGACACCACTGATCAGTGCAACTGGATTATTTTTCTTGTTCAAAAATTAAATCCTCAGACCTTCATATTAACTTCATCTTTTCCTGTCTTTATTTTTTCTTTCTTTTTTTCCTTAAATGAGAACTACCTTAAACACTGTGTGCTCTCATGGATGTTTGGATTTATAAGCTAAAAGCACTTTGTCATTGAGTTTCAATGAATGACTCTGAAAGGCTAATGCAGAATCTCTTGAACGTTAAATTCTGTGCTTGTTTGTATTAATAAACTTGCAGCAGAAAATGCTTGATGCCATTTTAAGTTCAAAGTGCGCTTTGTTAGGATTGTGGCATTCAGACCTGCTCTGGTTTTTTCCTTTTCATTTGCACAGGTTGAGTTAAAACCTGTACAGCTTCTGTCTGCAGAAGACCACCTGGAGCACAGCCTGGCTATTGAGAGGAGAAGAATCCGTCTGGGCTATGTCCAGGTCTTTCAGAAGCTAATGCAGGAGAGCAATAAGGAAGGTGATTTCAGCACAGAAGGGGGAACAAAGACTTGTGGGCAGCTGGAAGGAAGGAAAAAAGGAGACCAAACATCTCCTTGGGGTTGTGGTGTCAGGTGGAAAAGTCTGTGCCAGATTTGTGGTTAGAGATGCTGGAGGTGTGTTAGGCAGTTATTCTAATGCAGTGGTATTTCTTTGTCTTTCACAAATTCCAGATTGAAAAACGCAGGGTTGAAGGCCAAGCGTGCATTAAGTGGCTGTGCAGTGCAGATCTTGACGTGTTGTGTGTGTGAGGTTTCACACAGAACTCTGCATTACAGCAATACATTTCTGTGACACTAGCTGTGATGTAGACAGAGGGATGAAATTCACTCAGGCTTATAGCCATGTCTTTACCTGAAAGCAAAGTAAGAACTACGTTTATGTCCCAAGATGATTCCCAAGAGCAGGAGAAGTTTCACTACATGGAGGTCAAAACAGGTGAAAAAGTTAAAAAAACTGAGCGAAGAAACAGGTTCTTCTTTATTTATGGTAGTAATTTCTGTTCTTAAAGAAAGTTGTGCTCAAAAGTTGCTGTGTTCCCCCACAAAGAAATTACTCAGAGCAGTTAAGAAAATATGCTGGTATTTGGAAAATCTGAGCTGTAGTTCCATGTAGAAATAACAGGCATTATGTGGTTTTACTGAGGAGAGATTAAACGTGTTATAAAAAAAAGATCTAGCCTTAACAATTCAGTAAGACTTCATAGAACTGAAGAGTCTTGTTTGGTACAAGAAAACAAGCTATTTGTCTTCATGGTAACTGTCTCACAGGGTACAGTTTAATAACCTGAGTGACAAATCAGAGGTCGATGGGTTCAGTCTTCACTGCCTTTCCTGGAAATGTCTTTGAAGGATATTATTGTAGCACTACTTCACCTCCTTAAGGAGACAGAACAAGCAGAGTTGTGGAGAGAGGAGAGTACATTGCGTGTGAAGGCTGCTAGGTAGCAAAATAGGTACAAATCATGCCCTGAAAGTGAAGTTTGTGTGACTAGTGGGTCTTAGGGAACAACTTAGCTAGGTCCAACGTACAAGTCAGTCAGATGTTTCTGGACACTTACATAATCATAAAATTAGTCAATTATGGCATGTCATTGGTGTCATTCAGGACAAGCAGCTCCTAGCACAGATAGGCACTTGTAAAATTACTTGTTGTAATCTCATGCATGAATCTGTTCCTGCAAAGCACCGTTGAAAAGAACAGAGAGTAGAGTGAGGATGCATGGCTAAACACTTGAAAGTGACATCAGAAATGCTCAGGTAATACAAGGTGATCACTGGTTCAGATCCTCATTTCTCTCATCTATTTGCTGTTGTGTCAGGCAGTCAGAGGGTTTGTAACAAGTTGTGAAACAGCTGTGTCCTGCTCTGCCCTTAATTAAACACACCTGTGCAGGTGCCCATCACACAGAGATGTTTGGGTCGGTGCTGAACTGCTCTGGCAGCCCTGAACAGGCCCTGAGAGAGCAAAGGTTCAGCCTCCTGCTTCATTTGCAAACCACAGGGCTCTTCTGTGCCTTTCTGTTTCTCTTCTTTTCACTGAGTGTGAAGCTAACTGCACACTTCACTGGGTGTGTTTTCTTCTGGAAGCATTCATTGAGACATTGCTGCTGTGTTTCAGATACTTGTCAAGAGAAAGATGCACATTCTACTGAACATACTCATGTACAGAGCACTGAGCTTGTCCTGCCTCCTCATGCAAACCATCATGGAAACACTTTTGGTGGCCAGATCATGGCTTGGATGCAGACAGTGGCAAGCATTTCAGCAAGGTATTTTCCTACACCATTTCTCTGCACGTGGTTCTAAATGGATGTGCTTTTAGTGTTAAAGGGTTTACAGGGACTTACTTTATGAAGAATAGTGACTCAGGCCTTAGTGACTTTTCTTCCTCCTCACATTACAGGAGGCCTTTGAAGTATTCATGTGGTACATCTCCCACAGCATGCCATGCCACTGAGAGTCAAACATTATTCTGTTACACACACAGGCCCTAAGGCAAAAGGAGCTGTGTTATCTTCCTGGGAATCTTTGCAGAAAGCCAGCAGTGGATACAGGAACAGACACCTGCCCTCCCTGTGCTTGATAGAGTGTTTTAAAAACAAAGTTAGGTGTTTAATCAGGATAAAACCAATACTCACCCTGAATCAAGTGACCTCCAAAAATGAACAGCCTTCTAGAACTTAGTCTGCAGATCCTCATGATGCCAGATGAAAAATAAGTCAGAGAAGAAGGATCCAAATAAACAGGTTCTGTTTTGTTGGTGTGTACACAGAATGGATGCATAATCCACAACAAGTCACTCAATCTTTCAGTCCGTGAGTTGCATGTCCTATGGCAATTTTAGCAATTTAAAGAGCTCAGGCATCTTCAGGTAAAAAGAACAAAGTATGTTTTGTGACGCTGCTTGTCAGTGTGACCCAGACACATAATCATTTAATTCCTCTTCCCTGGAGTCAGACTGTTGCTTGTCTCCCTTCCTGTTCCTGGACACTGTACAAAGCTTCTTTGTAAGCAGCACTCAAGTTTCAGTTTGCATTCTCCTTGCATACTGAGTGACCTAATTCACTGCAGGGATGTTTGATACGTTTTCCCTTTTTATCTTTAATAATTAAATGACTTCTCCATTCATTATTCATATGGTTTTGATTTGTAGCCAGTGGTTGTACTGATAACAACACATTTTCTGTAGTGGTTGGATAAACAACTTGTTTTAGTAACATCAGAGTGCACTGACCTTATCCCAGTGTGCAATTCCAATGGCTTGAAGGGACCCTTGCAGATTTTTGCCATAATATGACTCAGAATATTTACCTGTTTTCATCTGATAAATTTTACCTGGATTTAAATTTACTTAGACTTAAAAAAGGAAGGGAAACATCAGCAAACAGAGTATTGAACAACTTTTCTTTGAAGTAATTAATGTCAAACATGATTACTCATGTTGGAAATTTCAGGAATAACAGCTGGTGTCAGAGGTTGGTTGAAAACAGAGAAGTTGTAGTTTCTCCTTGAGAAATAGCTAGTCTCACTATGAACCTTTTGTGAGGCCAGTAGAGTTAGACCTGACCTTTGAAGGTGCCAGGTAAGAGTTTCTGTAGCCACAGACTGTGATGGAGGAACAGAAGTTGAGGATGACCCTGGGAAAATAAAATTCTGAGGGCATTTTAAAGACTACTCACTCTCCTTCTGGCTTCTCACCTCCCCACCACTTTTTTCTTCACCTGGCCAATACATGAAAATCTTGCAAATAGCAATAAAACCTTTGGATATTAATAATATTAGCTTGAACTTGCTGTATACTTTCTTACTCCTTACATTTGCAATAAAAGCATTCATGGCATGCTCTTGCAGGAAGAAAAGAATATTTAAGCCCAATTTCTGGTTTGTTCCTCTCCTCATCATTATTGTGTTTGCATCTTTAGAGTGAACATTGTAAATAAAACCAGCGCTTAGCATTTTAAATCAGAAGAGCAAATTATTTTAATTTAATTACAAAGTAATTCAAATGTATTAGACTATTAAAGAGATGTACCACTCAGTTAATTAGCTGCAGATAATTGTGTGCATTTAACAATACCGGTACATTAGTTTCCAAAGCACAGTTGAGTTAAAAGCTAGGAGTGCTACCAAACTGTATTTTCAAATTTAAAAACTTCTCCGTGGAACAGTCTATCCTCAGCTATGCACATGGGGTCCTTACTGAGAGCACTGTTTTGCTTCAGAGACTAAAAATAAATGGCCTGTGTTGTATATTGTCCCTTCTTCCTGTGATGCACACACATCCCAGCAGAAAGTGAGGAGCTTTGACAACATGTAGAATTGATGAAGAAACCCGATTTTTGCCTGCTCCAGAGAGCTTGCAAATGAGATCCTATTCACACAGACTGCTTCTGGCAGCCATGTTTACTCTCATTTTGTATCACACTAGCAGAAAGCATCTTAAAAAATGCAAAAAGTACAAATACTGAGACTAGATAAACTGATATGGCATTGCTTGGACACTGCCGCTGGTGCTCAGCCTTTCTGCTGAGATCTTCTTTAATTGTCGAAGGGCATTAAGTTCTGGCATTTTTACTCTGCTCAGGAACCTGCTCCCCGTGCAGTCCTGCAGAAGTTAATGAAACCTTGAGGCAAGTGGTTACTCTGTAGGTGAGGGATTCATTGTCTGGCTCTAAGAGAGGGTAGTCTCAAGCAGTGAGATCTAATTGGTGTTTGTACAATGTGTTGGAAAGGAAACATCATGACATAAGTGGTATTATGATGGCTGAAGCTGGAGTTACATGCTCTTGGAGCTGAACCTGCTAACATGGAGTAGATCAGTGTAATTTAGTGACCTTCCAGGTTGTGCAAACCTTGTTTCTGCAGTCATACCCCCAGATGTGCTTTTTAGCACAACTGTGTGTTTTGCTCCCTCTCTCTGGCTTTCTGTTCCAGCCGCCTCTGTCATTCCCATCCCATTCTCAAGTCAGTCAACATGTTCAAGTTCTGGGGGCCGTCCTTCGTGGGTGACCGCCTCGTCTTCAACGCCATTGTCAACAACACTTTCCACAACAGGTAAACTCCTCATCTCCTGTCTCCCTTGCCATCTCCAGCACCAGCCTGCACTGTGTGTTTCAGGTTTCATCAGCAGGATTTTCACTAGGGAATTAAGTATTTTTCAGGTGTAACTTTGAGGGATGGATCTATATCTGAAACTGCCTATATGAGCTTTTTCTTGGTTTCACTTTTATGATTGGAAGGTTTTAAAACAATTACTCTCTGACTTTCAGTTTAAGGATCATTTGTCACCAAATCACATTCATGCAAACACAGCCAATAAATAATGCTCTGAAATTCAGGGATTTTCAAGGGCTGAATTGCTCCAAGAGATCTGATTCTTCAGAAGATGCCTGCTTGTTGCCAGGACCTTCCCATCTTGGCACTTGTTGGGAGACCTGAGTTCTATCTATTGCTTATTTTTGTTAATGCCATTTAGCTGCTGCCATATTTATTTCATTTCAGAAGTGTGTCTGTCCAGAGTGAGTAAATTATTTGCTATGGTGCAGAAGGTATTTGAGCCAGGCTTCCTGCACGCCTGGAGGTACTGCAGTCCTTTACAGCATGTCTCAGGGCTGGTTCTGCATCACTTCAGCAGCTCAGTAATGTAAACTTTCCTTTCAGTGTGGAGGTTGGTGTCCGTGTCGAGGCTTACAACTGTGAGGAGTGGATCAAGGCCCAGCCACGGCACATCAACAGTGCCTTCCTCATATTCAGTGCTGTGGATGACCAAGGGGAGCTGCTCACCTTCCCCAGGGTCAAGCCTACCACACAGGTGAGCTCTCAGGAGCAGAATGGTCACCACAGCTTCCCTGGGGAGGCAAGGACCAAGAAGGGCGCTGAAATGCATCCTCTTGCAGGAGAGAAAAGCTCAAAATGAAATGTTTGCCCTCGACTGAGAGGTTTGTTATTGTTAGCTTTAGTCTTCCAAAACTGAGAGGCTCAGTGGAGGGTCCTCATGACTCGAGATTCTGTGATTGATGGGCAGAGAAGAATCTGATGTGTTGGGAGATTTTTCCACTTGTCTACATCTTGTGCAATTTCCACTGACTGTAGATGAAATTTATAAGTATTCAGTGAATACTTATTTCTATAAACCCTTAACAAAGTTGAGAAATAGAATGAATAAAGACGTCTGTGGGAATCAAATCCCATGACGTAGATGGGCTTTTCAGTTCCTTTGACATGGAGATCTGAGTTTGTGTTTCCCTGAAAGTGCTTCATGAAGCACTTGAAGCAGTGGGAATGCTATTGTTGAATTATTTGCCCGATGACACCCATCACTAATCTTCCTGCTTCAGTTAGAGGCAGTGTAGGCAGAAATGAAATTGTTATTTAAGGGACCTTATTTTTTATAGGATGGCAACTAGACAAATAAATTCAAGGTGGGGCAGTATGTTTCACTATTGCCCATTGCAGGCTGTCCCAAGAGGAACAAAATTACTTTAAAAAATAAAATATCCCTTTTTGTTTTCAACACCAGATGATGATAAATTGGGTTAGTAGTTTATTTGGTGGGTGGCACATTTAGAAAGAGTGGAATGTGCACTGCCCAGTTGCCACTGGTTTAGGACCAAAAAGCACTAGGAGGATGCTACAATGATACAACTCTTCTATCACACATTGCATTTTTTCAAAATTCAGGGAATATTCCTGAGGCAAAGAGTAAACCACCGACTTGGGTTTGTCTGTGGAAAGGCCACTGCATAAATTACTCTTCTTTATTTGTCTGTATTACTTCTCTGGCATTTGCCCATCCATAATAAATAATTTTTAGTTGTCTTTTTTCAGACTTTGTTCTGAAATAATGATAGGAGTTACTCTCTGGTTCACTTTTCATACAGGATGGTGTGAGGAGGTACCATGGAGCAATTGCCCGGAGGAGGATTCGACTCACCAGGTATAGCTGCCTCACTGGCTGATCTGAATTTTATAATCCTCCAGATAAAGTCGTTGAACTCTCTTTAACATATATATGGCTGTTATATGGCCTAAAGTTCCAAATAATTTTTTTTCATTGGTAACGAATATTAGAGGCTCCTTGTCTCAAAATTACTTTCCTCTGTAGGTTATTTTGTTTCACCATCTTTCTCAGAATGGAAAAGCAGTTATTCAAACCAGAAATTGATAAAAGTACCTGTATTTAGAAGACACTTAAGCCTATCTAAAGTGATTTTTCCTAGCATATACAGAAGTAAGTGTAAAGAACCAATTCATGCTAGTAAGTCTCCTTTTAATTACATTTTAGGAGATGCATGCTGTCAGCTAAAGGAGACAAGCCTTCTGATGCCTGGGAGACAAGCAACCAGGTAATCTCCAGGTGCATAAAAAGCTACATTTGTGCACCTTTTGGGCTGTGTGAAACAGCTGTTCAGGCCGTGGCAGTACTGGTGGACCCTCTGTGCTCACGTGTGGTAGTCATGAGGAATGGATGGATGTGTAACACAGTGAAATTCCTCTTCTGAAAGAAGAGAGTAGTTTATTCACTGCTGTGATAAGAGTAAGTTCAATACAAAGGATAAAAAAAGCTCTTTAAAATGGATGCATACAAGTGGTCCCCTAAAGTCTGCTGCAGATTTTTTGCAGTGTCCCCAGCTGTTCTAAAAGCTGAGTTCTCCTGTAGAGGAAGTAATTTGGGGTTTTGCTTTTTGTCTTTATCCAGCCACTGAATAGCTAAAAACTTGCTGTGAGGAAACCATTTAGTAAGTGCTATAAAACTGGGGGGGAGAGATAGCAACAGAGAGATTGTGGGAACCGAGAGCTGGTCTGAAAGTCTCACAGATTTTGACTTGGACACAAAATCACTTTGTATCCTTGAGAATTCGGTTTAAACCCTTGGGAATTGTAACATCAACAATTTATGCAGGAAGCATAAACAACAGAAGGTGGATGAACACCTGCAGAAAGGAGGAAACACACTAATATGTTGCAAGAATGCCATATTAGTGTTGTAATGATAGTTACAGGCCACCAATAATACTGTATTGTAGTTAGCCAGTAGGAAGTGAACTCCTAACGCAAATGCTGAGAAATTGTATAAAAGAGGCTACATAGTCCTGAAGAGAAAGCTTTTTGTTGGGAGCAGTAGATGTGTGTTGTGACTGTCTAAGAGATGAACATTGGAATAGCATAAACTGTGTATCTGTGGAGAGAGAGGTGAGATGAGGTGTGCATTCCCAGATACCCTGCACCAAGTGACTCTGGCTTGGGCATGCTGGGCCATTGACTGCCCGTGTCTTGCAGTGAATGGTGTTGAACCTGAATTTAGGTGGATTTATAGATAACCTGAATGTTGTTTCAGTGTCCAGTCTTTGTACCCAACGCAGCATTTTGTTTCCTGCAAAACAATGACTGTAAATACACACACACAATGATAAAAAATTGCTTGCTTAAGATTTATTTCCTATGAAATCAAAACCTGTCAGTAAAGACTCTAAAGCTGTATTCTCTTCATACAGTGGTTAAATGAGAACAGCGTCCACTGTAGCCAAGCATAAATAATGGATATATTTGCACTTTCTTTGCTGCAAACCTGCTGGGTAAAGCAATTGCCAAGATGGACCCAGCTTGGTAGCAAAGAAGAGGTTATTTTTTGAGTAGATTCTAATTACTTCAGAGGAAGATGGACAAAACCATTACTTCAGTGGTCTGAGAGGTTATCTATATTGTCTCCCTGGTGGTCAAAGTGGTTCTGCACAGCTTTATAACAGGAGAAGCTGAAAATGGTGTTTTGTTGTTCTGTAATTAAGTTTGTTTTGCCAACAGCCATCTGAGTGCATAAGGACGCCACTGGAAGTGTTTTAATTCAGAAACTACTGAACTGTGTTTTCACTTACAAGGAAAATAAACATTTGTTTGCAGTTGAAGCATAAGGATAGGAAAAAGAATGCCTAATTTCTGCAACATTTAGTGAAATGTACATTTTACCCCTCTGCTTTCAGACACGTGTCTTGTGTTTCAGGCATATTTGAGTTACAGCAACATAGCTGCACTCACACACCTGGCAGGAAAATCAGGCTGGGACATAACCAAGACCATGGATAACGTAAGTGCAGAAAAGAAATTACAGAAGTCTGAAAGCAAAGTACCTCTCTGTTTGTGATTTGATATTACAAACCCAAAATCAGTAGGGAAACTTGTGTAAACCAGTTCTAGCAGAGGAAGATGCTGCAGGGAAAAGCAGAGGCAAGTCAAGGGAAAACCTGGTGTTATCCCAGTTGCAGTGCATGTTTTCCAGACAATGGAGAGACATCAGGCATCTGCCAAGGCTGGGGTTCTGAAATGTGGGTACTGACTGACAATTTACTTCAAGATCATGTTGATCCAGAGGTGTTTTGGGACAAGGAAATATTTTTGCAGTATTTTAGTTTGACCTCCTTTGCATCACAGGCTATGAAACATTGCTTAGTGACCCTTGCATGTAGACAGTAAGGTAGTGGAGTAAGAGTGGATACCAATAATAAGGAATTCCAGTGATGGCAAATCTTCCAGTTCCGTGTGTAGGTTGTTCCAGTGGTTAAGTACTTGCAGTAAACTCTGCTGTGCCAAATAAACAGCAGACAGCACTGGTGCTGGGAAAAGCAGGCTTGAAGCAGCTCATGGAGACAGGCAGCGGGACCTGGGGTTGTTCATGCTGGGGAAGAGAAAGCTTTGGTGAGACCTTAAAGCACCTCCCAGTGCCTAAAGGGGACTTACAAGAAGTCTGGAGAGGGGCAGCACAAGGGGGAATGACCTTAAGCTTCAAAGGATTTGTGCCCTTTCCCCTGGCACTGGAATGATCCCAAGCTGAGTGACAATTTTTGAAGGTAAAAAATGGCACTGTGATGTCTTTGACACAAAACCACAAGACTTGTAAGCCTGTAGAGATAGTCCAGTCTTGCCAGTGTTCACTTAGCAGAGAGGTGTTTCAACAGCTGCACCTCCTGCTTTGTTTTGGGATTTCTCAAATCGAGAAGGTTCCTACAGCAATGTGTTTTCTGTTCTGTGCCTCAGAGGAATATTGATGCAGACCTCCAGTAGGTGGTTTTGAAAGCTCTTGAGCTTTCCTTCAGCAAGGTACTTGCTGGATTATGTTGAGATTTCTTTCCTCTTCCAAGACAGGAAAATCCAGAAAAATACAAAATCTGTGTTGTTGCACAAATGCAGCATAACCAAAAGATTGTTCATTTCTGATGCAGCAAAAAAAACCCAGCAAAACCTCAGCAGTGATGATGAACCTGAGGAATTTTGTATCATTTGGAAATGAAAATCTCTTAAACCTTCCAGAATTTGAGAAGCAATAAAGCGCATGAATTTGGGAAGACAATCCTCTAATTCTAAAAATTCTGCTGTACTCATCTTCTTCGATTATATGGGCTTTGTGGGAGGTGCCAAACCCTTCTTTTGTGTGTGCATTGTTATATGCAGATTATTCCTTTTGAACTCCTTGTGTTGGGATTCAGGTCTATGACTAGAAATAGACCCAAAATATTCAAGACAAGATAGTACAGGTGTGGGAGAAAAGCTGCAAAACTATGTTTCTAAGTAGTTATTCAGGATATCATTAGTTCTGGGTGCTCTGCTTCACACAAGAGAGTAAGGGAGGAAAAGAAGGATGTTTTGGAAAGGGAAGTGCTGGGTTGCTCTAGGGGCAGGAGGCCTAGGCCAAGGTGTGGCTGATTTGCCTGGACAAAGGCATCTGGAATTCCACAGGAAGTCCTGAGAAAATCTGCTCAAGTCCTAAATGTGTAACATTATGCATCTAAGTGTTTTTAGTAATCATTCGTTGTTTTTAATGCATGCCAGCTTTTCTTTCAGGTAAAAATCTGGACGCACGAGGAGGGTGCTGGGCTGTCCTTCAAGGTGGAGATGCAGGTGAAGGTCCCATCCCACGTCGCCTTCTCCCTCCTGTCTGACTTCAGGCTCCGCCAGCGCTGGGACAGACACTTCCTGTGAGAACCCTCCTCTCCCTGGGGCTCCAAACCCTCCTCTCCTCTGACACAGACACTTCTGACTGCAGGCACTTCGCTGCCTCCTTAGGAAGAAAGTGTTGTAAGAATTTGACATCAAAGGTTCATTAGTCGAAGTATGGATTTTGGGTTTTTACTGTAGAGATGAAATTTGGTTTGTGCCCAGTTTGGTTACAAAACACAGAGTGCTCTGTCGAAAGAGAGGGATGGGACAGACGTCATCTTTTTCTGACACAAGCACAGTTCCAGTCCTAGACAGGTGTGTGTTAGAAGTGACAAAACCCCAGAAAGAGTGAAAAAAAGGAAAAGTTCAAAGTAAGAACTGAGGTGGATATATTGTGCATGCTAGCTTTAAAAATTAAGGGAAACCTGGATTCCTTCATGTTTGTGCTGTTTGGGACACTGATGCTCAGTTTCACTGGACAGTCGAAGTGATAAATCAAGAAAAGGGGTTCTTCAAAATGCATCTTTCCAGAAAAATAACATGTTTGAAAGTCTGCCTAATTGGAATCGGGTTTTGGAATGGCTCTGAAAGGTGTTTGAGATTTTTTATTTACCTTTTACGGTGTAGAATAGTGATTAGAGACAGTTGAATTGAAAGTATAATATTAAAGTTGATTTGGTGAAGCATTATTAGTTAGTTACTCCACCCTGAAAGATTTTTACCAGAGGGTGGAAGTGGAATCTTAGGGATATTTGAAAATCTACAATGTCTACTGAATTTACAGCTGGTAGCGAATGAAACCTAAGGAAATAGTGTTGATGGGGTGTTGCAGAAAACCTGAGTTTTTCACTCTCTCTGCCTTGCTGCTGGAACATGCAGATGAAAGGCTCAGTGTTGGGATGGAGCCTGTTTGCACTGAGTTTGTGAAGGAGATGCTGCTGCACACACAGGGCCTGACATGTGTGTGAAATGTATTTACAGGACGTGCGAGGTCCTGCAGGCTGTGAGTGAAGAGGAGAAAATCTATCACGTTACAGCTCCCCCCACGACAGGCCACAAACCCAGAGACTTTGTGATCCTCGTGTCCCAAAGGCAGCCCTGCAGGCCACAGTGAGTATGGCTGTGATTGTACCTCGGAGCTCCTGGGGGACACAGTCTGGAGTGGCTGTGATCTGCCCCTGGGTGACAAAAACAGCGTTTTACTTCTTCAGGAGTGAGATTCCTGTGTTGATGCCTGAGTTCGTAGGACCAGATTAGCTTTGGAATGTGAAGGTGCAATGAAATAAAATCCAGATCATCACGAATTTTTAGCATAGTCCAGTATTGATTCTTTATCAGTGACTCTTTGGGAGTGCTCTCCCAGGAGGGCAAATAGGCCAGAATTTCAAATGGACAAACTGGGGGACAGTCATGTCCCAGAGAGCCTGTCAGTGGCTGCAGCAGGGAGTTTGTCTTCTTAATTGTTTGAAGTGACTTTGTACTCCAATTCAATGCAATTGACAGAGATTTCACTTAGCCAAGGAAGTGCTTGAAATCTCACACATTTATTGTATCTGTAAATTCTGCCCAGTCCCTTGCTCACTATGCTACTTTTTAAAATTCTCTTATTTTGTATTAGATTTCCTTTTGCTCTTACATAGTGAAACAAGAGCAAATGGGACCATTTGGTGTATTTTACTCTTCCTTAGTCTGTTTCTTTTCTCACATTCGTTAATTCTTCAAGTTAACAGTAAAAGGCATTATTCTGTCTGGTCTTGCTTTCCCCCCATGAGGGGACTGAATGGGTTTGGATACCTTTACTGTGGCCACACTGTGAAGTCCCTGGTTTAAGGGTCATTCTCTGATTCTGTAAACATGGGCTGAGGAGAGCAGGGCAAATTAAAAGGAAAAGGAGGTGTTGTACGTGGGGGATTGTTCTCTGGCTGCCACCGAGGTCTCCTGGCCTGGAGTCTGTGGTCAAACCTCGGGGAGACTCAGCAGGGCCCAAGCTCTGACTCAGCATTGCTGAACACACAGGAGCTACTCTGCCCTCCTCTGAAAAGGACATGTTGCCATCACTTCCATGCATGTTTTTAACAAGAGGAAGGTGATGCTTGCCCTTGCCCTGCAGGGAGCCCTACACGGTGGCTGTGAGGTCGGTGACCCTCAGGGCGGTGCCACCGAGCCCGGAGTTCTGCAGGAGTGAAATCCTCTGTGCTGGCTTCCAGATCCACAGCAACGGCAGCAGCTCCTGCACCGTGAGTACCCAGCTGTGCCCCTGCCCTATGCCCCTGCCCTGTGCCCCTGCCCTGGGGCTCTCACTTCATCTCAGCTGATAGTCTGCAAAGGGAACAGCAGAATAACTCCAAAAAGAGAGTTCACTCTGGGTGTGTGGAGTCTCTCTTGCCCAGCTTTGGCTGACTGTTAGAAATGAGGTTTAACTAAGTAGTGGAGTCTGCCCTGTCCCTCCAGAGTCATTCCTTGAGTCCTGAAATACACCTCTGCAGTGCATTACACTGGTGTCTGGTGGTGTCTCTCTCTTTTCGCTGACTACAAAGGCCAAGGAATTAGTTCAAATTAAATTCCTCACTTGAACCTTCATATGCCAGGAATCGCACAAACTGAATCCCATCTCTGGACCCATGCCAGTCTTCTTTACCATGGGAAGGCTAAAGGTTTTCCATTTAAAAACCATATTTCTGAGAACTTAGAGGAGCTCTCAGTGGCTGCAATGCCTTTTTTCAGGCAGCAGCTTTGATCACAAAGCACACATATTTAACGTTGCACACACTGTTTCTTGCTGCACTGCTCCATGCATTTACCTGCAGATGCTGGAGGATCTGAGAGCAGTGAGGACACCCAGATCACTGGAGTGTTGTAAAAAAAGCATGCTTTTTGCAAATTATTGCCTTCAGTTTCAGAAGCACTGTATGCTGCTATTCACATCCCTGAAAACTGTGATGCTCATCCACACTCTGCAAAAAAATGGCTAACTTGCCATCCATAAGCTTTTTTGTTTCATGTACTTTTGTTCAAACAGGTGTGTTACTTCAATCAAGTGACATCAGGAGTTATGCCTTACTTAGCTGCAAATCTTACTGGCTCATCAAAATCCATTGAAGACACTGCTTTGGAATGTATAAAGTTCTTAGAGATGAAAGACAGCAACTGCTGAAGTTAAAAACAGATTTCTGAAGGGGCATCTGAAGATTATCAAGCAGTTCTGATTTAAATTCCTGCAAGGGTGTCAGTCATTCTCTGTAGGTTACTTACTTCGGATCATGTAGCCAGTGTTGGGCTTCAGCCTGGGAATACCCAGTACCAGCATTTTCTATCAAACCAAGCTTAGGCCTTAGGCTCTAAATCGAACTTGTAATTTAAAAAAGATTAAGGGACAGATTCTGCTTTTGATTGCGTTAATGAATTTTATATAAATGGAGGCGGAACTTGCCTCAGTAGAGCTGTAGCTCATGAGACTATTTTCGCTGTTTTAATGTTACATTGAACAGAGTGGCATCCGGGCAGTTCTAAATCTGTAAATATCACCCCTTGTAATCTGCAGAAACCAGTGCTACCAAGTAGCTTTGCCAGTGCTCTGACCTGGCCGTGCAGGTCCTTGCACACCCATTATTTATAAACGGATTACAGACCATGTAAATTGGTGTTTGCTAATGTCTGTACTTTAGTACTTGTCAGTTTCTCTGTGACTCACAGTAAATTATTGTTTCTGAGGTGACAAGCTCGGCACACATTCCATATCTGCCCTGCAGTGGTGCTGGGGTCTGCAGGAGCCATGAGCACCAGGCTCTGTGCCAGGCTGGAGCAAACACACAACAGCAGCCCCTGGATCCACTTCTCAAAAAGGGGGATGGCTCCAGAGGCTGCACTGTGGTGTGCCTGCCTTGTTTGGTGCTCTGGTTTGAGCTGCAAGGGGCCTGGACAGAGGAACGAGGGAGCTCATCAGCATTTGGGTCCTGGCAGGGTCCTGGGGGTGAGGGGATCAAAGCACGTGAGCTGCAGCACTGCCACTCAGTGTCACTGCAGTGTTGGCACTGCCAGGATGAGTGCTCTGGGGGCTGGCACGGTTCTCAGTGAGCACACCTTCCTTCAGCTGAACCTGCAGGCACACCAGAGCCTGCTGCAGGGCTTGCCAGGCTGAGACCACGCTGGCAGAGTTTGTATCTGGGCAGCACGGCACGGGAGGCACCGAGGGGAGCCCTGTGAGCCCCAGGGGTGTCACCCCACCTGCGTCCCCTGGCCTGGACACAGGTGTGGCTCCAGCCCAGGTACAGGCCATGGCTGAGGTCAGCTCTGCCTGCTGTGCTTCACCAGGAATGCAGGGACTGACTCCTGGCCTCGGCCTCTGCAGCAGTGACCACAGATCCAGATTCTGGATCAGCGTTTCCATACCATGGATGAAGAGCAGCACCTCATTCAGGGAGCACGGGCAGCCCCCTCCAGAGCAGCGAGGCCACCAAGGGCGTGTTAGCCACCTCCCAGCCCGGGCGGGTGCAGCTCCCTCCGGCCGGAGCTCCCTGGAGCGCTGCGGTGTGCAGGCGATGGCAGAGCCCTCGGGGGCGCAGAGGAGCTCGGCAAGCGCAGCGCTGGGTGAAGAGAGACCTCTAATGTTGGCTGTGGACACAGGCATGGGGCGAGCGAGCCCCACGCTGCAAACACATCTTTACAGCAGCACCTTCTGCAGGGGCTTTTCAAACAGCTTCCTGCAGCCACACATCCCTCCGGGAAACAGCACTGGGTGCTCCTCACAAGCAGTTTTGTCCTGCAGTTAGAGCTCGGATTGCTCTGCAGGAGCTGGGGATCAGCCCCACAGCACACCCCACTGCCTGCACCAGCCCACACTGGGCAGCGCTGATGCCTCCAGGACAGGTCCCAAGGCTACAAGAACATGTCACAAAAGTCAAGGAGTTGGGAAAGTATCTTAAAAAGCAATATACTTAATTCATAGAATAGAAAGGGAGATGCTTCTTCAGCTGGGATAAATGTCTGGTGCCAAATTGTCCTCACTGAAGGGATAGCTTTCAGCTTTAATCCAGCAGTTAATTAAAACTCCATAATTAATCCTTGGTTTCATTCACATCCACTCCTCTTCCCCATTTAAAAGTGTGCTCTGATTAATACAAACTGAACATACACCCCCCATCTCAGTCTCCACAGCAGAACCAAGAAGCCTAAAATAAGAGCTCTAACCACTGTATTCTTTAGCAGCATTTTATTAAGAATAATTACCTGTACAAATATAAAATATCTCCACACAATTTCGTTTCCCGTATTTGTTTTATTGCTGCAGCAATAGTACGTGAGGGGAGCTCAGGATGCACTTCTCCAGTAGCACTGGTGGCTGCAGGAACTCTGTTTGGAACTGGTTTCCTAATTTTTAATATGCTCCAGTTTTCCTAAGGCTGTAGTCTCCAATTAAAAATAGTAAGTCTGCCATGAAGCAAGCAGGTAAAATACAAAGGAAAGTTTGCTCCCAGCTCAGCAAGGGATGAAAACACTGAATGTTTTTGAGCACCTTCTTTGAAAGAGAAGTAAATGAACTAAGAAAGGTTCGCACTTGCTCTCTCTCAATTCTTCAGGGGTGTGTTTCACCACAGGTTTCAGAGGAAGGGCATGATTCTGTGAGTGAATACACTCCAACAACCCAGTGTGCATGACCAATCAGGTTAATGATGGCTGGTAATTACAACTACAGCTGTCAGGAATTGCACCCCAAGCTTAGCAGGCCACGGGGTTGATCTGTAAGTTCACCACAAGACTGCTCAAGCTGGAACATACAGAGGAATAAGCTGACAATTCCTAAAAGGAGAAGGCAAAACCAAGCCAGAATCCAAGAAGAACCTTTAAAAAACACCCACAACTCCTTTAATAAAATAGCCACTTGCTGGGTTCCTGTTCTCAGCTTTTCAGTGAGAGCCAGGCGAGCCTGGGAGGCAAAATGGAGAAATGAGGGGAGACCAAAAACCAACAATTCCTCTGCACTCTGCTTGGTTCTCTGGCTCCGCTCTGTCGTCACCACTGTGGAGTGAGGCAGTGCAGCACAACTGCTGGGCAGACAGGAGGCCTTCAGAAAGTGACAACTTTGGGTCGTTTGGGCTGCGTTCTCTGCAGCGCTGGCTCGGCCGCGACGTCCTCGTGGTCTGCGCTCAGCCCGGGGGTCCAGCGCCCGACTGTCACCTGCTCTGCAGGGACACAAGAGAGCAGTGCCAGGCCAGCTCTGCCCCACGGGCACAGCCAGGCTCAGCCCAGCAGCACCAAACCCCACACACCGAGCACTGCCTGCAGGAAATGCCAGTCCTGCAGGAAATCCCTCTCCTGGCTACCCACATCAGCCTCTGTGTACTACACCTGGCCCAATCCACCTGAACATCTGCCTGAGCAAACTGGGAGCTGCACTAACTCAACTCTTCTGGCATCTCTCAGCACTCTTTCTGTACCTGAAAATACTCTGCACAATGCATACTTGATTTCAAAAAATATCACGATTCTTGGCAACGGTGTCACAGTGCCAATTAATTTGACTGTTTTTAGCCAGCAGTTCTAGTTTTGAGAGAAGTCCCTTGTGGAAATAAACAGCATTTACAGTCCTCATTATAGATGTAAAACTTATTATGAAAAGAAAAAAATCTAGTTGCAGGCTTCTAATGCATCACTCACCCAAGCGGGCACAGCCTCACTACTTGGAGATGAGTATGTGGAAATTTCAGTCTTTTGGTGTCATAAACTTCTGTCATACCAATTCAGACTGAATCTGACCCATTCTAAGCTGGCAAAGCAGCCCACACCTAGGATCCTACATACAGCATTCATGAGACCTAAAAATATCATAAATATAGGATCAGATACAGGAAATGCCTCGATTGCCTTCACAAATATTTCTTACATAAATTTCACCAAAGTGGTTCATTATTAAGTGGCTTATTAACTAAGTGCCATATAAACGAAGTAGAAAAAGGCATGGGTGTGTCACCACTCCACTAACAGGATCATTCTTCAAACCCTTGTTTGATGCTCTTGCCTCCATCTGCACAGTGGGGGTTTGGGGTATCTGATTTAATTTCCCTGCCCACACAGGAAGCTGAAGAACACGTGAGAAAGCAGTTCATGAGCTGTGAGTCCAGCTGGACAGATGTCCTTTGTCCCTGTCCTGGGTGCTGGACACACCAGGCTGCACACATCACCACCCTGCACCTGGCCCTGGGTTCAGCTCCACCACTTCACACGGAAATCAGCAAAAAGCAGCAGCCAGTTCTGCTGTACAGCTGCCAAACTGTGAACAGCAGCACAAATACTGGCCAGAAAAAATACACATTATTTCATACTGCCTTCAGAAACACACAAGACAAACTTTCTTTTTAAAACAAAGAATTATCTTAGTTTTGCATCACAACTTACTGCCTCCTTCACACCCTCCCTGAGCACCCCAACAAAAGGTCACCTCCGCTACTCCCAAGTTCTCTTCCCAAAGCCTTTTCCCTGCCCACAGTCATGCAGAGCAGTAAGTGACCACTGCTGGACCCCTGCCCGCCCCACACCCCCTGCAGCTCACCTGTGTTCTGTTTCTCTGGGCAGTCTTTCTTGAAGTGCTCCACAGAGCCACACAGCTTGCAGCCCCCTCCTGTTCACACAGAAAGCTGTTACTCATCCGAGGGGAAAAAACCACCAACAAACACCCCAAAAAAACACCCAGCAGAACTCCCTTCCTGTGTCTGTGGGGAATGGTGCTACTTGGGAGCACACTTTGCTGTACAGCACCACACACCACAAATTCCAGCCACTGCCTGGCAAGTATTCCTGATGTTCTGGAAGCTCTCTTTTTGAGAAACAAGCCGAATTCTGCTGAAATTCATACTCAAAGGAACTTTTAAAATTGACAGTGGCTCCTGAGAGGCAGCTAATCCAACTGCAGGTACTGAAATGTGAAATTCTACGCAGTACAAAATTCCACAATACAAACACTTGGAAGCAAGGTGATTTTTCTTCCACTTTAACCATGCTGCAAGATCCCCTTTTGGAGTTTGCCATGACCACACACTTATGCTGGGAAACAGAATGCTGGTTCTTAGTGCCCATGGGGAACTGCAACCTTCAAAGCTAGACCCCATTTCACACTGAGTTACTTAGATTGAAGATATCCTCCCTTTAGTGAGAGCCTGTGTTTTGCCACCTCCCAAAATCCTAGGCTACTGTGTGAGAATGTTTTTAAAAATTGGGTGTTTTTATTTACCACTTACTTTGGTGTAAATACATTTACACACTGACTACATTCACACAGGATTTTGTTCTCTCTGCATCTCCTGAAACTAAAGCACAAGCAAACTCTCACACTCTGCGCCTCATCCTGTCGTTTCATACTAAATTTACACTTAAAGCAGAAATCTCCAGGTAATTATTTGACAATGAATTGCCCAGAATTACTCTGCTTTTACTGAAGGATACACAGGAATTCCTTTTAGCCACATTCTCATTCACTTGCAGCGTACCTTTGTTATGTATCAGGTAAGAAAGACACAGAAATGTAATTATACTAAATTTAGTGGATCATTACACTCACCTTCGGCATACAACCCCTTGGGATTGTCTGGACATGATCTTGACAGATGCCCCATCTCACCACAGATGAAACATTTTGCATATGGAAATGGCCCTGCAAAATCCAAAAGGGTTTATGGTCCACGTCAAAACCTCGGTCAAGTCACAGAGCAAACACAGGGCAGGGACAATACTTTAAGCACTTTATGCTATAACTTATTCTCTCAGGTTCCTCAGTTAGACAATTTAGACCCAAGCAGCTCAAAACAGGACAAATTCCTGAGACTCACCAGCAGCTGGATCCACCTTGGCTCTGCATTTGCTGAGGTCGTGCTCCGTGGATCCGCAGCGGTAGCAGATGCCTGTCCCCATGTCTTGGCTCTCCAGCACTGCGGGACAGTCAGCCACACCGTGGCCAGGTTCTCTGCAGTGGAAACACACCTAGCAAGAGAGAAATTCAGTGATTCTGTCAGTGGCACTCAGAGACCTGGAAATCCCAGCTTCACAGGGGCTACAGAGCAAACATGATTTTGTCCCCAGGAAAAAGCAGCCAGGAAGCAACTTTGTGCTCTGCCACCAAACTGTGCTCTGTGCCATCAAACCACCTTATTATGGGCACTCTTCTCCTTTTACCTGCTACACACTGATGAATCAGAGAGAGAAATGTCCTGAGATAGCTTCATCCAGGAGCCAAGAGGGGCTGGGGAGCGCTCAAGGGGAAGGAAGAACCAAACTGAGCCAGGAGAGCCATGCTAAAACCTACAGCTTGAGCTGAAAGCCATCTTTTGCTCCCAACTTCACTTCCTTCACCTCAAACACCACCTGGCACACGCTGTGCCTGTGGCAGGGGAGGGCTGAGCACTCGCTGAGCCCCACAGCAGCACTGCCCCGGGAAGAGGGACCTGTGCCTCCCATGTGGGGCTCTCTTTCAACAAGGTTGTGACTGGGGGTTAAAAGGGGAAATTTCAGGGTAAAATACAGTGGCTACTCCCTGGATGGGACCCCACACAGCACAACCCAAGCAGGACTAAGGGGAGGGTGGAGCGGGGCAGCTCTGCCAAAAATCCTTGCAGAGGAGGGAATCTGGTGGAACCCTGCAGCTGGCCAGCCACAGAGCAGCTGAAAGCCGAGGGAGATAAGGAGGATGTTGTGTTGGGCCAGCAGCTGTGGTGAAATCCTGAGCACATCCCACCCCAGGGCTACCTCGGGCACGGTCCTGACCGACCCACTCCCAAGGTACGACCATCCCTAGCTAAGGTGTATGACTGAAGCCACTGAATCTCCACCTAAACGTAAAGAGTATAAAAGTGAGTTGGGAAGGGGGAGAAGTTTAGGAAGACTCCATCGTAACCTGCGGGATGAGCTGACCCTGTTGTCTGTACCCCGCGTGAGAACTGTGCTCGGGTGAGCTTTCCCAGGAATTACAGCTTGTAATTCGCTTGGATGGGATTGCTGCGGACACATTTCCGCAGTCAGGTGCTGTCACCGGCATCCCTCGAGCCTTAACCCGCCGCATTTTATGGCAAAGGGTGTGACTGTGGGCACTGTTCCTGCGGGCTGACACACATTGCTCTGAGCAAACCCTCCCTTTTCCCCCGGTGCCGGCATGGCCCGCGCAGGACTCACCATGGAGTTCTTCTTCCTCTCCTGCCTCCTCAGCCTCCTGCTCTCCCGCCGCCTGTCCTTCCTCTGCGCCTCCTCCTCCTGCTCCCCGCGGAGCGCAGCGAACCCGTTCACGTCCTGGTTCTCGTACTCCTTCTTCCTCCTCCTCCTCTTGGCTGCCCGCGGCGGCTCCGGGTCCGCGCTCGGCGCCAGCTGCTCCCAGGGGGTCGCGTCCAGAGCCCGGGCCCCGGGCAGGGCGCTCCGCCGGGCCCAGCGGGTCATGGCCCGGGCACGGACACGGGAACGGGAACGGGATCGGGAACGGGATCGGGAAGAGCCACAGGCACGGCCAGGCCGCGCACGGTGATGACGGACGGGAAGAGGAGGAGGAAGAGGAGGAGGAAGAGGAGGAGCAGGAGCCAGGGGAGGAGGAGGCGCCGGGCTCGGGGCTGTGGGGAAGGATGGAATGGGGAGCGCGGAGCAGGCGCTGCCTGAGGAAGCTGCTGGGCCCCATCCTACCCCTGCCATGTCAGGGACACCTCCCACTGTCCCAGGCTGCTCCCAGCCCCAATGTCCAGCCTGGCCTTGGGCACTGCCAGGGATCCAGGGGCAGCCACAGCTGCTCTGGGCACCCTGTGCCAGGGCCTGCCCACCCTCCCAGGGAACAATCCCTTCCCAATATCCCACCCAGCCTGCCCTCTGGCACTGGGAAGCCATTCCCTGTGTCTGTCCCTCCAGCCCTTGGCAATTGTCTCTCTCCATCTTTCCCGCGGCTCCTGCAGGCCCTGCAAGGCCCCAGTGAGGTCAGCCCAGAGCTTCTCCTCTCCAGGCTGAGCAATGCCAACTCTGGCAGCCTTTCCTCCCAGCAGAGCTGCTCCATCCCTCTGCCCATCCTGGGGCCTGCCCTGGCCTGGCTCCAGCAGCTCCAGGTGTTGCCTGTGCTCTGCAGGTGGGGCTCAGCTCAGGTGTGCTATGGGTGCGTGACCAGGTCAGTCCCCGGGGCTGTGTCCTTGGAGCTCACCCCGAGCTTAAATCGCTCAGCAGCTTAAATAAATGTCAGCCAAGCAGGGCTTCCCCCGCCAAGTCAGCCTTGTGCATCTTGTGGGTTTAGCATTTCACTAGATCCCCACTGAACTTCCTGACTGATCTTGTAAAGATATGTGCATTATACATACACTGTATATATAAGGATATATATACACTACATATACACTTAAATATATTCCTTTCATATATATGTATATATATACACTATATATATGCCTTATATATATACACACACGCTATATATATTCCTTATATATATAATTTTATATAAGGTATATATGTATAATATATAATATA
>VZRF01006382.1:186350-205454 GCA_013396875.1 Vireo altiloquus
TAAACTTGATTTGCAGAGCACTTCACTTAAGCTCGTGTCTTCAGATCACAAAGTTGTAATTTCTAGAGTCAAAGGTATGAAAGAACTGTGTTTGGATACAATGGTCTGTTTTGTAGTATTGGCTGTACTTTGAATAAACTGCTGGATTTCAGAGGGAAGAGGAGAACCAACAGGCTGAAACTGCAGGCAGCAGCAGAGGTTCACATTCCTAGGGCAGAGGGATCAGCTAGGGAAAGTGCTCAAATCTTTTCAGTTTTACTAATTTCTTGTATTCCTCTGTTAAAAAAAGGATACATTCTTCATTTCTACTGACAGAAAAAGAAGTAGAAATGGCAGCAATTCATGCAGTAATGGCCAAATACCAGGTAAATTATCAGTAATTTCTAATCCCTACTGCTGGTTCATAAAGCAGAGCACAAAAATGGAATGAGAGCAAAGACAGATACTTTCATTAAAGCATAGACTGAAAACTGAGAGCATTTTCAAACCAGAATACACATACATTGAACTAAAAATTAACTGGCATCATTTATCAACTTTTTTTTCCTCTCTGCTGGGTCCACCTGAGTTCCCTGAGCAGTGGGTAGATGAAATGAATATTTTCATTACCCTTCTTTACTGATAGACTTATTATTGTAATATAATTGATATTACTTCATTAGGAGCCCAGTCTTTTTCTGTGGTCGTTTAGAGTGAATTAAAGATGTGATAAGAATCATCAGCAGAAGGCTGGGCAGTAGGTGACTCAGTGCCCTCTTGGAAGATTTGGCTTGGTAGGACTTCTGTACCATAGGCAGTGCTTTTTGGTGTTTGCCACAGGCATTTTTGCAGGCAAAACAAGTGACTGTTTAAGTCTTTATTCTTTTAATTAAACCTTAGGCTGAAGGCAAACTGTAAGAGGCATTTCAGGAGAAAGATGAGCATGCAGGTCTAAAAATTGCATTCCAGCGAACCTTATTAGTAAAGTAATTGTGCATATAAATATTAGCTGGAACTCATTCCTCGTGTTATTTGCTCCCTTTTGCCTTTGGTGTTTCCAGAGAGACATTATGTCAGCTCTGCTCAGGTGTGCATTGATCCTGTAGGAGTGACAGAGTCATGAACTTCCAGAGTCTGATGTCAGTTTTTATTGGGGCAGCTGAGGATTTCGAGTGTGAGGTGCCACAGTGAGATCACTTCCAGCTGTTGCAGGTGCTGCCTTCACAGACTGGGTTGGGTTGTGAGGGACCCTAAATCCCACCCAGTGCCACCCCTGCCATGTCAGGGACACCTCCCACTGTGCCAGGCTGCTCCCAGCCCCAATGTCCAGCCTGGCCTTGGGCACTGCCAGGGATCCAGGGGCAGCCACAGCTGCTCTGCCCACCCTGGGCCAGGGCCTGCCCACCCTCCCAGGGAACAATCCCTTCCCAATATCTCATCTAAATTGGCCATTTTCTCTTGTCTTGTAATGGCAAATTCCTGCCCAGTTATCACACTGCCTGAACTGGCTTTGATGGATTTGGGCTTTGATGCAGCTTGACCTGAGAGATTATTTCTGCTGATCCCTGGTTGATTTGTCAAGAGCTTTGGAGAAGTGCTTGAGGCACGGCACATAGCTCTTGGGGCACTTAGTCAAATAAATTTGAAAGATTTATAGAGAATCAGTGTTGATCAGGAAAGACTTTCATTGGCAGAAAGGGGTCTCAGCAGTGCAGTACTTGTGGTGTGGGCAAAAAAAACCTGAGAAACAAGAAGTTTCATGTTATGTCAAGAGCTACTACACTGACCCAGCATTTGAACCTTTAATATTTTCTTATTGAGTCACTATGTGTATGCTCTTCTTCCTTTGTTTGGGCACACAGCCTTTCAGGTTATTTTGTTGGCAGCCATTCACCTGAACATGTCCTTGGGCAGGAGTGCAGCTGCCTTCCAGCTGGCCCTGGAGGCACTGAGGGGCACAGACCTTCCTCCCCACTCCTCAGCCCCAGGGTGGACTCACTCCGAGGAGAAGGTGCTCCAAGCTAACAGAAAACTCTCCTGAGGATTGCCACGAGGGAGTAGAACTGAGCAAAGATGTCCTGCGTAGACTTAATAGGCATGTGACTGTCCAAGTTTAATTTAAAATATTAATTAGAGATGTGGAATGAAAAGTGAAAATACGGCATTCCTATGAAGCAGCTGAGTAGCTGTAGCTGGCCATATAGAGGTCATGGAGAGAGAGAATGATCACAGAAGTGGAAAATGTAGGTGACAAACGAGCCTTTGCAAAACAGTGCATGTGAGGAGGAGTACTTTGGTTGTGAGGGGCATGCTTGGGAGCCAGCAGTGCAGAGAATGCCACAGATGGAGCAGAGCAGGGAGTGAGTCACACCACGGTGTCCCTGTTTTGTTCAGAGTTACAATTCCCCGTCTGGTCAGAGCACAGGGTGGCCAGGGCACTGCTCTGGGTTGTTTGCTCGTCTCAGGCATTCTGCACTGACTGGTTCAGCCAGGGATCACACATTTCTCTAGGCTGGGGGTCTGGAGGTGTTCTGTCCCAAAACACCCACCCCAGCCCCACTGCAGAGACAGTGTGCATCAGATTCTTTAGAACCTTGTTCCCTGAGTTTTGGGTATCTCCAGGTCTGTTCCAACATTTAACCACCCTCACAGTGCAAAAGGCCTCTCTGATAAGTGACTGGAATATTCCCAGTGTCCCACCCTGAGTCTGTTGCCTCTGTCCTGTCACTCTGCCCCTCCGAGGAGAGCCTTGAGCCTGGTTTCCCTGATGCAGACAGTGGTGGACATCACTAGGATATCCTCTTAGCCTTCTTCTCCCAGGCTCTGCCTCTGCTGAACCCCGAGAGGCTTCCAGCAGCCCCTGGTCCCTGTGAAGTGCTCTGTGAGGAGCAGCCCTGCTCTCCAGCCGGGCAGCTGCTCCCTGACATGTCCACCCAGCAGTGCTCTGGCTGACTGAGGGGTGCACCTCATCCTCCAGGGCACTGAAACAGAGCCACCAGCTCCATCCCAGACACTCAGGAGCACTGTTAGCCTGCAGCCAGCTGCACCTCGTGCTGCTGCCCATCAGCAGTTTGCAAGTCAACAGGAGAAAAGCAAAATAGAGGCTAAAATATGGGGACGTTTGGCCCACAGTTGGGTTTTGTGTGGAGCTGAGGGTTTTGGAGAGCCAGCAGTGTAGTCTCTCCAGTTTTGCTTATTTGCCTTCTATGTAAAATCAGCAGAAGTCTCTTTACCTCCCTCAGAATTACTATTATTAACCACCATTTGGAAAGCCAGCAGCAAAATACTAGGGAATGTGCCCAGCACAGATGAGGAGGAAACAGCAATCACATGGAAGCTCCAGCCTTCTTTACACTCAGCAGCTCTCCTTCTGAGCCAGCACACCATGCTGCTGATTTTCAAGAGCAGCTAATTCACCATCTAGCTCTCAATTAGCTTCCAATTGTGACTTTTAAAGTCTGCAGCCAGTTATGGGCTGGCTATCCAGCCACAGCTCTGCAGATATGACTCACCCAGGGACCTTCCTGAGAGTTGGTGTTCTGGCTGTGAAACACTGAGTGTGTTTCCATATGCCAAAAAGAAGCAATCAGTGGGATTGTCAGCATCTGCTGGTTTTCTCCTTTCCACTGAGCTCATGAGCACAGGGGACCATGGTGAGCATGGAGATGTCCCTCAGAGTGGCAGCACATCCTCAGGCACTTTGGGGAGTGGCAGCTCCTGGAACCTGAGAGCTGCAGGAGAGGACTGGAGCAGACTGTGCTGGGCAGGTTTAGGTGGGATGCAGAATTTCAGCAAACTGATTTGCCTGCTGGTTTTGGGGCCAGTTTGCTGCAGCCCAAGGACACAGGGCAGAAATGAGAAGGGTGAGAAGGAGACATCACAAATATGTCCAGAAGTGCAAATGCTGCAAGGAATTAGAGATGTGTCCTTTTTTGGAGAGCTGACATGGTGCTTTTCTTATCACCAACCAAGAGAGGGAAGCAGTCCCCCCAGAAGAGCATCCCAAGGTGGTTGTGTGGGTGCCCCCAGACCAGTTTGTGCCAGTGCAGCCAGGAGACCTCGGGTGCCAGGTGATGTTTTATTACACAATGTGTTTATACAGAGATGTACAGGGGTGCCTTTCCATCAGAACGGCAGCCACGCTTACCCTCAGCTGCAGCTGTCAGCAGCAGCTTCATCTCCTGCTAAACTGAGGCAGGGGGGGTGGCACCTTGATGTCTTGGCCTCTTTCCAGTTTCTTCTCACAGTCGACGAGGTAATTGACCCCGTCGATGACAATCTGGACTAGCTCCACCTACAACAAGAAGAAAATTGTAGTAACAGAAGGTTTAGCTCATCTGTCAGTAGGAGGGTGGGAAGTTGGCTTGTGCTGTCACAAGAGCAGGTAAAGCTGTAAGTGAGGAGGGTCACAGACCACACACCCACCCTGGCACAGGGAGTACAGGTTGCACAGGAATTCCCTTCTCCTGTTTGCCCTCAGCTTGGGCTACCAGCAGCAGAAGCTTTCAGTTAGGTCCCTAAAGTTATTTCCACCAAACTCTGCTCCCACAGGAGCAAACCAACCAGGAAAAGTCCCTATATAAAGTGTTCAGGCAGAAGCTGAGAGATGTGTTTCAAGAGGGTGCAGGGTGCTCCCCAGGTGCTGCTGAGAAGGGATGCCTGGCCCAGAGTGTTCTCATTATTGTGTCAGTGGCTGATTTTCAAGGGATTTGTGTTTACCATGAAACATTTCAGTGGCCTAGCAGTTTATTTTACTGTCTTTTACAGACCAGCTGTGTTAGGAATTCAGAGGTCTGAATTTTCAACCGCCATAAGAAAACAAATTTCATATTAAGTTTGCATTGATCAGTAACTGCAACAGCAGAAATGCAAACCTTTTATCTTGCATCTTTGGGAACATAATTCATTTCTGCAAACACATTTACCACATAATAGAATTCATTTAATTACGAAAAAAAATTTATCTTATAATACAACTTCTCTTATCCTCTCGAGTATGTCTTGTCTTATTTAGATTTCAGAATCTCCAAGGAAGGGCTCATGTCTTTTCTGTTGCCTTAATCCTTGGGATCCTTGCTGTAGGAGGCATCACTGACTTCAGTGGAAGTCGTCATATAGGCAAAAATTTGTTGGCTTAGGCTGTCTGTCAGTAGGACTTAATTAACCATGCTGTGTAATCCTCTCTTATTATTAATATTACTTTGATATAAAGCACACATGATGATGTGTCAGGTATTAATAGATGTCTTTGTCACAGGCTGTTTTGGAACATAATACAGCTTAATCATATTTCACTCTTATTTATTCTGTTTGCTGTTATTTATGTCATTCTAGATCCCAAGGAATGCAGGTGCCTGCATCAAACTTCAGTATTTAAAGTTTCCAGAGCTCTGTCTGTGGCTGTGGGGACATTCAAGGGCACACCTGGGTCAGAAAGCACACCTGGCTGGGCTCTGTCCCAGTGACAGGTGAGCCAGGAAGGGAAGGCACCATGGGCTGGGTCAGTATTATTGTCACCCAGTTGCATTATCCCAGGGTTATATATCTGTTATGAAAAACTGCCTAGAATCAGGCTGGCCCCTGGTCTTGGGCTGCAACACCAGGGCCAGATTGCATCCACACCAGCCTCAGGGTTTGGCTCAGTCAGAGCTATGGGAGGAGGCTGCAGCCCCTGGGCACGGCTGTTTCTCCCCCATCCTCATCAGCCTTGCTCTTAGGAGCTGCCCTGCCTTATAAAACAGTCGCACATGAAGCTGGAATGAGGTGTGAGATGTGGGCTCCCAGGAGGGCAGCAGCAGCTCCAGGCTGCAGGGTCATTTCCACAGCCAAAGTTCCTTCTCACCGCAGTGGCTTTGCAGCACATGTCTGAGGTGTCACATCTCCCTGCAGTCTGTGCCCTGCAGGGAAGGCGCAGGGCTGACCTGACATCTTTGCCACGATTTAAATCCAACTCTGATTTAAACCCAGCTCTCTTGTGTTCTCTGCTGAGAGGCACACAGGACATGTGAAAATGGGCCCAGCTCCTCACTTAGTGCAGAGTGGCAGCCTTGTGCTGCTGTGTAAGTGTGGAGGAAGTGTGTGACTCAGGAGTGAAAGGAACACAGCACCCTACACCAAGTTTTGCTTTAGTGCCTTGATTCCCTGCATCACTGAGGACTCCATGCCTGCTTCCCTCCAGCACCTGCACACCCTCATGGAGATCCTCAGCACATCTGCTCAGGGTTGGGCTTTTTCACTGCCATAGCAGGAGTGTTTATGAAGCAATTATTGCATGTTAACAGTTTCCCTATCAGTGAGCATGACCAGATTCACCAGGAGTAAGAACTGCTGTGGGTCCACTGAGGTCAGCAGAGGGGAAACTGACCTCTGTCAGTACAGATTGCAGCTAAAAAGCAAGGGGAAAACACAGGAAACACCCCTAAAAAGAGCAGTTTACCTCTGAGCGACCAAGGCGGTCCAGGTTGGAGATGTCATAGATGTCAGCCACAGCCGCCGTGTCCACCCCACCAGTGCCACGCTTCTGCAGGCGCAGGTTCTCCAGGATCTTGGAAAACCTGGGGTCCTGCCAGGAGAAACAGCTTTGAGCTTCCTGCCTTTCACTGCATGTTGTGCAGAGTCATCGCAGTGCTGTGATCCTTACAGCACTGCCAGCAGGACAGGCAGAGGTAAGGAGTTTGCTCACTCCTTTCCAGGTTACAGCCCATCGTTGCGGCTCCCTGCTAGGTTGATTGTTTTCCATAGCATATACAGCACTTTGCAGAATTAAAGCCTGCTCGTGTAGCCATGCACTGTCCCTGGTGTAATATATATATGTGTGATTTGTGTCAAAGAGAATAAAAGAATAAAAGAAATTGTGTGTTTCTGGTTTTCAACCAGAAGCAACTAGTTACAAATATTGCTGTAATATTGTGTAAGACTTGCTAAAGCAGAGAGAGACCAAGTAAGGCATGGCATAAGGGGGTCCCAGTTGGAAGTTTAGCTGATGTTGGCAGAATTTAGAGACTTTGTGGTTAGAGCTGTTGGTGAAAATAGAAGCTTAACATATAGAGTAAGGAATTTAGATTATGAGAAAATGCGTGCTTCAGGTGTATGGGTGCATATGTGTGGAAAAAGAGGAACCAGTGAAGACAAGGAGAGGTCAGGCTCCTAAGGGCCACCAGACAGGATGGTATTAGACCCAAGATCTGGTGTGTCAGCAAGAATCAAACCTGCACAGGCGCACTGGAACATGTCAAGTCAGCCAAAATAAGATCCATAAAAACCTAGCTGGAACTGTATTTGGTGTGTGTGTTGGTTGGAGCGGTGACTCCCCACGCACCCAGCTTTGGCCTGATCACCCAATGCTGTTTGCTTGCTCGTCTTTTATCGCAAACACATAATAAAACTTTGATTGAAAGCTATTTCGGCTGACTTAGCCTGAAATCATTTATAACACCGGGACCTTGCTACCCACGCCCTGTAAGCTGTCATTTGTCACCTGCAGCTTTACAGAGCAGCAGAGCTCACTGGTGCCAGGGTTAGTGCCGCGGGTACCTTGCTGAGCCTGGGCAGCTTGACGTGGACTCCAGCACGCAGCCCCGTGCCCAGGTTGGAGGGACAGGTCAGCACGTAGCCCAGACGCTCGTTCCACATGAACTCCCAGCCCCGCTCCTTGATCAGCCTTTCCACCTGCGGTGGCCAGAGAGAAACAAAGCAGAGAGGGCACCATGTTCAAGTGTCTTGTCCTCAGATCCCAGTGGAGCAGCTGGAGGTGACGCCTGGGTGCAGTCTGCTCTAGGTGTGATGCAAATGTTTGCACTCCTCGGGTACCAGAAGTATTTCTGCACCATCTTCTCATGGCCACTATCTTGCAGACTCTTTGTTACTTCATCACAAAACTTCCTCACAGTGTTTTGGTAAAGCTTTGGCCCATGGAGCAACACCCTCACTTAAGAGTTGTGGCTTTTGCCATTTGTTTCTAACTTGGGGTAATTTTGAAGCAACTTTGCAACACGGAACCCCGAAGGACTCAAACACTATGAGGCAAACAGAAGGAGCTGAACCTGAGTTTTGTGTAGCTTTCTAGCTGATCTCATGACTCCTTGAGGAGGACTCTTGTCCTCTAAATGCCACGCTTCCACTATAAGCAGGCAACGCAGCTTGTAGATAGGACTTCTCATTAGTAGGTCTCTGACCAGAATTGATGGGAGAGTTAAATAATTATCTGCAGGAAAATCACAAGGGTCTAATGACCTTTGAATAACTTGTTACTCTGTTACATCATATATGCTTCCCAGACTTGCTTGTGCAAATCCAATACAATTTCAGTTCAGTTCTTGTCTCCCCCTGAGGAGAGCTGGATAGCTAAACCAGGCTCACAAGACTCCTACAAATGTAGCTGAATACTTCAGGTCTGCATACAGAATAAATGAGTCTGCTAAGATCACTTGTGTATTTCTAAGGATAACACAACTGTTTATGGGAAACTCGACCTGATTTGCTGCCCCAGAGCCCTGCTGTGGTCACAGCTCCCACAGCTGTTCCATCACTTTCCGTGTCCACAGGGTGACATGAGCTCAGCCTGACGCTAGAATGATTTTTTTTTCTTTTTCTTTTATACCCCCCTCACACACTATTTTATAGTTTGATGTGTTCTCAGTGCTTTTAGCCCACACACTGTGACTTCCCAAGGCTGATAACTCAGCTCAGCCCCACGGCACCGTTAAACCAGGAGAGCAAACATCCTGGGAGCCCCAGACACCAAGGGCCTCTCCAGAACACATTTTGGAACCTCAGACAGGCCCAGCCAGGGGGAAGGTTCCTCACAACGAGGGCTTCACTCCAGCCTCTCATTGGGGAGCCTTTGATAGATGTGCTAATTAGCAAGGCCTATAATTGTGTGCATTTTCGGGGCATTCCACCTGGACCAAGTGCTGCACCCAAGGATCCTGAAATAAACACTGAGGTAAAAACCCCTTTTTCCCCATAAACCGTGTTTGGTTTTAATTTTAAGACCAGGAAAAGGCAACAGGCCCAGCAGCAGAGGCAAAGCTGGGAACAAGACCTAGGAGCTGTGTCACCTGGGCCACCACCTGTGCACTGCTCAGTCTCACAGGTGTGCCTGGAAACCCACCCTGGAAACTCTCAGTAACCACCTTGATGCCAACAGTGATGCCTTCAATCAGATCACTTTGTTTTTCTGTGCCCCAAAGCCTACTGCAAACCCTAACCCAAACCCAAACTATTCCAGGGTTCCTTGACATTACCTGTGAGGCAAAGTGATGTTCTCTTCCTCTGGTAAATCAACTTTTTTGTGCCCTAGAAGGTGAGAGGGCTGCACTGGGCCCAGACCCAACCTGGACTGTCAGAGCAAAACTGTTTTAAAGCACATCCTATCTGAGGAAGCCTTTCTTAGGGTTGTGATTAGCTAGACCAAAATCAAATCCAGGAGCCCTGGCTATCACCTCTTAGTATTTTAATCACAAACCCCTGTATCTCCCCAAAATGGCATGTCCTAAGCCCTGAGTGCTGTGCACAACCTCAGCAGCCTGCATTCAGCTCCCAGCCTCAGGAATGAGAACCAGGAGGATGGGCTGAATGAAGTCTTCATTCAAGCAACTCAAACAAGCCAAATAAAATGAATTCCCACAGTCTGCAGGCACAAAATGGCCACCACAAAAAAAGAAGAAAAAGTATATTTATTTATTTCTCCCTACAACTCAGCTAGCAACCTGCCCATGTTTCCTGCTTTAGCTGTGTTAATGTGGTTGTTGTATGGACTGATGTGACTTCATTTCATTGCTCCTGGAGGTGTCAGCTCAGTGTGAACCACAGTGAGCAGGGGTGACAGCAGTGAACAAACAGGAATAATAAACTCATTGAGACAGTACCTCTTTTAATCCACGGCAAAATCTCTCAAAGACACGTTTCATGTTGCCGCCCTTCTCCATGGAGATCACCCTGGTGTGGTCCTCTTCATTAATCCAAATGAGAAATGTCTTCTCATTGTTGTGCCTAGTCAAGAGGGGGGAAAAGAAAATACTATCTTTAAAAAGGCAAGCCCTGAGAAATAATTCTCAGCATCCTGAGTTTTATCACAGTCTTTCCAAACAGTGGTGAAAAAAAATGTTAAAATTTAATATTTAAAAATGTTAAAATGTTAATGATATAAAGCTGTTGTCTGCCATGAGGGACTGGAGCTGATTCCACCACTGGATCCCTCATGCCTGTGGCATTACAGGGTCTCTTGGGCACAGTGTGAGGAAAGTTTTCTGGTCACATCATGCTGCTGTGGTGCTGGGCAAGGAAAATGTGTGGTCCTCCATCGGGAGCACAGCTGGGGGTGCAGCCAAGGCAGAAGCCAAGCTCTGCACCCTCTGTCCCCTGGGAAGGGTTCTATTGCTCCTGGAAAACCCAAGCACTTACTTGCTGCTGGGAGCCAAGTAATGTGTGCTCACAGTTTTGTTCTCCCCTGTCTCAAAGCCCAGTGCCTGCTGTGTCCCTGGCAGCACTGGGGGTCTGCGTCTCTCATGGGGTGCAGCCAGGACCCCTCAGTAAGGACAGAGCCCTGAAAACCCACTCCTGCCTCAGGCAGACAGTCTGGGCTGGTTCTGTGAAGTGCTAGGTCACTTTTCCTGGCTTTTCCTGCTCTTGGCCACTCTCCTACTACTGCCTTCCTGCGGCACGTAGAGGGCGATTGATGGGATCAGACTCATTTGATCTGAGCCAACACAGGCAGCAGTTGAGCCAACAGTGAAATATCATCACATTTAAGACAGGTGAAAGTGAAAGTTCAAGATCACTGAGAGCCTGACTTTCAGCTGGTGCTTTACTGCGTCTCCTTTCTCTTTCTGCAGTTGGGGCTGGCCAGTGCAGAGCTCAGCAGGTGTAAACATCCTGTGCCCTGACACTGCCATCAGGTCCAGTCAGCTCCCCCCAGTCACGTACCAATGCTGAGGGAGGCTTTTATAAATAGGCTGAGTTACCCACGTCCCCTTTTGACCTAAATGAGCGTCCCTGTTAGGTTCAGGACCATTTATTTTAACCTGTGCCATTGCTAATGGTGCTGTTGGTGGCAATGGTCCTGCAGCCCACAGCAAGGGCAGGACTGAAGTCATCAAAAGCAAAATGATTTGGAGAACGTGCACACTTCTTGACAACATTTTTTTTGCAAGAGAAAGGCAGGTTTGCAAGATGTGTCTTACAGAAGTACTTTCCAATCACACTAAATTTTTTTGGCAGTCTGCCTGATATTTCACATGTAAAAGAAGCCAGTCTGCAGGTATGTTTTATTTGGGAGATCCCTGGTTAGTGATGATGCTGCTGGTACTTATGGTTGGTTGTAGAGACAATGACTGAGGTGCCTCGAGCTTTATCCTCTTCCTCAGACTTAGATGGAGACCAAAGAATCTGCACCGTATTTAATCGAATAGGAAGCTTGTTGAAATGAAAAAATCCTCACGGTTTTCCAGTATGTCACTGGGTTTCATGAGTGATCAGGTTTCACACTAGGTGATTCCTTCAAATCCTTTTTGCCTGATTTTTCAGCATTGAAGCACCTGGCAATGCCTGCACGTGCAGCAGGGTGGATGCAGATGCTGTGCACTGCACAGCTGCCTCCCTCCTCTGCTGCTGGTTTGGGCACTCATCTCAGAGCTGTTCTCCCTTGATCTCCACAGAAAATATTGTCTATGGGTCCCAAGTATGTTGAGGGAGTTGTGACAGTAGGAACAGAGCTAGAACAAAGCAGGACGTTCAACTTCCCTGTCTGCTTTTCATCCAGCTCACTTGGAAGGAAAGGGTTGCTTTCAGCCCTGGGAATCTGAACATTTCTCTTTTTAAAGCAAACTGGGCATGCTGTGAGTGTGGGGCCAGAGCAGCTGCCGGGTTAGGACAAGCAAGGAGGTTGGTAAGACGATCTTTACAGCAGGACACAGGGCCCTGGAGGTCACACCACATACCAGATTCCTCTGGCGTCCGGCCAGTCACGTGCCATCCCAGCACATGTTAGCAAAGGGGACACTGGCTTGTCAAAGAGAAAGTGA
Source organism: Vireo altiloquus (assembly GCA_013396875.1). NCBI lineage: Eukaryota > Metazoa > Chordata > Aves > Passeriformes > Vireonidae > Vireo > Vireo altiloquus. The sequence continues at coordinate 198,353 of VZRF01006382.1, forward strand.
TCCTGGGCACCCAAACAGGGCCAAAGGGAGACAGACAGACAGACAGACAGAGAGGGGAGAGAGAGAACAGAACAGAATTCCAGTTTAGCCAGGAAGCAGTGTAACGCTGTCCGACACATTTTTTGTGAAGGCAGTGGAAGCACAAACAAATCACACCATACAGCCTGGGAACCTGCTCCCCTGCTCTGGAGACTAAAAGCTCTTCACCCAGGGGATTTTCCTAAGTCTTGCAGATCCTCACTGACATGTTTTGCCAAAAACATTTTTCAAATGTAAGGAGGGATGGGAGGTGGAGCCTAAATCCACATGGACACACTAAAGGGTGCTCTGCAGGACCTGGCTCCAGAGATCTTCTCTGCATTCTGACGTATTTCAGCATAGGAGAAGGCAATGAGTGCTTAAACATTGAAAGGGAAAAAAAAAACCAAGAAAAAATGCTAGTTCTGAAAACATACTTCTCCAGCATGGAGATTTAGATACTTATTCTGAGCATGGACTCAAGGCAGGAATTAAATCGGTGCTAACCCTGACCTTTTGGAATCACAGGCTTGTTCTGTTCCTCAGTAGAGATGCTATTTGTGACTTAATAAACGCAGCACTTGCTGTGCCACCAACCTGCCCCATGCCTAATAGTTTAGCTTTTTAATAAGCAATTGTTTTGCAGGTTTTTGTTCCCTCAATGAAAATAAGTTTTAAACTATTGATTTTCATGTGTCTGCTGAAAAACTATTAGTTCTTAATTCCTTGAGCAATGCCATATCAAATACTGGGGATTTTGTTCTGGGAGTGCTGTTGGTTTTATTCTTTCGGTTTTTTAAGCCTAGGGCTTAACTAAAAATAGTGAGGCAATCTTTCCAGAAAGCACCTGACATGGTAGACACACTGATGTGCTTTACTTCATTTTTCCCATAATCAAGAATGTAATAATTATTGTTATATTCTTCATTTCACTTATGTTTTCATCTTTGAATGCTTTGTAATGGACACAGTGCAGCCAGAACTCCAACTATGCAGGAAGGAAAGGTATAGAGTTCTCTTTGTTCTTCAAAGGGACACAACATTTCCTTCCTTAGCTTGCTCCACTTGACACTTTGCTTGAAAGAAAAATTCTGCTTTTTTCCAAGGGAGAAGCTATTAGTTTTCCTCATGAGCACATGGGCCAAATCTGCAAAACACCAAGTGCCTCTGGTGCTGAGTGCAATTCAAGTAGCACTGATTTATCTCACTGAAATTAACTTTGATCTTACTGAGCTCAAACGGTGCCTTTTAAAAGCTGGCAGCAAGCCTGATCCCACAGAGGTGCAAGGTCCTGGTGTACTGCAGGGGCTAAGCAGTGCTGTGAGGTAAGGAATGAATCTCAGGTTACAGCATCAATGTCTGATTTCTATAAATGTGCATTACTAGTTATGCAACCAAACAAAACAAGATAAAATGCTGAATCAGTGAAGCCTATTCCACTTCCCACAGGATTTAGCCTTAAACCATGAAGAAATTACATTTTCCATACTCTTATTTCCACCTGTGCTTTCTGAGGAGCTGTCTCCTGCTTTAAAAAGAAAGGAAATAAAACCTGCAATAGGTCATCAACGTCTTGTCAATAAACATATTACCAAGGATATTCAATTTAAAAAGTTACTGACCTTACATAAATTCTTAACTCCTGGTTAATCCAGACTGTGACACCTAGTTCCAGGGTTATAAATAGTTACGTTACTTCATCATCTCCCCTTTGGTTGACGTTATGGAATAATGTGCCATGAGTATAGCTAAGAGGGTACAGCCATTCCTTTGGATATTTAAAATGCACATTCAAGCTTTGTCTGACATGTCACAAGCTGTGACAAAATCCATGATGAAAATCCTTGTGTTTCCATCTGTGTGACAACGAAAACTCTCGTTATGGGCCTGATCCTGCAATTCCTTAAGCACAATGACAGGACTGAGAAAAGGTCACCTGGGTGCAATTGGCTACGGCCACTTTCGGGAAATTTGAGCGAGTGTAGTTTTCACTAATGAAATCACAGCCAAATTTTGGAAAATTAGAATCACTGTCATTTGGAGGTCAAGAAATCACAGGCCAAGCCCCCCATCCCCACAGCACAGGTTACAAATACCATGAAATGCCTAACTCCGTGTAAGAGTTTTAGTTAGAGTGGTTATTACTATGGAAAGTATCAAGGAAATGACCAAGGAAAGGTCCTGAATTTACCTCATTACTTTTCCAAAGAGGCAGCAGCAGCCATGTGTCTTTGCTTTGACACAGGTCTCGCTCCCTGGAATATAAATCCAGGCCTCGGCCCAGCACAGTGATGTCCTTACCAGAGACAGAGACCTTGGGGGGCTTGCAGTGCCATTACAGGTGTTAGAGGCCATTAGGCAGAGGTTAATTAATTGTGCAGTGCCCCCGAGGAAGGACAAAGGCGGTGGAAGTGCCGAGCAGGACTCACATCGATCAGCTGCTGCTGCTCGCGCTCCGTCATGCTGGTCAGGCTGTAGTACTTGCCGGACAGGTCGCCCCGCAGGCCGGACAGCGCGGTGACCACGACGTTCTCCACCTCCCTGCGCTCGGCGCGGGAGCAGGCGGGAGGCAGGCTGAGCCCGCGGATGCTGCGCCCGGTGCGCACCCGGGAGGACAGCACGTACCGCTCGTCAAACTGCCCGTGGGTGATCTGTGTGACATACATATGTGTGATTCATGTCAAATAGAACAAAAGAATAAAAGAAATTGTGTGTAATTGTGTGTTTCTGGTTTTTTTTTCTAGTTACAAATATTGCGGTAATACTGTGTAAGACTTGGTAAAGCAGAGAGAGACCAAGTAAGGCATGACATAAGGGGGCCCCAGTTGGAAGTTTAGCTGATGCTAGGAGGATTTAGAGACTTTGTGGTTAGAGCTGTTGGTGAAAATAGAAGCTTAACATATAGAGTAAGGAATTTGGATTATTAGGAAATGCTTGCTTAAGGTGTATGGGTGTCTACATGCGGAAAAAAGAGGAACCAGCGAAGGCAAGGAGAGGTCAGGCTCCTAAGGACCACCAGACAAAGACCCAAGATCTGGTGTGTCAGCAGGGTCACCAGATGAAGACCCAAGATCTGGCATGTCAGCGAGAATCAAACCTGCACAGGTGCACTGGAACATGTCAAGTCNGGGACACAGCGGGTCACTGCCCGCCTGGACACAGCCTCCAAGCCACCCCGGACACCCAAACCCACCCTGCACAAAGAGGGGCTTCTCCCTGCCCGGCCCTGGCACCCTCCCCGCTCAGGACAGCTCAGGGCCCCAGGGGTGTTTGAGACCAGCAAAGCTCCACAGCTTTGCCTGTTCTCCTGGGGACCAATTTTACCCCCAAAGCTCCACAAGAAGCTTTGCCATTGAAATGAGCCCTTGGGAGAGGCTGCCCCCACTGCTGGGTGAGCAGCAAACACCAAAGAAATGAGAATTTGAATGAAAAATGAATGTTTGATATGTTATAGAAAGATAGATTTGTAGTTTTAGGAATTGCCTCATATATTTCTATGGGACCAAGATGGAGATTTTAGGGAGTCAGTCCCTTCTCCTTCTCCTTCTTCCCTTTTCTCCTTCTTCTTCCCTTTTCTGTGACCTCAGTTCCTATCATGTAGCAATTGGTAGAGAGAATTTAGTTTAGAAAAGACCTGTTAATAGTAGTGATAGTTATTGGACTTATAAACAAAATAAGGTATGTAGAATCTTCCTATTTGATGATAAACCTTATATAAACCCTCTGCACTGTGCATCTACAGCCATTTTGGCACCTGGAATCAGTGGTGACTCTGTGTTCCTGAACCTTTGATAACTTAGAATAAACAACCTGAAGCAGCCCTGAAGTCGTTTGTTATTTTGTCCTGAGATGAGAGATTGAGAAGAAAAAGCAGCCTGGGCACGAACCACCCTTGTGGGGTCCTACCAGAGTGGCCACACGAGGGTTCTTTTTAGGAGTGAGGAGAGTGAAGGATTTGTCTTTACAAACAAGCTGTGGGTCTGCTGGTAGATAAAATCAGCACTGGGAGATAAAAGATACAATGGGAAGGATTCCACTGACTGATGAATGGAAAAAGAATGTTTGCCTCTACAAACATACTTTAAGCCTGCTGATAAACGAAATTGGATATTGAAACATGAAAGAAACAATGGGGAAAAACTATGAATTCCATAAAGAATTAAGAGTTAAAAGGGGAGGATTATACATTAGAGGGGAATCTCAGCCCCATGGCTTCTCCCTTTATTCAAATAAGGGGACTCCTCTGTCTCCTTTCTGGACATAAACCTCAGCTGTTTGTGGGTTAATTTTCCTGACAGGAGCAACATCTTTCTGTGGCTGAATGAACATGTTGGAGTGAGCAGGTAGTCCTGTGTGACCCCCACATGTAGAGCCCATGAGGCTTTTGGATAATATGGATATGGGAAGATCCTCTGGAAGAGGGAAGCTCAAAATGAGCTAAACCACAGTGTAGCTGAACTGTGAAGGAAGTACTGAGCTGCACTCAAAGTTGGATCATGTGTATGAGAATTCAGCTCCTGCTTTCATTGCGTGCCTTAGAGCCATGTTAATCTGAGGAATTCCTCCACACCAGACAATAGGTGGCTCAGCTGAAACCTCTCAGTACAAACACACTGTAGCATGGGGAATAGACAGGAGGGATCAGATGTGTGTGTGCCAGCAGGGTGTCCCTGGTGTCCCTGCCAGGTGTCCCTGGCACCACGGGACGTAGAGGGACACTCCTGTGACTGGAGTGTTGGAGTGGAAGGATAGAGGCTCCCTGGGCCAGCAGGCAGGGGAAATGAGGAGAGGCTGTCACCCTTTAAAGCAGTGATCAGCTGGAGTGCAACATCACTAACTGGACTGAAGGAGAGCAGACCTCAGCCTCTGCAGGGATCTGCTTGGCCAGGCACCATGGGGTAAATCCCTGGAGGGAACAGGGGTCCAAGGAAGCTGGGTAATACTCATGGATCAACTCCTCCAAGCTCAGGAGTGATGCATCCCAACAAAGAGGACACCAGGAGAAAACATCAGGAGGTCTGTGTGGGTGAGCAAGGAGCTCCTGAACAAGCTCAGACACAAACTGGAAATCTGAAAGGGTGAAAGCAAGGACAGTATCCTGAGAGGAGTACGTAGAAGCTGTGGCTGCCCCTGGATCCCTGGAAGTGTCCAAGGCCAGGCTGGACAGGGCTTGGAGCACCCTGAGGTAGTGAAAGGTGTCCCTGCCCATGGCAGGGGGTGGGCATGAAATGGCCTTTAGGGTCTCCTACAACCCATTCCATTTTCTGATGGGTCTGTGATCTGTAAGCTCATGAACAGGCCCACAGTGCCAAGTGAGGCTGAGTCCCAAGTGCTTGGTACAGGTGACACTGAGTCCCTGCTGAGAACAAGGGCTGCAGCTGACAGGGCCCTGATTGGCATCCCATTTTCCTTAAACAGAAAATTGGGTCTTTGCAGTTGGATCTAGAAAGATAGGAGTACTCTTGCATACAGCATCATCACTGGAATAAGCAGCTCAGAGCCCTTCTTGTCCCATTGCTTCACTTCAGTCCTACCTTGGATGCATCCAGGTCCGTGTGATGCTTCATTGTCCGTGGATCGTAGCCATTATGTCTTGCTTTAATGACAGGGTCAAAAATCTCAGCGAAGACCTGCAGAGTGAAGAGAACCTAGAGAGAGTCTGCAGCATCACAGGAAGGCATCCTCACAGCAGCTGCAGGCAGGAGGCTCCATCTTAGTTACCACACAGGGACCAGAGAGCCAGGCTGGGGTTTGGGGTGTGTTCCCAACCACAACACACCCCCGAGCCCCCCAGCCACTTGCCTCTTGGCTCTAGGTCATGAAGGAATACCCTGAGTGTTCCCTGCCGTGGGAGGAGTCCTGGTTAGAGGCACTTGGCTCAGCTGTGCCCACAGAGAGCCCCAGCACTGCTCCATGCAGGTGAGCAGCAGTGGCACACCTGGACAGGCACACGGAACCCAGGAGCTGAGAGTGGGGAGTGGCACATGTCCATCCCCACGGGGACACTGTGGGCAGGCTGCACAGGAACAGGCACCACTGGAGGTGGCTGAAGGGAGCAGACCACAGGGGTCAATAACAACAAGGACTTTCTTCTGTTTCCCTGTTCCCATTGCAGAGCTAAGTGAACTCTGCACCCTTCACTTTTCCTCATGATCCAAAGTGGCTTAGTGATGTCTGGCAGTGCCCAGAAGACATTTCTGCTTTGCTTCTGCCTCTGCTGCTTCCCAATGCGATTTACACGTTGCCTTCATTTGGTGTGTCTCAGGGCTGGATGGGTTTTGCACACATTAGGTTTAGTTGCAGGAAGGAGGGCAGCTGCTGGAGGCAGGTAGCAGCTGCTGCCAAGCGAGTACATTTCATTACCTTCAGCTTCAGCAGAGGGGGCACCTGTTGTAATGCCACATGTTCCTGCTTTTCCTAATGTGGAAAAGCAGGGAAAACACCAGCCTGCCCCCAGGGTACCCTATGGGACACCATTTCTGCCAGTAACATGCACCCTACTGGGAATCTGTCTTTGTCTAATGGGAACAACAGCCTGAGCACAGCCAGTCCCGTGGGATCCTCTCACCTCGTAGGACTCCTCGTCCCCGGCCACCATGCCCACCGTCTTGATGAAGGGGTGGCCGGGGTTGTCCACCCCGGTCTGGATGCACTGGTCCAGGGTGTACCCGTTGGGGGTCATCTTGTCCCTGAGGCGGGAGTAGATGCCCGGCGTCAGGCACTCGGCCATGCAGTTGTTGTGCTTGCGCAGGTCGGGGTAGTCAGCGCTGCAGGGAGAGGAACCCGAGCCATTACTGTGTCCCCTGGGCAGTTTGTGAAGCTACAAGTGTAAATATTCTTGGTTTGTATGCTGAATGCTAGGGAGGTGTCCTGGGTTACAGTGTAAGATGTGCTCAGGGGTGTGTATTCTATCACCATCTTCAGGTTTCTGCTGGAACCTGGTGGGGCAGTGCTCCCTGCCTCCTCCCTCTGGGCTATCTCCTGTTCATGGCCCATCAATCCTTGCCCATGGCTCACAGATAACTCTGGGCTATCTCCTGTTCATGGCCCATCAATCCTTGCCCATGGCTCACAGATAACTCTG
>VZRF01006382.1:205708-216744 GCA_013396875.1 Vireo altiloquus
AGCCTTTCCCACTGGATTCCCAGAGGACAGGAGCTACAGAGCCACCACTGGACCTTCCATGGAAGACCAGACCTTTCTCCAGGATCACTGCTCCAGCAGAACCACATCCATCACTTCAGGAGGACACAGCCACCATCTCATGGCACTGCCACTGCTGCCCTGACTGACAGGGTGTCAGCTCCTGTCTGACTCTGTCAGTTCAAACAAGTGGTTTTCTGCGTTTATTTCTAATTTTCTTACTAAATTGTTATACTGACTTGGTGTCTCCCACTGGTTTGTTTTTCAAACTAGAGCAGGAGGAAGGAAGGTTCTGGACATGCCCCATGTTGCACTTTGCTTTGTGCTGCTCGGGGCCATCAGGGAAGTGGGGCCTGGTGAGATCTGAAAGGGCATTGAGCCCAGCAGAGACCTCTGAGTCAGGCATGAAAGAGCCCCAGCATCGATTTGTTCAGCCAGACAGACATTTCAGCTGAGAGGAAGAAGTGCTCTTTGTTTGCAGCCTGGGTGCTCTCACAGCTTTGTGGACATCAGCAGGACTGTCTGACCTGGCAGCTGGGCAGTGCTTCTTCTGAAATACAGGGTTTGCTTTAATGGCATTATTATTTGCAGAAGGCTGCAGGGCAGATGAAGGCAGGGAAAATAAAGGCGTTAGGATTCAGCAAGGGATCTTTGCAACTCAGTCAGTCCTCACCTACCTTGTGCTGGTAGTGATTTATTTTATGCACAACTCTGGTATTTCTCCAAGAATATATTTTAGCTAGTATACTATAAATTACTTACAGAATAAAATTAAAAGATCTGTCAGATCCTGATCCACATTAGCTTTGGCAAGTCTGGCCAGCAAAGTCTATCTACAGAGGAAAAGGTCTGTTATTAATTTCTAACCATCAGCCTGCCAGCTTGTAACAGAATTAGGAGCATTTCCAGTACAGCAGTAATACAGGAGATTATTACTGCTTGCATGGTGAAAATATTTTCACATTTCCCCGTGGCAAAGTCCATACAATCAGCAGGTCCAGTTGATGCCTTAGGGTTTAACTTTTCTATGTTCCCAGCCCTGCAGTGCCCAGTGTAACTCTGCAGCTCCCTGGAGCTCGTTCAGTGCTGTTCTCTCATGCTCACACAGACATAACAAAGCCTCTCCAGCTCGCTCTCCAAGGACACCCAGACCCTCCTGGGCCCAACAACTGCAAACCTTCATCTTGGGGAGAGAAAGGGGGGCAAGCTTGGGCAAATTCCATCCTTGCCTGGCTTCTGCTTGGGCAATTGATGCTGATATCAAAGTGGGAAGAACTCGGGAGCTGTCATTGTCCATTTTGGGATGCACTGAGGCAGGAGCCTCTGGAGCCCAGAGTGTGACCTCTGAAGGCCTTTCCAATCAATCCCTCCTTTATTCCTTTATTCCTGCCTGGTCTCTGTTCCTAGGGAGCCATTTAAAGCATCACAGTAGATGGACCTGTAAAGCTGTTGGTCACTCGAGAGTTAAATATAACTCTACGCTCCTAGACTTGAGGCATATATTAGGCTGTTTTCTGTACAGCAGTGTTGGTTTTGGTTGGTTTGAGGGATTTCTGTGAGTGCTGATATTACACACATCCCTTGCAGGTCACGGCTGGTGCTGCCCAGAAGTGGAGATGTTGGTGAAGATGTGGTGCCACACCTGGGGACTGTCCTGCTCTGGCAGGGTCACCTCCCTCCCCACCCTGCCCCTGCCACTCCTTACCTGGGCGGGAAGAGCTTCCTCTTCTCCTGCACGGCAGCGCTGACGTTGTGCTGGCCCAGCAGGTAGCCCGTGGCCAGCACCCCTGTGCCCGCGGCGGCGAAGAGCGCAGGGGCTGCACGCCCGGCCAGGAGACGGCAGAAGGTGCCAGCCATTGCTCTCTGCAAGGAGCACAGCAGGGTCAGCACCAGCACCAGCACCAGCACCAGCACCAGCACCAGCACCAGCACCAGCACCAGCATCCCCCCTCACCCCTGCCCTGTTCCATCACCATCTGTTTAACCTGGGAGGGGGCAGTTTCCTTATCTCTTCCACACCCATCTTCACCCAGAGAGATTATCTTCTGTTAATGGGCCATTGAGCCTGGCTGAGCGTGGCTGATAACATGTTATCATCCCATTGTGAGAGGCTCCACCCAGGGGCAGGAGCCAAGCATTCCTGTCTGGATAAAGCCTGGGATTCGAAATTCCACTGAACCCACTGTGGAAAACCAGGCCCTTTCCACCATCACTGGACTGCCAGGAGAAAACTGCGCAGGACACTGAGCTCCTTCAGCAGCTTGGGCTCCTCTGGGGGCTCAGAGACATCTCTGGTGATTCACCATGGGGTGTGCAGCACGTGTTTGTCCTGCTCACTTCTGCTGGGACCCTGCCTGGGGTCTGAGTCTGGCAACAGCACCTTCTGTGGGAGTCTGGAGGAGGCAATGCCTGTTTTTCCTTACAGGAGTCAGATTTGGATTAGTGTTGTTGGTGACTGTGAGTTCCTCTGAAGACACAGCTCCTGTCCAAGTGAAGGACAATTCTAGAAACCTAAACTCCAATTTGTGACTTTGGCAGAAGATTATCCTTAAAACTGGACTGTGGTAAATCACCCTTGGGAAATGAGCATGGAAGATTAACAGGAAAAGATTACATGTCTTCCAGGATCTGCTGTTTCTGTTGTTTTACCAAAAGTTTTTGCAAGTGTGGTTTTGTATCCACTCTCTTCACCATTACTTTGGAGGTTATGCTAAACTCCTCAAAGCATTTGATTTTACTTTTAGTGAGCAAAGAGTTCTAATTCCCAATAATTTTCTCTAGGTCTGGGTTAGTGAGGCCCAAACCCTTCACGTGTTTGTCTTTCTCGTTCTTGTCCAAAGACAAATGCAATGTTACACCTTTATCTCCTCACTTAATATAAAGTTCTTCTATGCTTGCACCTTTTTGTGTTGCAAACCAGTATCTTCTTTCTATGTCAGTCACATCTGTGAGATGTGTTACACCATGTGTCCCAAGTTTGAACTCATTTGTTTCATGGCCTCAGTTGTGTCTTAGCAATTTTTTACAGGAATCTTTTCATTCTGTCTCCTCCATGTCTTTGAAACACAATGTCCAGTTAATACAACGTCACTTCCCGAGAAAGGTGTTGACTGTTTGACAGAAATTTCAGTATTTTTTCACTGAAAGATTCTCCCCAAATCTAAGAATTCATTTAGGTGAGCTGCAGGACAGGTTCTTGTGACTGCAACAGGATTCCTCCCTCCCACAATGCAGTCTGACTATGTTTGACTATAAATAAAAAGCAGATAAGAGGTTTCTGATGGAGACTTTTCTGATGATTTCTTCTCTGTGTGTTCAGCAGATGGTTCTTGTGCCTTTTCACAGTATAGCACCCTCATCCTACACTGTGGAAATATTTCCTTATGACTAATCTTCACAGAAGTATTGTTTGTCATACCTAAATGTCTGTGAATCACCATGTGTATTTTCACAACAGCTTTGTGTATTTATAGTTCTGTTTCACCGTTGCAAGGAGTTGGCTGACAGTCAAAAACCTGTCCTGAAAACTCTCAGCCATATCACAATCCCACAGCAGATGATGATATTCTGACTTAAACAACCCCAGGCACTCATCAGCACCTCCACCAGCATGGAATTTTTGGGAGCTTCTGAACCCTGTGTCGCTTTAAGGGACAAATATGGGTCTGTACATCTGAGTGAATTGGAGGAATCGTGTGCTGGGTGTGTTTAGGGAGAAGTGTGAGGCGCAGCAGTGTAACCATGACCTGTCAGAAGCCCCCAGAGCAGTGGGGCAGTGGCCCTGAGGGCTCTGTGAGCGCCCAGCCCATGGGTGAGGATTGTTCTGTGCTCCCATGTTTGAGCTCTGCTGGGCTGCACGGAGAGCCTGGGGCACAGGATGCAAACAGAAACCAGAACCCATGAGCAGAATGGGAAATAAAACACCTGGGAAAAGAAAGAGATGAACCCTGGAGGAAAGGACACAGTTTGGAAAGGCAAAGAGACCTTCTTGGTGCCTCAGAGGGAGCAGGCTTTGTGCCGTGGCTGGTGTGGGATGCTGTGAGCCTGGGAGCCTCTCCTCACCCTTATTTCTGCCTGTCTGTGCCTGGGTGTGCCTTGCTGGGCTCACATCCCCGGAGCAGGGGCAGCTCCATCGTGTCCCAGCCCGCAGGTGGGGAGTGTTATCTGCCCCTGAGAGCACTGTGGGCAGTGTTGTCCCCACAGAGGCTGCAGGCTGAGCCCCAGGGCAGCCTGGCACTGCTGGATCTCAGGGAAGGCTCTGCTTTACCTGACAGACACTTCTCTGGCAGCTCCCAGAAGCCTCCCACACTGGAGACGCCACAGACTGCGCAGGTTGTCTACCTAAAAAAGAGATGAACCAGAGGAAGATCTGAGTTTTTTCCGGTTTTTTTGGGTTTTTTTTAATGCAATGGTGCCTAGCTACACATCTGTTCCTGCAATGGTTGGTGCAGCCCTCGGGCTGGAGTGTGGAATTGCCATCATTTGTGACCCTCTAAGGCAAAGAGTCTAGGGAAGCCTGGAAGCTGGGATGCCTCAGGAGAGGAAAGGCAGCATTGGGATGCTGTGGGAAAGTGAGTGCAACCCTTCCCATTGCTGGAGCCCAGGAAGGTCAGAAAGCCTCTCCTGTTGCCCTGAGGGGTTTGAGACCTCCTTTGGCACCCCAAGAGGACACAGCCTTTGATCTGAGCCCCTGGAAAAAGCTTCCAACACTCCTGGATGAATTGAAAGTATCGAAAGTGTGAAATAAATTGTAGTTTAGTTTATCACAAGGTGAGAATTTATAGTATTGGGTTTTGTAGTATACAGGTACATGGAGGCAACATGGAGACTTTAGGGCATTGTCCCTGGGTCCTTCCTTCTCCTTCTTCCCTCTCCATGTTCCACTGTGAGGTAGGCACAGAGTGAGTGGTAGAATAGGTTTGAGGTAGAAGAAGTGTGTTAGAAAGAGTTGATAGTTATTGGCACAGAATTATAAATATAGTACGTTTTAACAGTTAATGGGGTGAAAAGTTTATAAAACAGTATTGTGTTCTCAGTCTCATGGCTTTTGTAGTGGGAAATTCTGAGAGGTAAGTCCAGGTGTCAGATGGCTTCCAGAATTCGAGATAAAAACTTGAATAAACAACAAGAAAAACTAACACTGAAAGTGTGACTTCTTTTTATCTGGTATGGGACTTTGGTAACCGAAGGAAAACCTCCCATCCAGGGGCCCCAAACTCCTTCATTCCATTGCAGTGCTGGGGCTGCTGAGTCAGGCACAGCTTTGGCCACACGGGTGGGCTCTAGTCCTGGGGATGAATGTCCTGCAGCATAAACAGCCTGCTCAAAAACCTCACCTACAACCTTAGTAAAAAACGTTTTTACTTAATGGGGGCACGAAACTAATCAGAAACTTTATTTGACAGGAAACAATGTAATTTGAGTGTTTTCCCCATTTATTTCCCTTCCAAAGATAGCATGGTATTTAAGTAATGCATTGCTTGAGAACAAACACTTTGAAAGATTCATTTGGAAAGAGTCTGAAAGCAATGGCCTCAAAGAAAGATCCTCATCAAAGCTTTTTGTCAAGTCTGACCTCAAATCAGTAATATCTTCAGCTCCTCTTTCCCCACAGAAATTGCCAGCCTGCCACTGCAGCAGGTTTGCACCATCATTAGAGGAGTGTGTTTTCCCTAGGAGCACTTCAGAGTTGCTGTGCTGGGATTCTGGTTTCAGCACAGACCATCTCTAAGCCTCCCCTTCAAGGACTTCACCTTCATCAGGGTAGTTTAACCACAGCACTGCCCAAAACCTGAAAGTGCAGGTTTTCCTTCTGGAGGAATTCCCTGAGTGTCTTCCCTCAGGACAGAGAATCTTGTGAGTGTCTGTGGTGCTGCCATAGTGCAGCTGGGAAGGGGAAACAACACAGTTGCCAGATCAGAATGATTTCTGAGGGTTTCAGTTTTAACCCTTGGGAGGAATTGAGTGTTTTCCTGAGCTGACCAGGTGTGCTGGAAGGAGAGCACCTCTCCCAGGAACATGTCTGGTTTGTGCTCAAAACCATTTAGAGATACTGTGAAAAAAGGAAAGAGAAAAAATTTCTAAGGATTAATCAACCCCAGGGAAAAGAAAGAAAAATCGAAACTCTTATTCCTGCAGGTCTGTTCAGTTTGAATCAATGGCCTTTGTTACTACTTTTAAGAACTTATTGCAGAAATTTCTACCCAATATTTGTTCCACATACACCACCTTAATAACTCACACTTTTTTCTTCTCCCTATATCACCTTTTCTTCACATTTCCAGTTTACAGATCATGTTCTGTCCCCGTCCTGAGCTGTTTCCCTTTGCTTTGGTGCTCAGCAGCCTCAGAGCCCCGGGGCAGGCTCTCAGCCCAGCTCAGAGGTGTCCGGAGAGCAGAGCAGCCCTGGGGCCACGCCGTGGTCACTGCAGGCCAGGGCTGGCCCTGGGCAGCCACACAGCCCCTGAGACTCCTCAATCAGCAGGGCAGCACTGCCAGCACTGAGACAGATCCTCCTCTGAGCCAGCTCCTGACATGGGGCTGTCTGAAACCCTACCAGCCCCATAATTTTTTTTTTTTTACTATTACTTTCATTTTCCCTTTAAACTGGAATGCTTTCTCATAAGCACAGCAGTTTTCTCCTCTGCTGGGGCATTCTGAAGGCACTGACAAAATATTCCTAAAGGACTCTTGATTCTGATGTATCAATTCCAAATTAAATATCTATGTGTGGTAGGTGGTTCATTAATTGCACCACCCCTCCATAAGTTACAAGTTCTTTCAGTCCACCACAAGCAACATGAGAAATTGGCCTTTATTTTAGACACAATTAGATGCATCTACACTTGCAGTGATTTTTAGTGTGTCATTTCTCCAAGAGTAAGCTGATTCCTATGTGATTAGACACAACACGTCTTTTGGGGCATAACCTTAATGCTTTCATTTCTTAGATTTTCAGGAATACTCTTGGGATTCCTGGCATGAGACCTCAAGCACGTGTCACTCAGATAATGCTCCGTAGCAATAAAACAGTTTTTCCCAAATGTAAAGGATAAGCACGCTAAGAGGCAGCCTCTTCCTGTACAATGTAATGATGCAGATATTTGGGCCCATTGTGTGAGAAATACTCAGAGGTGTGACTCAAGCTGAGCTGCTGCAGTGCCAGTCAGGGCTGAGCTGCTCTGCTGTCACCCCCAGGCTCTCTGTGCTCCTGCTCTGTGCAGGTGGCACAGCCCCAGCAGTGCCCAGCCCTGGCCACCCTCTCTCTGCTGGGCTGCAGGCTCTGATTACAAGTCCCAGCCCCTGTTCTGCACCTCCTGTGTTTCCTACAGCTCACTCCACCTGTAGGCAGGGATGGGTTTGGGTTTTCCTCTTGTTGCTCAAATTCACTGCTAGGCATTTCTGGGTATTTGAGGTTTACAAAATGCTTCCAGGGCATGCCTTGTACATTTCCCCTTTATTATCTCAGTGTGCTCGTGCTCTGAGCAGCTGTCTCAAAACCCTGGCTAGGATGTGTTTGTGCACCAGGGAGTGGAGCACAGCTGGCTGCCTTGGCACTGCCCTTTGGCACTGGCACTTTAAAGTCCTTTGAAGATTGAAGGTGTCACTTCAGGTGGAGGGACCCCAGGAGCTTGACAACTTCATGCCTACTCCAAATATTAAAAAAAAAAAAAAAAAGAAAATTAAAAAACCTGATTTTCCTATTAATTCTTCACTTCCTTGAACTTCTTTTAAAGAGGAAGTTTCCAGCTCCATCTTTCTCTGGTGCATTCTGACACAGGTGTTGGTTATGCAATATTTCACACTTGCCCAGAGGGAAGGAAGGTGCAAGGGTTACAGTGACATTTCTAGAAATAGAAGTAGATTAAATATTTGAGCCATGTCATGGGTGGTATTAATTGCCACCCCATGTGATCCTGAGTGACATTTTGTAGGAATGGCACAGTCACAGCTCAGGTTCACGCGGGCTCAGCCCCACAGGGAATGTGTGCAGGTCTCACCCTGCAAAGCTCTTTAGCCCCAGGATCCCTGAGCTGGGCCCTCACGTGGTGCAGGGACAGGGAGCCTGCCCTTTTCTATTTGGGAAGTAATTCCACTAAGCCATCCTGAGCTCCAGCTAAAGCCTACAGAGGGCAGTGGAAAGTTTTCCCTGCCCGTCCATGGAAGGTTCTGGAGCCTCAGAAACATCTGCAGTGACTATTGTGAGTCACTGCTTGCCCCAGAGGCCATTTTTAGACACCCAGAAATCAGTTTACTTCACTCGTGGTTTGCTGCATCACCCGACAGCTCAGAGAATAAAATACACACTAAAACATCCCATCTCATAAAGCAATACTGGTGGGGTTTTTTTTGCAGTTTCATCACTCACCCTCAGCATCACTCAAAGCCTTTTGACTCATCTGGGTTTTGAGAAACAGTCTCCAAAGTGCAGAAGCAACACCAAGTGCAGGCATCGTTCTAACAGAGCCTTAATCACAGCGTGGAGCATCTCCACCAAAAATATCAACCACATCTCAGTTTCTTCCTCCTTGTAATTCCAGAGGACAGTGAATGGTTATAAAAAGTTATTAATTTGGAAAAAAAGAAAATAATAATTCCAAACTATGAACCTGTGGCCAGATTCGTATGAGTAGAGAAGACATGGTAACTCTTCACAGATCAGACAACAACCCCTTGGCACCACCATGAATTTTGGTTTCTGTCAGCTGAAGGTCTGGCTGGTCAGACACGTCCGGGTGAGACCCAGACGCCCAAATTCTCCTGCCAAAGCCCAGCCAAGGTGCAGGCACCGCTCACCCTCCTGAGCCAATCTGGTGCTACTTTGCAGTATAAACCTCTCATCTTCGCAGTGCAGAGAGCTACAATCAAAATCACAAAAAACTCATGTAATTAGAGACATTTTCTCTGACCTTGTTACACACCTGCAAAGAGTCCTATATTTCTCTAACTGAAATTGTTACTTAAGGGTCAGTATTAATGTCTGGACTTTATGATGCTAGAGGTCTTTTCCAAACCTTAATAACCGTGTGATTCCATGATTGGAAGCAGCTGCACAGTGGGGTCTGGCACAAACAGTCCTGCACCAAGTACTTACACAACAAATTATAACCTAATTCACACCACATCCTGTGCTTTGAATCCATTTCTCATAACCCTTGCATTTGAAATGCTATGGTTTGAGGCTAGAAAAGCAATATATGTGTAGTTACACTGACCTTGGAGCTGGAGGTAGGGACGTCCTGCTGCCTGCAGCGAGCCCAGAGAGTAAAGGGAGCAGGAGGCTGGGCACTGACAGGAGCCCAGGGAATTTGAGACGGGCAAAAGGAGGTGAGGGAAACGAAAATAATTGCTGCAGAGGCCAATCCTGCCCTGCCAGGTTATGTGAGTGGCATTTGCCTGCACAAGGGTGCTCTTGGGGGTGTCAGCAGGATGTGACAGCAGCATCACCTCCCAGACAGAGTGCAGAGCACTCACGTCAGCGCTGGCCAGGCAGGGGACAGGGGCAGAGAGAGGCTGGTCCTGCCCCAAGGAGCTGCTCAGGAGCAGCCAGAGGAGAAAGGTCAGTCCTGCCTGCCTGAGAAGCTCCAGAGGGACACCAGGGCAGGGCAATGCCTCAGCTGCTCCTGCACTCACCCAGGGGGAAACTGCTCAGGGCAGGGAATGGGGCCAGGAGGAGCTGAGATCACAGCAGGGCATTTGGGCTTTCTGTCTCCCCGTTACAATTAATTCATGACATTAATTATCAAGTGTTTGTAAGGCAGAGGGGTGCAGAAACATGGAACGTAAAAGGAGGCCTCTGAAGCCTCTCATCTAGAATTACTGTTATTGTATTACTATATTGCATTTAGAATTGCTGTATCACTATAGCTACATACCAGAAAATTACAGAAAGAAATAACACTCGAGGGTTTAGGAAGCATGAAAGAATAATCAATTTCTTTCACCTGGCTGTGCTCCCACCAGGGCTGAACATATGTCAAGGCTGACAGAGGAGCACAGAGGCCAGCACTGTGCAGCTTTTAAAAATCTAACACTTAAAAAGTCCTTTTCCCTTTGTACATTTCATATTCTTTTAATTTTACATAGCAATGAACCCACATTTCAGATTTTAGGAACTTGACAAAGCACAGACATCTCTCCCCCAAACCAGTCATGGCTTGTTTGGGCTAATGAGGGCCATGCACACTCCCTAATTGAAACCAAAAAGGCCCTTCCAGATCAGTGCATCTGGACACAGCCTCTTACCCACACCACTTTTTTACCAACTCAAGACTGCACTCCTGGTGTTGACTGAGAAAAAAAAACTCAACTGTGGGTCTCTTGAGATAACATGAGTAAGGAAATATGGGCACAGCAATTCCATGGCTCATGATGGAGGCACAGACCTAATTTTACATATTTTACTTAAGGCAGCTTTTTTCCATAAAGGCCTTGAACAGACCAGGAGTTCACCTGGAAGCAGGTGATGCCATGAGGTGCCTGCCTGGGTCATGCAGAGGTTCAAGCTGTTCCCAGATGGGAGCCTGACAGAATAGAAGATGCAAACAA
The DNA here is from genome assembly GCA_013396875.1 of Vireo altiloquus. Classification (NCBI taxonomy): domain Eukaryota; kingdom Metazoa; phylum Chordata; class Aves; order Passeriformes; family Vireonidae; genus Vireo; species Vireo altiloquus. The sequence goes on from VZRF01006382.1 coordinate 216,275, forward strand.
TCCCCAGACTGTGAATTTACAGCACAAACACCTGGAAAACACTGTGTGCAACTTCCCTAATGATTTCTGAAGAATTTATCATTAATACTTAAAAAATAATTTGGTTTTCCTACTGCTCTGTGGTACTGAAGAAACTCAGATACTGAAACATTTGGGATGCCAAGGATCATCCATAAATAATGCCCTATTTCCATCTCTAACATTATTACCTAACAACTACAGTGCTGTGGTGGTTTCCCTGCTTGTGCTGGGGAGGCAGAAGTAGCTGAGTGGTAATTCAGTTGCACTTTATATTAATGCCATCTGCTCCTGCACAGGAATTCCAGCAGCTGGAGTTTGTCCTGGGAGCTGCTGGACAGGGGAATTGCTCGGTGTTGAAACCCAGGAAAGCCAAAAAGCTTTCCCTGATCTTTTAGGGATGAATTTCATCCCTAAAGCTCCACAAGAAGGCTTAGCCTATGAACTAAGCC
>VZRF01006382.1:216882-244911 GCA_013396875.1 Vireo altiloquus
TAGTGATTGGTAGAAAGAATCTAGTGTGGAAGAGACATATTAATAAAATTGATAGACACTGGGTTTAAAGACAAAATAAAATACATAGAACTTTCCTCTGCAACCAGCCTCTGTGTCCACTGTGCACCTGGCAGCAGCAGAGAGGCTGTTCCTGAACCTTTGATAAGGTATAACAAACAAACCTGAAGCAGCAGAGAAGTTTCTTCGTTGTTTTTCCTGACATGAGAGGTTGAGAAGAGAGAGCTCCCCGGGCAAAGAACAGCTCCATGGGACCCCACAGGCTCCCACACTCAGAAGGGCCAGACAAAGATCACTGTGCTTTATGGGAGGGCCTTTTCTATTTAAAAGAAAATTCATTTGAAGTCAAGTTTCTGTGAGTGGGATGTAATTTATTAGCAATCAAAGGAGTCAGGACAGAAGTGATGAGCTGAGCTGTTCTCACAAACGCTGTGTGTGGAGTTAGGAGTTGGAGGGTGCTGTGTTTGTCCTGAGGAGCTCTGCAAGGACACAGATCAGAGTCTCTCCTGCTGCTGAAGTCAGCTCTGCTAAATTAGAGTGGCAAAGAGCCACTGGACACCATGTCCTTGCAAACTAGGAGCTGGATTGTCCCCTGGTGCAGGGGCAGGTCCTGGTTTTCCAGTTCCACAGGTCTGTAATTCCTGGGATTCAGAACAAGGCCGTGAGGCACAGCACGCTGTGAGCAAAGACAGCTGATACCAAGGGGTTACCCTGACCTCGCACTGAGAATTCCTTGTGACTGTGGATGCTCAATATCCACTTACACAGCACAGCCACCCAGGCCTCAGATGGGGAAAAATCCCTTTTAAAGGGGCACCCAACCCCTGCACCCCAGAGGGGCTGTGGGGGCAAAACAAGCTCTTGGTGTCAGCCATGGGCACACACTGGCCATGGCCAAGGGGACAGAGCAGCCACCCTACAATTCCTGCAATTCCTCCAGAAAAAAGCTCCTCAAGGTGCAAATACACATCCACTACATAGAGAGGCACCTCCACTGTGAGACATCTTTGGATCAGGTGGATGGGCCAGAAACAGTGACACAATTGTTGGTAAAAATCTGTTTTGTCTCACTCTACCCTTCCTGGTAGTTCTGTGTTTATAGGACCTCAATGAGGCCCAACCAACGTTTTAAAAATAACTCAGCTATTCTAAGTAATTACAGTTGCTCTTCACAGGACATCCACTAGAGAGTAGAGGAAAGGCTGTCTATAATTAGCAGTGTATTTTCTGGCTAAAGGGAGGAGAAAAGGTTTTCCTACAGGTAGAACTGACCCTTTGGAGAAGCAGGAATTTTCTTCCTTTTTTTTTCTCCCTCCCTTTTTATTTTCCTTTTTTTTTTTTGCCCCAGCTGCGTTGCAGACACAAATCAATTCTGAGACGGTGATTGTCAGGGAGTTCAAACCAGTAATGACCAGAGAACCACAGCTGATAAACTTTCAGCAATCTTGAGCTCTGGACACCTTCCCTCTTTCCACCATGGTGATCCAGCATTTCCTTGTCATGGAAAGAATGTTATCCTGAGAAGAATGGTTAAAGGAAGCAGGTACTCTTTTTTCAGATGGTTTTTCCATTGGATATGAAATTTTCACATCAAACCAAATGGAAGAAACAAAATTTTACTATTTCAAATGGAATACAAAGTACTGGTAAGACTTTGTGTCTTCTCTGTCTGGAAACGTTGCTAGTTTTTGTCTACATAAAACACAACAAGGATCTACATGTGATTTGTACATATTGCCCCCAGTCCTATAAACACAGACCTACCAGGAAGGGTAGAGTGAGACAAAACAGATTTTTACCAACAATTGTGTCACTGTTTCTGGCCCATCCACCTGATCCAAAGAGTGTCACACAGTGCAGGTGCCACCTCTAAGAAAGCAAACTTGAAGTGATTTCTGCTGCCCCTACATTTACCAATGCCTTTGTACAGGGCTGTGTCCATGAGGAACTGGAACAAACATCAGTCATCACTGCAGTCCTCTTTGGAACTGGAAATTTCAAGAAAAAACTCATCTTCTCAAATTTTACTTCATTTAAGGCTATACAGAAAAAGGGGCAGAACACTGGAGTGTAACTTTCAAGGCATAATTCAATCTTCCCAATTCTTCTTCATTATCTTTGCATGTTCAGTCAGGACCAATTGTATCACAGAGCTGAGGACTTTGATCAGCCTGTAACCATGACCTTCCCCTGCTTCCTTCATGTCAACATTAAAGAGGTTGGGGGCCCTCAGATTTCTTTGGAGATTCCAGGATGGCTTCCCAGTGCCAGAGGGCAGGGATGGGTGGGATATTGGGCAGGAATTGTTCCCTGGGAGGGTGGGCAGGCCCTGGCACAGGGTGCCCAGAGCAGCTGTGGCTGCCCCTGGATCCCTGGCAGTGCCCAAGGCCAGGCTGGACACTGGGGCTGGGAGCAGCCTGGCACAGTGGGAGCTGTCCCTGACATGGCAGGGGTGGCACTGGGTGGGCCAAAATTGTCCTTTCCAACCCAAACTGTTCTCTGATCCTACAATGACGGCTTTGTAACAAAGATGTAAATCAGCCAACTGTTTGGCATAAGGAAAATGAATGGTTTAAAGTGTTGGGAAAACAACTTGAAAGTTAATTATCCAGCAGCACTTTTAACAGAGCTGCTTGGGGGGTATTATAATTATTTTTTTCTTCTACTGACAGTGTCAGACAACTTCAAGGGTAAGTTGCTCTCTCTGTTAATTTGAGTTTTTATGTGAAACAGCAGAAATGTAAAGGGAATCAAGAAGATGTAACCACAAGGTCACAAAGTACTGAATAGAAGCTGATTTGATTATGTCACTTGCTGTTATCTCCTTCTTACATAGACCTGCTGTGCCATTGCTGTTTACTTGTTTAAAATGTTAATTCCAGAAACTAATCTAAGAGCAATCTTTCTGTTTTCATGATATTACTGAGTTCAATACAGAAAGGCTGTAACCAGTGATTAAAGCATGTAACAGAAGCTTGAGGCCTGGCTTTGTAGTCCCAACCTCTGACAACTATTTTTCTTCGATTTGCAAGTCACTTTACCTCCACATGAGTTGTTATCCTATCACAAGGGGAGGGACACAACCTACTTACAAACCACTGCATTTTCTGTTTCTTCCTGTGTATAAAATGTGCCTTTACTGTTTTTTTTAAATCCAGGGCAGGACACCAGCCCAGAGGAAAGTGAGGGATGTGTAGACAGAAGTCCAAACCAAATGTCAGTTAATACCAGTAATGCCTATGGCAGCTGCAATGCATCATGAGTGAAAACGAAGAGTAAAACGCGGTAATTCAAACATTCTTTCCAAGTACAGAGCCAAAATTTTCTCCATTTTCTTCTCCTCTTTAATGGCTTCCTTTTCTAAGACACTCAGGAATTCAGGAGTAGATTTAATTACTCATGATGGGGGGTAAAATAATGAACAAATTCCAGTGAAGACTCTCGAAACTCGGGAAAGAAAATAATGTTTATTAGCACACAGGCACGACACCTTGCCTGGTATGCCTTACTAACAATACAAAGCAATAACCTCAGGTCAAAAGAGAACTTGCAATACATGCAAAAACATCTGGATTGTGCACTAAGCAACACGTTCGATATAGGTACATCTGTCAAATAAACACACATCTACTGCCCTAGGTAACAGAACTTCACAGACTACCTCAGGGGTAAAGGGACACAGAACAACCATCACTGAGCAGCATTTTGGACGTGAAGCATCCTAGACAGAGACATTTGACCTTTGGAGGCAAAAACTGTAACAGGCAAATAGCTGAGAGCCAGATCCCCAAAGACTTATGAAAAGCTCTCGGTGAAGCCTAAGGTATTGTCAGAATGAGGTCTGAAGGGTTTCGCCCTTGGTGAGTGAAATTATGAGTGGGTAAAAAGCTCTCTATGGCTGAGAGTTTTAAATCATCAAGGTTTAATGTTGTTGCTAAGAGTGAAAGGAGGAAAGACTGAATGTTGATACAAATAAAACAGTGCTTTTGAAAAACCCTTAAAATAAATAATAAACACAGAGGAAAATTTGGAATAATTAACATGTCTGAAATCAAAATCAACATGGTTTAAGTTAATAAATAATTACAATAATTCTGTTCCTTTTCATCCTACAGAACAATAATCAGTATTAAAACCTAGGAAAGCAGAAAGAGGACGGGGACCTCCTCCTCACTTTGAAATCAGGGTGATCAGTGCCGGGTGTCACCTCTCACCACGAAGCGACGTGTCTGTGTGTCACAGGACGAGCCAGAGGAAAGGGACAGAAGGAGCACACACAGCCACTGTGAATTCTACAGGTGGGGTTTTCATCTGCAGGATGAGCGCTCCGGGGCTCGGTCACTGCCAGCAGCTGCTGGCTCCGGGGGAGGGCTGGGGTGAAGGCTGGGGTGAAGGCAACTCCAACCCTGTGTGAGCGTGTGCCCAGCGCTCTCGGTGGCCGCAGGGTCCCCGCGGTGGCAGGGCAGGGATCCCGCGGGGTCGGGCCGGGGCTGGCAGCGCCCGCCGCGGAGCAGCGGGGAAATGCTTTATCCCCCTCGCCGCCAGCGCCCGGGCACCGAGCAGCCCCCTCGCTGCTGCACACAGCCTGGGGGCTCAGAAGGCAAGTGGACAGGCGCTTCGGCCCTTCTCTGTCCGAGCAATGCTCACTCGCGGGGCTCCTCCGGCTCCCTGGCAGGACAGCGAGTCTGCGATGCTCCCGCGGTGCCAAAGCAGCGAGGGACAAGAGCCTAAAGACGGCGAGAGCGCAGTGACAGAGTCCTCACGGGGAGCCGTGCTCCCTGGAACACCAGAGGCCAAGGTGGGTGTGTGGTGCAAGAGATGTCTCTGCACGGCACGGCTGCGGTGCACAGGCAGCGAGGAGCTCTGTGCCACACACGGACACCGCCGGGCCGAGCTGCTCGCACTGCAGCCAGGCAAAGCCTCACACAAAGCAGGTGGTGCTGCCCACTGACTATTGCCGCAGCCCCAGCATGCGGCAGGGCTGTGGCAGAGGCACTCGGGCCACTCGAGGTGAAGCACTGAGCCCAGCACGGGCTGCAGCACAGCTGGAGCACAGCTGTCCCCAGCTGCTGCCCTGGCGAGGGCTGGGGGTCACAAGGTGCATCCTCACTTCTTCCTGTGCTTTAACAAAAGCATTGTATCCCCAAGCAAGAACATCAACGTGAGCCATCAGCAAGTCGAACATCACTGTGACCATAATAAATTTTAACAAACTCTGCTGCTGCTGCTGTTGCTACAAACACTGATCAAGCATCAACTCTCCTGAATGTGACCTAGACTGGCCACTGGGACAAGAGGCAACCTTTGGCATATGAGCAGGATGTGCTTTCCCAAAGGGGCTGAACTACCACACTGAAATCCCACTAATTTCAAGCTCTGGGTGTTCACCCCCTTTGGCAAAACTCATCTGCTCCTGTGTCCTCCTCTCAGCACACCAGCACAGCACAGCCCTGTGAGCCAGCTCTGACCAACACACACGTGTGGAGCACACAACAACCAACTGTGACAGGAGCACGATGAGGATTTGTACCCTGTAACCCTAAGAACATGGAGGAGATTTGGTAAAAAGGGATACAGGCAGATAGAGCAGCACTTTCTAGTGTACAACAGAGATGCCCATTGACACTGACAACTGTTACATGTTCTCTTTGTTAACAAAGAAACAATAAAACCAACCTAACAAATCACTTTTACAACCACATTCTCCCTGTTGCTCCTTTACTTCAAAGGGGTTAATGCAGCTACTGAATGGTTACTGCTTTTCTACAGAAAACACACAGTCAGCCTGTTGTTGTGGTCCCAATAAACCATGGTCTTTCTTTTCTCCTCATATCATGCATTGGGATGCAATCAGTTTCTTGTCAATCATTACTCAAAAGAAACAAACACATTTTTTACAACAAAAAGCTTCTATGAGTAACATTTCTACAGCACTCATTAGCCAGAACTATTTAAAGTGTTCCTAGCATTTCCTTCTCCCCTGCTGTCTGCTTTTCTAGGGGAGGAATTCTCCAGTATCTGTGACACTTCCCCATGCAGTTATTTACAAGGAGATGGTCCTTGTGAGGACCTTAATGAAATTTACAGTTGCTAAGGTACATTTGTAAATGCTGGCAGTCACACTACGACAGAACGAATGGAACTCGTTGTGCAGCTCTGGGCTGGGCCAGCAGTAGAATTAAAGTGCAAATAAAGACAAAAACCACAAGCCAGGCAGGTCCTTTTCTCATTGCCAGCGTTAAGAAGCATCACGACTGTGTAAGATATGTCTGATCAAATAGGCCTAAGTCACAATCTTAAACACCTGTCTCCCTGAGAGGATTTAAGGGAGGTATACAGTGATATAGCCCTATTTCTTCAACTGGCTGAATATCATTGGAAAAGTAAGGACACTTTTCCAGCCAATTTTTGTTTACAACAGTGCTAACACCTGTGTTTTATGCTATGATGCCCTTTACAGCATTTGAGCTCACTTCCCATGCAGCTACGACAGGCCACTCTTGATGAGGGATATACAAGAAGTACCAACTACTGTAGAAACGACATCTATCTACCTGGTACCTCACAAAAGCACAGCCTCTGAAAACATTTACAAATAGCACATTTCCTCAAACATATGCAAGTGATAATTACTAGCTCAGATAAAAATACATAGTTCTTGTTTGCTGGCATTCAACATTTGTCACTGACATGCTCAATTTTAGAGCTAAGTCAGTGCCAAATGGATGAACAAAGAAAAAAACAATAGACATTTCTCAAACCACTGATTCCACGTAGAACAAAAGTGTCCCTCCATCTCCGAGTGCTTGCTGCTCATCAGCACCTGCTGCCAGGCAGACATGTATTTCTGTCCACAGTGTCTCCAGAAAGTGCTCTCTAGCATGGCTTGTCAGAGAAGCTGCAGGAGGTGCAGGACAATAAAGTGCCTCTTCCAGGGCTGTGTGCAGCATGACTCGCCCTCCCTGCACCACCCCTCTGCATCCCTCACCTTCCCAGCTGGCAACTATTTACAACTATTCCACAGTCCATTTGCTCTCCATGCTGTAAATATTCTCACTGATGAAAAAGATATTTACAAATCCTTTTTATAGGTACAATCAGTCACCTTAGAAAAGGCTGTCAAGACACTGAAAGCAGAATAGGTTTTATGAAGAGTAGCATTAAATGTACAGCGGGTGTTTGGAACAACTGCAGATCTGAAGTTACTAGATGCTGTCTTAATATCACTCCAAAGTAGTAGATGACTGCTAAAAGCCTGATTTTTGAATGAAATTAACACAATATGAGGACATCACAGCCATTTCTGCTTCAGTGAACACAGAGTTAGCCATCAACCCAGCCACCTCACTTTGCTTATTTACCCTAATACACCCGAGTATATTACCACCATTTATGTCTGCACCCTTACTTTGTCATGTGAGATGGCTGCAATGAGTGCCTGTTCACAGGAAAGTCTCCTGTTTTCCATTAAATCATAGCTCCTAATGCCAAACATGATCTTTGCAGAGCAGAAATCACTTAAGCTGGGTAGATGAGTCTTTGTCTTTCACCTCCAACACTCATCTGTGTTGCCTGAGAGGGAAAGACTGTGAGACTCTGTATCTCTTATTGGAAAAGAGAGCTGGCATTCTTCTCAGAATTCCTCTGGCTGTGTTTGGGAGGTGGCATGCATGGTTCTGGTCAGTGTCCCAAAGCTGTGTGCAGGCTCTGCAGCGGGGTGTGTCAGGCGGGGAGCCGGGGCTCGATCTTCAGGGACAGCTCATACAAGGTGTCCTCATCGATGATCAGGGTCTTGTCCAGCAGGTAGTGAGTGACCTGGGACAGGGAAACACGGATGGACAGACTGCACGGAACTGCCACAGGAATCTCCCAGATTTCCCTTCCCTTTCAGCACATTTTGGATCCTGATATTCCCTCGTGTTGTTTTTCGGAGAAACCAAACATCTCCCTGTAATGCTGCTGGCATAAAGATGCACCTGCAGCACTCTGGGAATTCATTACCATTAACAGCTCCTCTTAGGAATGGGCAAATAACAAACCCTTTGCCAGGTTACCTCAGCCCAAGCTGCTCTTCTGCAGACTGAGATGAACCTTCTCAGAAGGCACAGACCAGCTTTGGTCACAGCTGCATCACTCCCAAGAAGGACAAAGGGAAAAGGAATTGCAGGATGCCTCAGCAAGCGCTCAGGCCACCTCCTGACCCTCAGCCCAGGGCCTCAGGGCAGGGAGAACACACCTCCCTCTGAACCCCTCACACTCTGGTGGGCTGCAACCCCCAGACACCTTCCAAAGGAGAAAAAAACTTCTTCAGAAGGCATCAAACAGAGAGTCCCTGCAGGGTAAGGGTCTCACTGCCCCAAGGACCCGTCCGTGTGTCTGTCTGTCCTCTCCTCCATGCACAGGAGCAGACTACACCAACTTTAGCTTCTAGTGGCAGCTGTACCTCACAGGTAATTGCTGCCACAGCGCTGATGTCAGTCAGGTAAGTCAGCCTTACCTTCTGCTGGTGCTCGATGCGGTAGGAGGTCTGCTGGAACTGCCGTATTTCCCTGATAATGTGTGAGATCTTTCAAAAGAACACAGGCATGTAAGTCCAACCACAGTTTGACTTCAGCTCAGCCACACAAAACAAGAATTTTGCACCAAATCATTCCCTTTAACTTGGCAGGAGAGAAGGGAAGGGGAGAGGTAATCTCCCAACAGCTCTCAAGGACTTCACTTTCACAAGTCAAACATTTATTCCTCAGTCAGTCCCGAGTCAACCAGCCTGGCTCTCCCCTCCCCAAAATGAAACCTCCCTGTTCTTTGCCCCCAGTGACAGCTGCAGAGTGTAGCCCTAAGATGGGTATCAGGCTGAAATGAGAGGAGAAATTTCCATGCCTCCCTCCAAGGAGCTGTTACAAAACAGCATTACATGGCAGTGGGAGAAACATCAACGTGGAAGTGCTTTTCACATAGACCAGAGCACACTTTGAAAAGAACATTGTGATAACTGCTTCCTGATGAATCACTGCATTCCTGTAATTCCGATTATTTTAAAAAGATTTTTGTTGCTCCTTCACGAGCTTCAGGCAGCTGCTTTTGCTGTAAAGAAAGTAAACTGGGGACAAATTCGGGCTGTGAAAATACCCAGCCCGCCAGAAGGTGGTGATAGAAGACTGGGTTGAGGAATTGCTCTCCACTCGCTGCCTCTCTCGCACAACGCCAAAACACCTTCTCCGGAGTTACATTCAGAGGAGTTACAATGACTAACTCACACAATTAAACACCTGTTGGCGAATCATGTAAGAAACTGAAAATTACCATTCTCATTTTGGAAAAATTGACAAGACCCTCCTCAGTGAAGTTCGGTGTTCCTTCCTCAATAAATGCCAGGTCAGTCAGGTACATCCCCAGGTAGGGAACAGCAGGTGGGTTACAGCTGTAAATCAGCAAATCACATTATTTGCCTGTAGCTATGTTTGCAAATGCATTTTTTTCTAGCTCGCAGAAACTCTTTATAACTTTGTCCACTTCTAATCAATGGGTTGCCTTCCTTTCCAGGACAAACAGCTCCTCTGCCTCTGCTAGAGTTGTGTTTGCTCTGCCTGGGACAAATTGAATGCATTCTGCCCAGTATCTAATATTAATGGCATTTTAAATATATACCATTAATTATTCTGGCTGTTCAGTTCTCAGCCTCTCTCAAGAGCATTTGCAGCAGTTGTGCCACTCAATTCTGAAAAGCCTGCCTCCTGTTTCAAAACTCACAAAAATTCCAGGTTTTGTACAGCTGGAATCAGCACATAAATTGTAGAACACTTGACACGGAATATCCTGGATACCAAAATTACAGAATGGCAAATGCAATCCAGCAAATGAATTAAAGAAAACAATATTCAAGGACTGCTGCACAAAGGAAGCAGGCTATTTTCCAGCAGGCTAGGGGGCCACAGGAGAAGAAATATCCCTGTGCCTTTGTCCTGTCCCTATGTTCCTCTCATAATTTATTGTCAGAAACATAATTCGTTGTCAGATGAATGAGTTTGTGACCTGACACAGGCTTAGTCCCAAGCCCTAAACTTCCTTACTAGAACAATCCTGGTTTTCATAAAAGCTTTAATGTATACAGCTGGCTTTACACTTGTTGGAAAAGTTTATCAGTGTACGTAAAACCCCAACAGGGAACATTCACACAGAAAAATAGTTTAATTTGCTTCAGTAATTTTCTGGAGCTACTATGTATTAGGGGTATTAAATCACAGCATATTCAGCAGAACAATAATGCCAAATAGAACCAACCTAGATCTTACAAAGTTATTAGGCAAAACACATAGTAATTATTAAAGCTTAATCAAAGGCAATTAAACTTTACCATGAACTACCCACTTCTTATAACCAAACACAGTTGTATACTGTAAGGAGGCATACTTTTTGAGCATTTCTCTCAGATTTTTAAATCTTCCTTCAGATGACACAGTCTTCTGAAGCTTGTCCATGAGAGCTTTTGTCTAGAAAGAAAATGCATTACAAATGTCATTGCTGGTGCACATAAATGACTGGAATTAGACTGTAGCAAAGGTGTAATTCACTTATCCCCACCCCATTTTCAGGAGTAATATAACAGCCATTAGGAATTGAGCTTTACTGCAGTTCCTCCTGTCTTTCTGAAAATGGAGATTAGGCAGCTTTAAAGATTTTCTTATGAGGGATTCACAGAACCTGTATGTATGCTAATATTATTACCCTGAAAATGGAGGAAAACTCACAGGTTTATTAAATTAATGGTCAGGAATTTGGTTTGCTGTGCACACAAGAATATAGCAGATCCTACATGTTGCTGAGGACCCTCAGCTGCATTTACTGAAGCTAGGGTGTTCCTTGCCTTGGAGCTTGCACTGAGCTGATTTTGCCTCCAAGTTCCAGATAAAAGCTAAGAATGTAAATGAGAATATATTCATGTCTTACACAAATCACTTTCAGTGGGCATCATCAGACCCTGGTTCCTTCTTAAGTGAAATAAATTGGATTCTCAGCCTGGCTCTGCTAGTGACTTGAGACTTCAGTATAGAGAATGATGATGAATTCATCATATTTGAAACTGAATTTCCAATTAAGAGAGAGCTGTAGGCAGACAGAGTTACTTTCTTCTAAGTAGCAGGCTGATGAAAAACCCAGATTGCATTCCCAATCGGTGCCAGAGGACTGCCCCACCATATCACTCTGCTGTGGGTTTGGTTTTTACTCTTTTAATTGAAAAGTTTAATAATCAAAGGAATTCTATCCATAAAACTTTTTGGAGGTAAAGTGACTTACAACAGTTTGTATTGAAAGGATTTTTAACAGATTTTTAAACAGAAGAACACAGGAGCAGCTATGAAGCAGTTGAGAAAAAGCTGACTGGAGAAGGTGGTACAGCCAGAATGTATTTTAATTGTATTTCTCTGAACCATTTAAGACACAGAACATAAAAGACTGGATTATCTGCATCATGACAGGCCTTTTTTCATGTGTGTGTCCTGTTTTTGAGGCTGGCAGTCATTCTCACAGCTTTTTCTGACATTCTCAGCAGCCAGGTAACAGTTAAAGAGAGGTGGTTACTGCGCCTGAACTTGGGCTCCTGAAGGAGAAAGAAGACTTTTTATCAACAATCTCCTTCTGGGTAGAAAAAACTAATGAATTTGAGAGGTTCTGACCTTCCTTCAGGCTTTCTGCACAGGCAGTTCCTATTTTAGGCACCTGGCCAGACTTTAACCATCACTTGTAACCACCCAGATGTGTCTATCAGAAAATGCCTAAATTTAGTTTACTTGAATATTTCAGCACTTCAGGCCCAATAGTCTTTGACACATGCCAGTTATGTTGGACACAGTTTGTTCCCACAGATAAAAAAAATAACTACAAAGGACTTGGACAGGAGATGCGAGTTCGACAGTGGTGGGAAGGCAGAAATACTTACAGGAGGGATCCTGTCCCAACCGCTGGACACGGTGACGGATGGAATCTGGAACCGCCTCCCGTGGCTGTGTCCTGCTTACCTGCTTGGACACCTTGGCCCAGGTTTTCTTGAGCCTGTAGATGGCACTCCTGTTGAGGGCCGAGGTGATCTCCAGCACGCCGTTGTAGTTGTGCAGGCAGCGGCAGATGTCAGCCACTGCCACCCACTTCTCGATGGCACTGGCCCGTGAGGGGACATCGGCGTAGCTCATGATCTGCGAGGCCACCAGGTTGCTCATCTGGCCACCGGGAGAGGCAGGGATTCAGGGAAGTGAAGCATAATCCCTTCCAACATATCACTAATTAAGGGACAAGGCAGAAAAACCCCCAGCCAGAGCAGGACAGAAATGATGGCTCCTGGTAAAGCCAGGGAGAGCACACCGAAAGCAGAGCTTGGGGCAGGTGGAGGGGATGGTGATAGCAAAGAAGAGTTGGGGATGCAATGGGAAGGACTCCAAGCAATCAGTGATAAACCTGATTGGGAAATCTCTCAGTAGAATTCATGGAAAATAATAGAGAGCGAAGACATGTTTATGGATACAAGACATTCATTAAACAGGATTGGTGTTATATTTCTCTGGAGAAAATGATATTTCTTTGGTAGGCTGAAAGGCACTGTGCTACAGTTTAAAATGTTCTACTCTCTTAAATTGCCGCTGAAATGCTGAGTACCAATTACTGGAAACAAGAATCTTCATCTGCTTTGATTTAAATGCTTAATTACAAAAAGGCTGCAACCTTCAGTCACTAATACATAACACATTACATCACATTGCAACAAAACCCAGTATTTTTGTTCCAGAGGTCAGAGACAGTCCATGGGGCTCCTAGAAAGCAAATCTGTATTTGAGAGTACTTACATCATTGAAATGTTGACTAGTTTTCATAATATAGGGAGTTCTCTCATTTTTATCCACTTTCATCCAGCCCTGCCCAAGGAACTCCCTAGACATTGATGAGAGAGAAAAAAGCCAACAAAATCTTCATAAGTACAGAGTCTGTCTGTAACCACAGCCTAAGCAGATTTCAAGGGTACCTCAATTTGCTGGAAGCTAATAACACAGATTTACACTAATTCCAGCATCTCACTATACCATTTTTAATGCTGTCTGAAATGGTAAATATTGCAAAGAAGATTTATTTTTCTCTTAATCCCCTCTCCCCATCACCCCACCCTAACTTCCCGCGTCGTGACCCTATTTACACCACGTTATCCTTTTATGTGTGACACCCTTTGGTCAGGAGCTGAGGTGGCTGCCCAGCCCCAGGGACGTCCCCCCAGGGGATGCTGAGGTGGCTGCCCAGCCCCAGGGATGTCCCCCCAGGGGATGCTGAGGTGGCTGCCCAGCCCCAGGGATGTCCCCCCAGGGGATGCTGAGGTGGCTGCCCAGCCCCAGGCTCTCCCCCAGGGCACACTCACTCCAGGGGATGCTGAGGTGGCTGCCCAGCCCCAGGCTCTCCCCCCAGGGGATGCTGAGGTGGCTGCCCAGCCCCAGGGATGTCCCCCCAGGGGATGCTGAGGTGGCTGCCCAGCCCCAGGCTCTCCCCCAGGGCACACTCACTCCAGGGGATGCTGAGGTGGCTGCCCAGCCCCAGGCTCTCCCCCCAGGGGATGCTGAGGTGGCTGCCCAGCCCCAGGCTCTCCCCCAGGGCACACTCACTCGTAGGGGATGCTGCGGAACACGACGTGGTCCAGCAGGGTGATCTGCTCCGCCAGCTCCATGGCCGACAGCGTCTCAAAGCACTCGGGTTTGGGGCAGTCTGGCTGCAAGAGCAAGGAGAACACTGAGGGGTCTCTCTGTGTGCCACAAGGCATGGGCAGCTGCCTGGGAGCCTTCTGCATGGGGCTGTAATTAACTCCGGGATAAGGAGAAATAGGGATTAATAACAATTGGAAATTACACAAACACCAGGCTGGAAACTCCAAGAGGGACAGGCACACACCAGCTCAGGAGTATGAATTAATATAATTAATTAATTAAGCTCTGCATATTCTACAATTATAGTTTCATATGTAATAATACCTTTCAATTTCTTAAAATCTTGAGATTTATGTCCAAATACTACAGTTTTGATATGTTCATTTTTGATACGGGCTTAAAATTCTTACAATCTCTAAACTGAAATGGACATTCTTGGTAAAAAAGAACAGTGTTTCTGTCCAGAAATAGTTGACATGTTGCAGCTGAGTGGCATTTCATTGACTCAAACACACAACATTTCTATAGGAGTACATATGTTTAACTTTCAAGATGAACTTACCATCTGAATTATATCCTCTATTTTCAAATGGTTATCATCTTGATCATCCTGAGAAAGAGTCCTGAAAAATAAAATAGCTTAACGTCCTATATAAAGAACATTGTCCATGAATGGTTTATCTCAAATAAAGACTGCAGTTAAGGAGGTAAAGAAAAAAAAATCTGTTCCCTAAAAACTCATGTCTTGCTTAAAGTAAAAGTGTATCAAATACTACAACATCAGAGATACGTCAGGTAAATATTTCCATATTAAAGTGTATCGACTATTACAACATCAGAGACATGTCAGGAATAATATTTCTGAGCTAATGAATCCTGGAAATTGTCCTGTTCAGTGTCCCACACTGAGCTCAGTGTGTGGAAGGAAATGGACAGCAAACTGCAACTTTTACTTGTACCAAGGACATGATTTCTTTTCAGTAATTAAAGTGTAAATGAGTGTTTCAAACTCTGCTATAGAAAACCTATGATTACTATGGTTTTTTCAGAGTAATGGGTCAAAAATTAGCCAGGCAAAATTAAGTGTGGATTGAACACCATCTACCCTGCTGTAGCAAATTGGCACATAATTACAAGATCTACCCCTTCATCTGGAATATACATACTCGAAGAAACCTAGAAAACACTGATTTCTGTAATACAGGAGTGAGGAGATGTAGGGAGAAGGAACACAAGTCAGAATGTAAGAATATCTGAAAGGACACAATGACATGCCCAGAACTTGCTGGGCTGGACAAGCAAAAAAAAAAAGCCATACCTCTCCAGGAGAGCCCTAGGCTGCTTGCCCAGAAAATAACAGAGTGCAGCCTCAGGCCCTGTAAATAGCCTGGCAATCTGTCCTGCAGAGCAGTTTATTTTGTGCTGTACCTCATGCCTGGGTGCCTCAGGAAGGTGGTGCTCATCCTGTGACAGGAGTCTCTGGCAATGAAAACCACACAGGCCCTGTGCCTCTGCCCAAGGTCTTCTCATCAATTTTCTACAATCCATCATCTCAGTTACTTAAATATAACTTTATGTTGGATCAGGTTCTCACCTTTGATATAGAAATCATCGTATTTGCTTAATATGAAATAAAATATGAAACATCTATTTTTCTTGAAAGATTGAAAACAGTTACCTTTTCCCCATCTTTGCCTCCTGATACTCTCTACCATCTCATGTTTTATGTAGACTTTCAAACCCTCATTCTAAACAGATGCTTTTTCTCTAGCACAGTGATCTCATGAAAAAAACCAAAACCAACTTTCCTTTTATCCGTAAATAAATTTTCCTTTATCTGTAAATTCTACAATGGAATCTGCAGAGGACATATGGATAATGGCATTTTTTTTTAATAGCATTAATAGCAGCTTCCACTTCAGTCTGTGCTGTCATCAGCTTTGGGACACCCAGGCTCAACAGAGGACTGGGGACACTCACTGGGCACACCAGCCCTGCTTGGACAGCTCCCACTGCACTCTCTGGAGAGCTCCTGTGAGCTGAGAAGAAGCAGATCCTTGTGAAAAGAGTCACAAGAGAAAGCAAAAGCACAGAGGGGCTCTGCTGGGCAGTGTCACCCTCAGGGAGGATGGAATGGGGTGAAACCTCCAGTACCTTCAGAAATTAATATAAAAGAATTATGTTCCTAATTCTTAGAATCACCAATATTCTCTCTCTCTCTCTCACTATTCTTCATTCTTGACCAACCCAAATATTAAATTAATTTTCTCCTTGAAAATATTAACATGTGTCTCCTCCTTCCTTTGTGGTACATAAAGCATGTGAAAATATTTAAAAGCTAGTGCAAGGTAGAGAGCCTGAAATGTGTTGTTTGGTGAGATCATACCAGGCAGAAAAATTGTTCATCCATCACATTTTGACATCTGCATATCCCTGGATTTCATTTATGTTAAGTCTGCAGAAGAAGAAGGAAGAGCTGTTTCTTGAAGCAATCTGTTCTTCTCCAGATAGGATTATCTATCAAATTTATTCACTGCTGTTCAGTCTGAATTTATACCTTCATGCTTCATTATCAATAAGATTTTATCTAGATTTCACTGGTTAGTAAATAAGGCAGATAAAATCTCAAGGAAAATGTACATTGATAGGTTTGCCTAGCTTTCAGAACAGATACTGAATTTAAAGAACCTTTTTTACCCTGAAGAGAAACCCTGTCAGTCCACACGACATAAATCCCATCATGCAAGAAATACCAGCTGCTTTGTTTGATGACTCAAGGCATGAGGCAGCTCAGCATCTCCCATCAACATTTCCCTTGTCATTCATATCCTAAACAGAGCCTTTCCCACAGCTGACCATGATGTATCTTTGGAAAACAAACCAACCTTTCCTGCTCCTCTCATCTCTGCTGACAAGGGGATGGATTTTCCAAGGAATGTCTATGCACATACATGGTACAGTATGCATGCACGGAAACTGGAGCAGTTTGTAAAAAGACATATTTTTACCCAATACCTTTCAAGGAGACATAAAAAATATCAATGTTAAGACTCAGAAAGCATGAAGTTCTTTTAATGAGTGTTTGAAATTGAATTTTTGACAAGAAATGCTTGTCCTAAGCCCATTCTGCATTTGTCAACCTTTCAGACTCAACAGTACACTACCAAAACTGAGACATGGGGAAATCAGGGCCTGCAGTGACAGCTGACAGGCAACCTAGAATTCTGATAGAATACGTGTTTAAGATAAAATGCCTGCAGCAAGCACCTCTGCAGAACAACAAAAAAGCCTATTTCATAGCCCTCACTTAGCAAGTGGGTGAATGACTATTTCTATGAAGGGCACATCAAGTGGATTACTCCTTCATCCCATTTTCAACCTGTCCCAGAGAAACCTTTTGAATGAAAGTTTCATCCAAACTTCTAGTTATGATAGATCTGTGCTTTCTTATGAAAAGCATGCTGTCAGAAATCTTCAAACAAATTGGTTTCTATCAACAGCAAAAAAAAGCCTGTCAGCTCCAGGTAACTTGTATTTCCCCTGTAAGGAGTCAAATGAAAGGTCTCAATTCAGAAGTAAAGCAGAAAGGTGACATCTCTCCAAGGAGCAGGGCATAGGCTGAGCAGTTTTTCTCCACGCCAGACACTGAACAGGAACCAAGAGAGGAACACAAAGCCTGGGAGGCACCCCTGCACATTCTGCACGAGCGCCTTCAGGACATCCAGGGGGATTCAAAAGTCCTTGCCTCTGTTCTGTCACTGCCCATGGAGGAAGAGCCAGGATGCCTAAATTCAGAGAAATCTGGTGGAGAGGATCTCCTCCATGGCAGGGAGTGACTGTGGCAAGAACACTGCATTCCCTGTCACCACTTTGCTTTGTGGTTCTGTGCTTCAGGCAAACACAGGGTCCCACCGCAGGGTTCTTTAGTAATGCAAACCCTTCATAACAGCTTTCCAAACCTATGGATGGCTGAAGGAACTCAGGAAATAATTTTTTCCATTGCAAGCCCTCTCTCAACACTCAGAACATTGGCATGACAGAGAATCATCACCCTGGTGCAATGCAGAAAAGGGAAGGATGCCGTGGGAGGGACCCTGCGGGACGTGGAGCCTCCTCAGGGTGGCTCAGGGGAACCTTGGCCTGGAGCTGGGCAGCTCTGGGTCATCAGGAACATGGTTACCCCTGCAGTAAACAGTGATCTGTGCAGACAAGACACAACCAGAGCTCTCCCAGTCTGGGGCAGAGCAGGTTCAGTGGCCAGCCTGACCTACTGAACCAGGCACGGCAGCGCGGGGGCACAGAACCAACCCCACACCATCACATCCTCCTCTGGCACCACATGCACAACTTCGGCTCCTAGTGCAAATGTAGAAAAAGCTTATTTTCCTCTGGCACTGGAAACCTGTTTGGCCTCTGGGTTTGTGGAGTTGTGTTGTCAGACAGGCAGGTCAGTGTCATCTCTCCTGACTCTGTTCGCTTCTCATTCTCCAGGAAATCAGTTCCAGAACTGTGCAAGGATGTTTTCAACCTGCCAGAAGACCTAAAGCCCCTGACAGAACCTACTCCCCCATTTTATACTCTGATTATCACAAAGTTAAGCTGCCAAAGAACAGCTAGTTCTGCCTCTGAAGGCACCACCACGCTGAGGAGAGGAGGAGCAGAGGGACCCCTGGATCCCTCAGGACCTGAGATGGTGCCAGGACTGAGTGTTCACACTCTCCGCAGGAGAGTAGGTCCCTGATTACACCAGCAAGTCCATCCGAGTTCTTTAAAGCTTCAAATATTACTACTTTAATAATGTGCAATAAAAATTAAGGACTGTGGAAGAATAAAGGAATAGGCACTCCTGCATCACAATCACAGGTACAGTTACAGACAAACAACAGCAGATTATTCCTCATATCCTGTAATTCCCTTTACTCAGTTGACTACATAGCCTTGCTGAGAGTATGTTTCTCCAGCAGTAATCACAGTGCTTTGTTAAGCTCTGGAAATCACTCCTAATTACCAGACATTTCCCCCAGAGGATCTGAACCCCTCCCCTTTCCAGTGAGAAAGGGTGAGAAATTGTGGGAAATTTAATTCCTATTGAAGTAGGATTGAAATATTTCACATCAGGTTGTCCAGCATCCATGTGTGTTTAGCAGCACTGCCAGTCTTGAAAAGCAATAAAGCACTTTCTAGCCAAGGCTAAAAGAAAAGGCTTTTTTCCTTTTTTTTTCTCTCTGCAAAAGAAATAGAGCATGAAATTTCAGAGAATGGTCTAAAATTCAGTCTGAATTTTGGAAAAATTCAGAAAAATGGAAATATCTGATGAACTGTATTCACTGGTGCATCAGACAGTGTGCTCAGGTACCCACTAATCAGTTCCAGGAGGGAAGAGAGGACAAACAATAACAACCATTTCCTAGAACAGCAGTAAAAGGATACCAACAGAGACAATTCATAGTTTTCACATCAATACAAAGGTGCACGGTTAGATGTAGCTGCTAGTGGGAACTGGCTACTTAGAAACTGAATACAGGAAATTGTTGACTACTTTGTATGGTAGAGGCCTATAAATCCATCCCAGTTGCTGCCAGCAACAGCCAACCCAGGCTTGTTTTCAAACACTTTCTTTATAAGCTGAAAGTTATAAGGTAATTTCTCCCACTGTGAGTACAACCTTTGCTGTCACACATTATTTTTAAGGTATTATCAAAAGCTGTATCATCCTCATCCTTCTTGCTCTTTTGACTTGCTGTTTCTTCCAAAGAAACACATAAAACAAACCTAATATTTTTACTTGGAATAGCAGCACACGCAGTATTATTAAAAGGAGGATTATTTTTACTTCTGTAAAAAGAAAGGTGCTTTTAATAAGAACTTATCTGTGTTTATAATCTTTTGTTTGAAATTTGATATTGAATGCAGAATTCCTCACAAGTGAACAAATTTCCAGCCACTTTTTTTTTCACATATCTGTTGGGAAACTTGTCAAATGGTCTTAGAACATGCAGGCATACTTTACTTATTGCACCCTTATTGGCTTACCTGCAGAATATTTACAGAAATGGTAACAAAGCACACCATAGATTTATCTGTGCTTTCATGACATTTTATTTTAATCACTCCTTAGTCTTTAAATGTTTACTGCTCCTCAGTAATGTAGAATGATTTACATGAGAATCAGTGGCTATAAAATATTCGCACTTTGTAGACAGAGCTGTTTTCCCTCAAACTTGAGGGATGAACTCATGGCTGTCAGCTTTTCTGCAGCAAAGTTTTCCAATAGAGGTACTTTTATGAATGAAACTTAAAACAGGCTCTCTTTTATGGCTCATGAAACACTTAGTAAACCTTCAAAATTCAATTATCTGGAGGAAAGGCCATCCCTGTTAATTCTACAATACCCAGTATCCCAGCTATGTCACTCTGTGCTGCAGTTAACATGCGAAAATATTAGAAATGCATTTACCTCAGTATGTTTGCAGTAGCTTTCCTTTCTTGTGGCAGAAGGTCAGGATCTCTCAAAACTTCCTCCAGCAAATTTAACACATTCATTTTCAGCTCGTTGTTCAGTTCAAAATCCTAAAAAGGAAAAATGTTTTACTTCCTTTAGTCTTAACAGTATACACAAACAATTGAAAGGGTATACTTTAACAGGTTTGCCTTTTTTTTCCAATCAGGTTTGAATTTTTTTTCCCATGTTTGAACATATTTAGAGAAAGCTGCAGTACCGAACTGGCCACAAAAGTAGGATCTCCCAAAGGCTGCCCTTTTTCTCCTTTCTGACCTTTTCCTTCTGTGTGGAGATGGGTTGATCAGCTAACCTTTCTTTTGTGAATTATCACCTGCATCTGACCCTGACCCACAGTATCCTTTGTTCTCCTCTGTGTTTACCTGCAGCAAGGCAGGACACTGGGCTTCCTCTCACTGCTTTCTTGCCTTTCTCTGTTCATCCACTCTACTGTTTCTTATCTCATACCCACCCTGTGGGAAAGGTCTGTTTTTTGTGGAGTACTCAAACTAATAAGTTCTAAACTAAATGAGCTGACCTTGCACTGAAGAGCTTCAGCATTTTAATTACCTCTGGGGCAGACTGATACCTGACACAGGACTGTGTGCGATTCAGGGACATGCAACAGCTATTTATGCTGATCTCTGAACATGAAGATTTCATGAGGAGGGAGTATTAGACATTCTACAATCACAGAATGTACAAGCTTCAAGGTGGGAAGTTACAGGCAAGCCTTGGGGTAGACTCCAAAAATTCTTGTATTCAGCTCAAAGCTAGCATTTTCATAGGAAAACTAAACCCAAACCCTTCAGCTGCCTGGTTCATCACAGATCTTCCTTGATAACCCACAGCTACTTGCAAGCAGTCCCATGTGTGTGCAGAGCTCCCTCTGGTTTCCATGGGAACAGGAGGCACAAAGTTACTGAAAATGGGGACTATTTGGCATCTCGGCACAGGAGTGTTGTCTCTCATTCCCAAAGAACCCCCACAGCCCCTCCTGTGTGCCTCTGGGAGCAGCAGAGCCAGCCCAGAGAGCAGTGGAGCCTCACTGGAAACGGGAGGGGAAGGAGTGCTCCTTACAGGAGCTGCCACAGCCACCCTTACAGCACTTCTGAGAAAGGTTATTGCTCCAATGTCGTGCTGGGAACCACCTGCCCTGGGCATTTCCCTCCTGTTACAGCACCCCCTCTTCGCTCTTCAAGAGTCTCCTCACCTGTGCTTCAGCTAATTAACAGTCTGGAACAGATCAAGATCTGTGTCTCACTTTTTTGGAAATGTTTATCCATATTTGAGGGTGTTGAAGGATAGGAAGCTGCAGCATTAAGCTTTGGATGGGGCATCAAACATTCAGCTCAAAGCCAAGGAAAAATAATTTCTGGGCACTGCACTGTGTTTGTTTTCTAAAATTTTGTATAACCACGCTTCCAAATGCCTCCCTTAGGAGCTTTTTTAGCCTGTTTGCAAGAAAAGACAAGAGAATCTTTTCATATATTTAGGGTATGGAAATGGAACTAATTACGGAAAACATGAGGAATGTAACTAAACTACACGACAGTACCGTTCACTCCAGTGATTTTGAGAAGAAAATAAGGTGAAATATAAAACTATCAAAATTTGGTGAAAGGAGAAACTTTGAGTGTGCAGAAGACTAAGTGACCGGTGTTAATTAATGTCAGTGTTTCTCCTGTAGGTCGGTGGCAGTGTGTAAAAGAGGATGGGTATCTCTGTAAGCTGTGATACAGAAATATCCCAAATGAGCAGAACAGGTGTCCAGGAGGTGACACATCCACCATCCTCATTCAGCATTGCTGCGTAAAATCCTCGGGCACATCACATCAGCGAGGTCAGGATTTTAGCTCCAAGCACAGCTTTCAAACCACAACTGGTTGATTCTCTTCATTACAAAGTTTATCCTCTCAAGATGTCTTGCTTTGTTGAAACCAAACCTATGGCCAAAATTGTCTAGAACTTTAAAAGTTCATTCATTTGCAAATAGGATGGAGAAGCCTAACCTATAATTATCAGATCCAGCCAAACCAAAGCATTTCCAATTCTTACATGCTTACACGCTAATTCTTATAATAATGTGAATTAATACATTGCTCATTAGCAGTAGAGCTTGTTTTACTGAGTAATCTTCACAAGATAGTACTGCTGGAATTGCTAGAGAAACTGAAATTTATGGGTTTTCTTTCCTTAAGAAATGTCATCTGTTTCTTATAGCGTGATGAGGAAAAAAAAATCTATGAAAAAAGGTGGGAATCAAAAGAAAAATGAAGAACTAATCTCTTTTTCTAGTGAAGGTCATTATCTAAATGGTACTGAGATTCCAGTGTGATGAGCAATATATTAAAAAAACAGGGACAATGTTGCATTTAAACATGTACATGTACTTAACCTTTGTGGAGAAAGGTTAACATAAGAATGATACAAACACCAAAATACTTAGCAACCAATTCTAATTATAATTTAAAAATAACTAAATAACTCTAAATACATGCAGATTATATCTATGTGTATTTTGGGTGTCATATATGAATATTTATCTGTTTATACTACAGAACACTTAGATCCACAGGTAGCTATTTATGGCTCTAGATATATGTGTATCACAGCTCTCTACATAGTTCTACACCACTTTCTTGACTTCTAGTTGAATTTACATATCAGAGAAGGAATACAGTTGGTCAGACAAGAGTCATTCAGTTTTCCAGCAGGCGTGATTCAATCTGACAGTGGCTTAGTTCTTCATGAGAGGGTCACATACCTCTAATACATTTTACAGTCTACAGAAGCCTAAGAACTTGTGGGTATTACTCAGATTCAGAATCACTTGCCAGAAGAAAAGAGAGTGCAGCAGAGGCATCAGAAAGCAAGGAAAAAAAATCTTAACTATGCTAAGGTGCCTTTTTAAACTAGAAACAGTAGATTTACTGTCAGTGGTTTATACAGAGAATATATTTTCAGTATTTGACATGAGCTCAATGAAACTCCAGAAGCGTTTCCTCTCCCCTTTCCTTAAATGTTCCTCAGTGAGAGGAAATATTCTGCATCTAAGAAATGTGGGGAACAATGAATAATCCAGACAAGTGAAACTGAGCTACAACATGGGAACCTGATTTCTGTTTTGAGTAGGCCAGTGAGACAGAGTACAAAAGGACAGGAGGGAAGAAAGAAAGAGGCAGGAGGAGATAGAGATCTGCTGGAAGACTGCTTGCAAGGAATTTGGAATATTTTTAAGTAGATGGGGCTTGTCTTACAATTCTCACGTATCTGTTTGCATGCCAAAAAGAAAACAAGCAATTATTTCAATGGCAGCAGATGAGTGAGCCTTAATTATTTGCACAGCAGATCAAACACTATCTGAGTTACATGAAGTTGCTCAACTGCTACAGTCCTCTACTGCAGTATTTAATTTTGAAGCAAAAAAACACACTTCACCTACCACATGCAGTTGTGTGGAGGAAAATCTTTACAAATTCATATGCAACAAAACATTGACCCAGGTGGAAGGCAGAGATAAATGAAATTATAACTGGTTTTCAGGAAAACTCATCCCTGGGCTTGCAATGAGCCTGGCTTACTTCAAGGAAGTAGCAAAGGACAAGAGCACTGTCTTGCACTCAGCTCCAAGTGCAGAGACGGGTGGTTTGTGAGGCATGTCAGCCCTGATTGCACAGAATCAGTGTCTGCTGTCACTGCTGCTGGGCTCCCTCAGGCCAGGGCCGTGCCAGCAGCACAAGCAGCAGCTCCCGGCACAGAGCCCAGAGCTGTGGGACCTGGGGACAGGCAGGGGATGTGGCAGCCCTGCTGCGGGTGCTGGGTGCCACACGCTCCCCAAGGAGAGCCCTGCTAATCCCCGTGACTGACCGCAGCCCTGGCTCCCCTCGGTGTGACCCACAGCAAACCCCTGCCTCCTGCCCAGCTGGGATGGAGCACAGCAGCAGTTCAGGGCACTGTCACCCAGGGCACAACTTCAGGCACGCCGGGTCTCCTCACCCAGCAGCCAGCAGCTCTCCCTCGGCTCTCAGGGGCTCCCTGCTCTGCCTCTCCGAGCAGCCCTTCTGCCTCCTCACCATTGGCATCAACATGCCTGCTCATTGTGGAAAGAACCCCAGAAATTTCTTTGCTGTTTCAAGGTCCTAGGGTTAATTTGCAATGTAGTTAAAACACAGTGTATCTTCAGTGTAATTTATTCATATTTCTACAATAAACTTATTGTAAAGTCAACAGATATCTTATTCATTACTTTATGCCATTTAATATGAGCCATGTGGGGCTCATATAAAGGATTTTCCATCTATTTTTTTTCCCAGTGAAGTAGAAAGAAATGGAATTAGTCAATTCATGTGAGCTAACACTATTTTTAACTAACTGAAGTCATCTTTTGTTGGACAACCTTCTGTATCTAGGAGCTCTCCCCAGTCCCCAGGTGCTATCAGTAGCTCCCTCTGGCAATCCTCCTGCTGGGAACCCACCAGGTCTGTGGGTATGCCCACGAGCACGAGCCACAGAAGGCAATGTCACAGCTGCAGCCGGGCAGGCGTCGGGCACAGATCATGATCTGTGTTCTCAAAATCGAAGCCATGGTCCTCTCCTCAGGCCTTGTGGTAACTCTGTCACTCACTGACACTATCTGGCAGACAGACAGTTTGTGGGAGAACTGCTCCAGCTGAGATCTTCACAGAAGCCAGTGGGAGCAAGCCCTCAGCTGTCACTTGGGGCTGGGAAGGCTGGAGAGGCCAGATGCGAAAGCTTTCTCATTGCACTAACTCCACTTCAATCTGCTTGCCACAGGAGCAGAAGGAAAAGCTTCACTTGCAGCACAAGTGAATGAAAGGCAAGGAAGAATTCTTAAATAAAATAAGGCTGCAGGACATCGCTTGGTAATGAAAGTCATACTAAGACTTTCTGCCCCTGGCCTCCTTTTGCCTTCCTATTTTCCAGCTCTGCAGCAGTGGGAGTTTTATCCTCATGAGCCCTTTCTGTCCCCACCAAGGCTCCTGCTCCCAGTGATCCTCTCCCTTGTCACTTGTGGGTTCATTGCTCACAACAGGAGAACCCTGCTCTGCCCGTCTCAGTCACATTTCAAAAACTGAATGTAAACATGAACATTCTGCTGTTATTTAGGGCAAGAAGAAAGCTTAGCTGGCTTGCAGGTGTCCAAACCAAAAAAAGAGAAGGGACATGGAATAAAAAGAACAAAGATGTAAACAAAACAGTCTGGAATACCTAAAGCTACCTTTCATGCTGTGCTGGTTTTGGCAGTACAGGTTTGACTACTCTTGCTCAGGGTGGTAAAAACAGGTGTCACTTCACCTGGGGATGGTTTGTTCCCAGACTTTTATCTGTGCCTTGAGAGGTCCTAGGAACATTCATTAGTTTCTTGCGCCCTTCACCAAGGGCTGCAGATCTGGCACTACCATGTGTACATTTGAAATTTGAAATTTAAGTGAGGCTTCCACAGTGTATGACCCAAGTTTTAAGAACAATTAATTCTTTTTAAAGCACTGTTTAGCATGATTTCAAGAAAATAAAACCACCTCATGAAAGCTCATCCTCACCAAATAGGCTGATTCATTAATGATTCTGTTTTCTGGTCAGATACAATCTCACATATTAAATGCTGTCCATGCCCAGATAAATTTAAAAAATATAAAACCAGAGCAACACTAAACCATCTCCAAGTGTGGTTTTGACACAGCTGCAAGGCAGTGGAAGCTTATTGATCCCACACCCCAGCACAGACCTTCCAAACCCCAGCCAAGGATTTTCTAGAGCGAAGGGAGCAAACACAAGGCTCTGAACCATTTGTTTGGGTAATTCCTGCTTCCTTTGCTTCATGCACTAACCCTGATCCATGTTCTTACAGGCAAGAGAGCAGAGGCTGAGCGAGCCAAAGGGTTCCAGAGGGAAGTGAGTAGGGAGTAGTGAAGTGGGACGATGCAGGTCAGAGCCCTTGGACAGATGGCTGTGTGTGAGTCGTGCACCAGTGCACAAGGCATCAGGGCAACAACCTGGGCAGACCCACCACTGCTGAATCACAGAGCACCAAGGCAGAGCTGGTTATGCTGCACAATTATTCACGAGCTGCAGCACTAAAGCATGTCTGTAGCATCATCTCACACCTGACAGAGAAATAAACACACCTCTACTGTCTTTGACTCTCTTTCCGTCCATTGATGAGGAAATGGTGTTTTGCCAGAAAAAACTGTGCATGGTTGGTCACCTTTAGTAGTGGTGTGGGCTGTTGATGACCACAAAGACCTTGGGAATTTGCAAGGACAGCAGTCTCTGGACAGAGGGAAATTGCCCACTTGGTGCTGGGAGGTTTTGTAGCAAAAGCAAAGTCAAAGCCAGGTAGAGGCAAAACAATACCAAAATTGCGTGTTTATCTTTGCAAATATCCACTTATTTTCACTTATTTTGTAAGGTGGGTTTTTTTTTTGTTTGGGTTTTTTTAGACTAAAACCTGCCCTTCTTTTTGAGCATCAAACCTGCTCTTGGATGCTCCTGAAGATGAAGAACGTCTCAAACAAGGTTGCTGAGTATCCAGAGAACAATGCAAATACCTTAAAACCTATAAAAGTTTTTAGCAGATCTGTTGTTCTTAAAGAATTTCAATGCTTATATTGTTTTGTCATTTTGGAAATTGATTAAGGATTTCCTCACCAGACACTGGTGGCTCAGGATCTGCAGTTTCTGTTACTGTAAAATAAGCTTGGAGGTACTACTCTCCCAGGACTCTACATCTTTACTGCAAACATTTCACATTGCATGGCCAGACAGCAATTCTTCACTTGTCCTCCTTAAAGTAGTCCTGTCCTATGTTTTTTGGCAGCATCTAGGCAGTCTTTTCTGGTTTGTTTACATCTGTCCTTTCTCCCTCCCTAGTGTCACAAGTAAGCATCACAAAAACCTGATTACATGCTCTGCTGCTGTTGCATTTCTTACTTTCCAAGCCAAAGCCATTGCATTTTAAAATATTTGCTATATTGGAATAAGAACAGACTAGGAGAGCTAAAGAATTAAAATCTGACACCTTTGCCATGGTAAAAATAAAAGGCAGTGAGAGACCAAGGAGTGCAGGTAACAGCTTCCACTTTGAAAATGAACAATGAGCTATAACTCATTACCTCTGTCCTCTTCGTATTTTTAAAAGAATACCAGCTGTAAAAATGATGCAAAAGTAACTGCAAAAGAATTCAGTGAAACTAAATTGAAACTTGCAGACATTGCTTAATGCAGATAAAAGTCTCCACATTTCCACGATCACATAAATTTTAATTAGCAGAGAGGATCAACTCATGTCATAGAAGATGTTTAATAGGAACTGGAACACAATAAGCACCCAGAGTAACAGAAAATAGTAATAAGAGTCTTTTGCCACTTCTGTTACAGCTCAAGATTTGCCTGATTCTGACTTTAATTTAACAGGGAGTCAAAACCTGGTGCTCATAGGTTGCTTCCAGTAACTTGAAATGATTAATCATTCCCCTGATACCATGAGAGGTTTTAGTAATCTCTTCTGAGCTGTTCAGCTTTCCAAACATAACTGATTTTCCCACTTACCCATCTCTTACTGAGTTAATTCTCTAGCAAACTTAGCCTCTATGAAAATTAAACCCTTTACATGGGAAAAAGGGAATTAATTTCACACAAGAGAGTTTGACATTGTTGCAGTTAGCTTTTGAGAGGAAATATCTTTTATTGGTAGCATGTAGTGACAAAGCAGTCTGTGAGTGCCATGAAGCACCAGCTGTGCAAGGTGTATGACAATCTCTCACTTGCTTCCAAAGAGCCCTCACTCTTCCTTCCTTCCTTCCTTCCTTCCTT